>OY804259.1:42628259-43006798 GCA_963680825.1 Meiosimyza decipiens
TCATCACTATATTCTTACGTAACTGATAATCGCTTTGAAATTAAAAGTAAATTATATTAACGTGAAGGCATATTACCCGACATATCATTAAATACCATCTGATTCTGTTAATGTATCCCAAAAAAGTGATTCGAGTTTTCATGATTATATAAAAAGATCTTATAAGAAATTTCTCTCTGAAGAAGTTTTTCAAGCCCTGATAGTCGTAAAAGTTCGTAAACGTCCAACTGGAAGAAACAAAAATTTTGATAAGTACAAGGCAGTCAAACCTGGAGCTTGGGAGGATGTCATTAATGATTTAGTTGTAGATTCTACAAAAATGACATGTGGCTTACGTTTCGAAAGTCATTTCATTTCAGCAGATGAGAGTTATGGAACATTTAAAGGTTAGTACGTCAAAACATTTGTATTCCTTTGAAATTTTCTCGTATCGTCTGACAAAAAAACTCATAGTTTAAACGTAAAGAATTAAGATAAAAACTCCAAATTTTTTACTACAATGTAAAATGCCTCATCGACACTGCAAAATTTACTTCACGAAAATTTTGATCTATTTGCAACTTATGCTGTGTGAATACGAAATTCCAATCTTTTGATATTATATAAAATCAACATACTCTGATCGTAGACTTGTCACCGATAGGGCAAACGCCGCCACGTATAATTTTTTTTTTTATTTTCTTAGGAATTAAACATTTAATAAATAATTCTCAAAATATTCTTGGGACATTCTGGAATAATAAAATTTCTGAAATTTAAATAATAATTTATTGCTGCTCATAGAAAGCCTTGTTTGAGTGAAAAGAGTCAGCGATAAAATAGAAACCGGATGTTGGTAGCTTTAGGAGACCGGTTAGCTAGTGAACTGGCCACGCTAGCTTCGTGAGGGCCAAGAGTCGGAAATATTTCCGTGAATAGTCAAGTCGTCATAAAAAAAATTAATGTTAATTATTATATACATATAAAGATGCACATACTTTTTAACTGGTTGATGTTAACAACACAACAATGATTATAATGTAAAAAATAAAATTGAGCATGTCTTCACACTTATCATGTGACCTGTCAAGGTATGTTGATCTGTATTCACTATACTTTTTCATGGTATAGGTCTAGATCCATTCTATGTACACTACTGGACTCGGCACCAACTTAATATGTACAGAGATTATGTCAATAAAGGATTTAGTCGCTTGTATCGATATACAACAAGATCAATCATAAGAAAAATCGAACACAGCGATAAAGTGAAACCGAAATCTATCTATTTATACCACGGTGTAATTGGCTTCGAAAAAGCACAGTTTCCGGTGACACAAATCGTTAGCGAGAGTCAAAATGCGAACACGATTAATTTTTGGTTGATGGAGTGGATCAGATCAGGTGCTCCTTCTCCAAAAGAAGTCGTCATAGATGGTGGTCGGGCTATTATAACAGCGGCAGTCAGAGCATTCACAAATTTTGCAACAATTAGTGATTATGCTGATGCATGCAATGGTTCAAAATTACCATCGTGCTATATTAGAATAGACAACGCCCATTTCATTAAAACTTACGTTGAGTTATTGAAAAGTGTACCTCCACAAGTTTGTACTTTTTATAAAGCCGTTATGACCCAATTAATTATTTGTACGAATATGGAAATTGCTACAAAAATAATTAGATCATTGCTGTTATTATCCCAGTGTGAGACAGATGGTGACTTAAGGAATGGAACTGCAACGGAAGCAGAAAAGGCAAAAAATTATTTGATGACGCTTATCACAGATGATAACGTAAGATATTATATTTATTTGACATATAAACTTCTGATAAATAGTTGAATAAATAATCAGGATGTTGTAGACAAAATTTTTGTATGTTTTCTTTTATTAATTCCAAAATGCAACGTTTCGTCAGTTTTATTCTGACTTCATCAGGCAACCTAAGTGTATAAAAACAAAAATGCAAAATTATAATACAACAAATTTCAATTAAAATATTAATTTGATTATTAATATTAATATTTATTTGTATACACATAAGTTGCCGGATGAAGTCAGAATAAAACTGACAAAACGTTGCATTTTGGAATTAATAAAAGAAAACATGCGAAAATTTGGTCTACAACATCTTGACTATCTATTCAAGTATTGATTAATTTAGACCTGACATCAAGAAGTGTAATAATAAATTAAATTTTTTATTTAAACTAGCCCATACAATAAGTTTTGGCAATATAGAAAGTTTTCAAAAGATTGTCTCGCGTAATAATACTTTTTATACATTTTTCAATATTTCCCTGATGTTTTGGGTTTTCAAAATTTTTTGTAATTAAATATAAGTACTTCATATCAGCATTTAGAAGATTTTCATTGAATTTTTCTGATTTTTTTTATGACTTGAAATTTTTTTATAATACAATTTAATAACCGATAGATAAAGGTAACTGAGTCATATTGATGTCAATAATTCAAATTTTTACAAATCATAAAATGTATTAAATGCAAAAAAAAAATGTTTTTATTCAACTTAATAAATAACAATAATTATTCGTGAATAATAAATACGTATACACAATAAAAATGACCAAATAATATGATAAAAATGACTTTAATATTTTTTTTTAGCAACTGGAATCAATTGATGATGGAGGAAATGAAAACGAAAATGATGAATTGCTGCATTCATTTGCAGATGACAATGATGATGATGACTTAAATTCAGACAATAGCATAAATGATGAACAAAAAACAAAAAAAAAATAAAAGCAAGTAATCAATGGACAGAGATAGCAGAAGGAATAAATGATGAAGTAATAATGATAAAAAGAACTCAAAACGGTCACCACCGAGTTAATCCATTTTATTTACCTAAATTTACAAAAAAGTTTTTAACTGATATGCGTGATTTACCTCTTTGGTCCTGTGTTGTTAGGAAAAATTTGGTTTTGGTCGCGTTCCAGCATCTAGCAGCTCCGTGGAAAGTGATTTCAACGTACATAAAAATTCATTCAAAATGAAGTAACGCCAATGAGAGTGGATGAATACGTAACAAAATATATAAATTATTTGAACGGCCGATTAAAACTAGTAGAGTCAAAAATCAACCAATCTGCTGTTGTTGAAAACGTAGTTGAAGATATTAATTCAAGAAGTAAAAACGAATTTGAGGATATCGATTCAAGAAGTTTTCCAGATAGCGGTAATGAAAACAATTTATGTCCTGTATGCGCTAATGGTGACCAGCCAACAGGTATCCATCAATGCTATGTACGCTACAAGCCGGCTCATAAGTTAGACTTATGTTTTCACCCACTGGAGTTAGAAGAAGGATTCGGACAGAAACGTATTTGTTTTCCTTGTGGAAAAGCAGAAAACATTGATGTAATCATTTCATCCCGACAAAAAGAAAATTGGCGCAACGAAACATTGAAAATCCCGGCAACAAAAAATCCATACCGATCATTAGAAATGAATGATTCGAGAATGGAAACGGGAAAACAAAGAAAAGAAAGAAATTTGGACTCATGTTCTCACCAACTACAATTAGAAGAAGGATTTGGAATGAGACATATTTGTTATCCTTGTGACAAAAAAGGAAAAATTTATGTAATTGATTTCATCTCGTCATAAAGAAAATGGGAGCAATGAGACATTAATGCTACCGACAGCAAAAACACAATATCAATCATTAGAAATGAACGATTCGAGAACGGACACAGAAATAAAAATATCAAAAAAAGTTGCAAAATATTACGGCGCGAAATGTAAACAAATAAATGAAGAATTACAAATTCAAGGGAAAAAAATAAAAAATTAACTATATTAATAAATGGATCTAGTGATGGTTTGAATGCAGTAAATATAGAAGGTAACAGAGTGACCGTTACTTATACATGTCCTTTTGATAGTATATATCAATTAATAGCTGCTGCGATTTGCGATTGGCCACAGTTTTGGCTTAAAGTAAGTATTACGGTTAAAACTATAAGTTTACAAAATTTCATTAATTATATAATTTTCCAACAGGTTCAACAGCAAAGGATGTCGAATGAAATGTTAAATTTTGCCCTGGCAACGTGGGATAAAGGCATCACTGCGGCGACATATAGGGATCGTGCAAAGTTCCACTACGAGTTCATTGAACATAAACAACAACCAGATGACTCAATTTTATTATATTGTGCAGAAACTGTAAAGAAAGTTTTAATGATTACGTTTGAGAAAACGCCAAGCGTTCAAATCACAGTCCAATGCAATACATGCCACCTAAAAGATCAAAGAAACATTATTATGCCAGTGTTCTACAAGTCTGACATGGCTAAGGATGAAATTGATTTGAAGAAATTGGAAAATTTATCACTGTGTCTTCACACAGTGTAAAGCGAAAGGATGGAAAGGACTTGAAGAAACGTCAATTTCTTTATTAGGTAAAAGTGTAAACACAACAATAGTACTAAAAAGTTTAGAAAATTAAAAAGTGTACGACTCATAACGCTGAATTGATTTCTAACAAATTATATGCAATAGTCTATTATCAATTTGAAACTTCACATAAAAAAAAAACAGATTGTTATTTTCGACAGTTTAAAATAATTCAACGTCATACATAAACATACAAAACACTGACTAAATTTAGGTTATTATTAAGTATTATTAAATCACACGGAATACAATAGCCATTTCAGACGGACTCGATCAAGGGGTTTCTAAAGCTAAAAAGAAGACTTAATTAACCGATTTTTCATGGAGTTAGAATTTTTTAAATTTCTGACGTCTGTAAAATTGGCATTGACTCGTTCAGCATTGATCATCAGTATCTCGGTTAATATTCAAACAACAAAATTTATTTATGGGGCTAAATTTTTTGCTTTTTTATTGCTAATTAGTTGCTCTAATGAGAATTTTGTTGCTTGAACAGTTTCTGAGATATTGATAACAATGCTGGTCAGTGACAATGCCCACTTAGTTTAGCTGAATTTTCGTCACATTTTTTGTATGAAAAACAGAAAGATTTATTGAACTGTTTCGGTTTTCTTCTGTTGCTGCTTTCAGAATTGGTTTTTTAACCATTATCGAATTACTCACTATTGAATTGTCTATAGAACAACATGAAATTTATTTTTATGTCGTGATATTCTATGAAACAATGCATAATAGAAAAAGTGGCATTATTCCTTAATGTTTTACATAATGAGTCGTACACAAAAAAAACATGAAAGTTGAAAACTACATTACCAAAAACTTATTTTAATTCATGTTTAACAGGAGATGTCATTATTTTGGAAGTGTTTTACGACGGGACGAACCAGAAAATTAAATTAAATGTTCTTGCACGAGGTATAAAAAATCCTTTAAACAGCAGAGAAATACATAGACTTGTTGGATCTATAGACTTTACGCCCCCTACGCTCATCCGAAGAACATCTTCAGATTTAAGTATAGGACAATTCACGGCCGTATGCTTACGAGGAACTCAGTGGACAGAATACGACGATCGTTGCGAAAAAGAAATGTTCAGGAAAAATATTAATCTTAGATTTTTAATGTATGTCAAAATCACATCACAAAGTTTTTAGTGATGAAAATAAACGAAACCTTTTTTAATGAGACTGTGGTACTATTTTTTTTTTCTATTTCCTGCCAGAAAAATTGAGAGTGGGACTAGGACGATATAATGGTATACCGATGACGGATATGGATAAGGACTTTCAAACTCGACCGATTTCTGGTTTTATAAGTTAAAAATTTAATAGTTCACGAAAAAAAAAAAATTGGAAAACGGTTGAACCTAAAGGCCATCCCTGTAACTTCCCGCTAATTGTATGCTTTTGCGCTCAAAATTCCTCACTATAGCTCAAAAATGTGAGTTATTTGTTATTTTTAGCTAGCCGAGCTCAAGAAGTAGCTGTTTTATGCTACCAACTCAGACAGGGCCTTCTCTGCGCAGCAACAAATTATTATTTGAATTTTTCTGTGGAAAAATCGAGAATTAAGCTAGCGTGGCCGGTTCGCTCGCTTACCGGTCTCCAAACGTTACCGACTTCCGATTTCCATTTTGTTGCTAACTCTTTGCACTCAGACAAGGCCTTTCACGAGCATCAACAAATTATTATTTGAATTTTCATATGGAAAAATCCAGAATTTAGCTAACGTGGACGATATAAAATTTGACCTTGTTATATAAAATCTGAATAAATATTTTTTCCTAACTTTCTTTCGTGATCAGTTCGAGTAACAAAATCGGTGTTTCAGCAACTAATTAGCAACAAAAAAGCCACAAATTTTGGTTTTTTTTTCATTTTCGGTGATTTTCTACCGGTAGGTTTTTAGACCTTAAAGAAACGGTGGATGACGGCAATTTCGGAATAAAAGTGGTCTTGCAGAAAGATCCTAGGGGAATTGAAATAATATTAAGAGATTTCCATAGTACACCATTAGGCGGGCATCAAGATGCAATAAAAACGCTCCTAAGGATACTGAAGCAGTATAGATGGCCACGAATGCAAAAAGATGTAAAAGAATACATTAAAAAATGTACCAAATGTCAAACCAACAAAAGCTCAAAACGTAAAAAAATGCCTATGGTCTTAACAGATACACCGCTCAAACCTTTCGATAAAGTTTACATGGACTAGGTACGCCCTTTTTTTGAGACCTTATCAGGAAATAAATATATACTGACTTTTCAGGATGACTTTTCAAAATATATGGCATGTGTTGCCATGTCCGATGCAGAAGCAAGTACGGCTTCGAAAAAATTTTATGACGAAATCATTGCCAGGTACAATATCCCGAGAATATTGATTACAGACAATGGTACTAATTTTATTGCAAAATTGTTTTCAGATACCTTCAAGATGTTTGGAATTAAAAAATTGCACTTAACGCCATATCACGCGCAGGCTAATGGTTCTTTGGAACGAAGCCACAGACCACTAGCAGAGTACTTGCGAAGTTTTGCTAAAGAAGATGGTTCGAATTTGGACCAATGGCTGTCGGCAGCCATACATGTCCATACCAACACGACCCATACTTCTACTAAGCAAACTCCTTTTCGTACTTTGTACGGTTTTGAATTCGAAATGAAAACAAATTTGAAACGAAAATGTTCACTGCTCTATAATGCGGAGGACCAATCAAAAGTACTAAAGTTTCAAATTCAGAGAACTAACAAATTGGTAAGAAAAAACCAAGAAAAGGCGAAAGAATTGTCTAAAAAGCAAATTGACGGTTCAATCAACCCCGTTAAATTTAAGCAAGGGGATAAAGGTTTGATGAAAAATCAAATTAGGGAAAATTAATTTTTTTCCATATGGGTAGGCCCAAAGGGTATTTTACAATAGAAGTTGTAATAAAAGGCAATATAAATAAGTTACATAATAATGTACTAAAATTATTTAATGAACCAATATAAAAAACTTCAACCTTTTTGAAGTAGAATATTTTGCTCAAATTATTTGATAATGCAAAATGAAATAAAAAGCAAAATATCAAACGCTAAAAACATGAATACTTGTTTGTTCACAAGAAAATATGAGACGACGTGTGCCACAATAAGCACACACGGCCGCATATAACTTACACCTTAACCTCAACAGTAGGTAATGTAAAAATTGTTTTTTAAAAAAAACATGAAACAATGCATTTCGATCAAATAGAACGAAACCCAACTGCAAAACGACATAAAAAAGCAAATAGAACTTGAACTCAGCTTTGTATTAAGGAATAATAGCATTGCATTGAAACAAACCGAAATAACAGAAACTTAAGCTGAAATGAATGTGAAGATATCTTGAGGTTATATTATTTTAAATGCAAAGCTTGGAAAAATAGAATAGCTATGCGAAATATATATTTGTATGCATTCAACAGATGTAGGTATATACATGTATAGCATATAAAAATCAAAATTAAAGAACTAATAAAATCTAAAATTTGGTTGAACAGAAAAAACTTTTTGTTCTGATAAAAGTAGAACTGTAACTGATATTTCGCAAAAAAAACAAAAAAAAATTGCATGAATTGCCAGCACAGTTAGTAAGCAAATAAAATAAAAAGTGATTCAAAAGAAAAGTAAAACGGAGTAAATGTCGTATGTATATATATATATATACTAGGGTGTGCCATTTTTGAGCAACTTTATTTTTTCAACTAAAAAACAGGCTTAAAACTTTCAGAAAGGTGAAAAAGGAAGCCTTTAAAAATTTGAGCTCTAAATATTAACATTTAGAGGTGCCTGTTTCTAACTTTCCATTGTCCATATAAATTACATGGAAAAAAAATGATTTTTTTTTCTTATTGCTGTAGCTTGACATTTGAAATGAATGAAACATTATTTTAGTAGAAAATTGAACGCTCTACAAAAAAAAAAAAAATTTGTTGTGGCAGCATGGCCATATAGCCACATCAGGAATGTTGTGGGTTTTTCCACACAATATAATATGTTGTTAACATAAATAGCATATTATATATACTTTCAGCATGATGATTAGCATCATTCGTTAACATTAAACTTCCATTATTGGATAATTAGTACTATCCAATATCAGTAAAATTGTTGTCGTTTTGTTGGTCATTTATGTTACCATGGGCAAGCTCTGCTTGTTAAAAAGGAACAAGAATGAGAACACCATGCACTTAAATACAACAAAAAAGCCCCAATTCTGTAAAGTTGAATGTCTTTGTTATTGTAATTGTATGTAAAGATTTTATTGTGAAATTGTTATTATAATTGTTATAAAACGAGGTGTCAGGGTATTTGACTTTCTAAAATAAAGGGTGTTAGTTTGAAACCAGCAAAGTGAACAGTGTTTATTTTATTTATTTTGGAGTAACGGCTATTACTGCTAGGTAAGTATATCTTCCCCGTGATAACAATTTATTTCTACTTGCAGGTACAACTCCACACTCGTAAGTGTTATTCCTAGGAAGGGATAACTAATACACAACACCGGAGTCAAAGGCAGCACAGCTATGGGAAATATTCGTGATCGTAAAACACAATCTGTTCAAACCATCGCAAGATCAAGCAAGGTACTGCAATCTAAGGAGACGACAGTGAAAACCCAAAGTCGAAGACTTGGTGATGGTAAAACAGCACCCATTGTCCAAAGCCATCGACAGTTTCGCAGCCAAACTCGCGTCAAAGTACGCGGGCCCGTACACAGTTGCAAGTGTAATTTCTCCTGAAATTTGTAATTTAAAAGGAATCGGAGACAAAATTATACACACAGCTCACCTGAGCGATATTAAACTATTCTTTTTATAAACCTCGGCTCACAAAACTAATTATTTTCTTTCCTCTAATTTTTAGTCGTCACCAAACTCAAAAGAAGGAAAAACTCAGCCTTGACGAAAAATAACTAAAAATGGCACGAGCGATACAGAACGTGGCATCCCCATAATCAACAGCAACAACATCTATTCCAATTATGACAATTATGAAGGCGGCGTAGCCTCCAACACCAACGTTAACGACCACTATAACAACAAACTCTGAGAGCTGCGATTCCCTATGTCATAAACATGAAAGCAGCTCGAATGAAAAACTCACACCCGCCATACAGCAGCAACATGAAGAAAAAAAAAAGGCCAGAATCACTTCGGCTACAAGCCCCTACATCCCAGGTTATGACCAGGTCGACTAGCAAACGCTGACCTTAGCTCATTAAAATAAGCTACTATTATCGAGCTGCGGGAAAAGTTCAACATGTTTACCATAAGAAAATATTTTTGTCAGATCTGTGCCAACTTTTCAGGCTGCGGTTCCTCCGTAACGGCCTCGTACGAGTAAAACCCATTCCGCCCCGGGAGTAAGCCGGAATCGTGAAGATGGAAATCAGTGGTCTTCATTTCCACCTACAACTTCAATAGCACCGCAACGAAATGCACAATAATCTCAACAGTTTATTTATTTTATTTCTTTAAATTATTTATTATAAATTATTTATATTAAAAAATGCAACTTAAGTTACGAGATTTAGTCAAATAAGATAAGTACGGTGCAACGCCAATTAACAAGACCATTTCTTGAGATGATGTTTTCATCGAAAGCCTCCCTAAATAAAGCGATTGTTTTTTCAGCTGTATGGCATGTTGCGCCATCCTATTGAAACCAGAGATCAGCTACACCAATATCCTGAATTTTTTTCAGCAAAAATTCATTCATCATTGCTCAATAGCGAGCACCATTGACCGTAACACGGGCTCCATACGCATTTTTGAAGAAATATGGTGTGATGATGCCTCCTGCCCACAAACCACACCAAACAGTACATTTATCGGGATACATTGGAAGCTCATGAATTGTTTCTGGTTATTCAGCAATTTTGCTTGTTAACGTAGCCGTTCAACCAGAAGTTAGCTTCTTCGCTAGACACAATTTTTCGATAAAATAATGGATCAATTTGAAGTTGTTGTAAGGCCGAGCTTTATTTTGTAGGTCTTCAGACCAAGATCACGCCTCAATATACGCCGCAAAGATCCATAAGTGATGCCCAAAGCCTGAGATCGGCGACGAATCGATTCTTCACGGTTTTCACGAACACTCTCTGCTAACACAGAAATATTCTTAAAATTACGGGTTGTATGCACTCTGGTTGAATGATGAATGTCCAATAGTGTAGATTTGGTTCGAAATTTGGTGATGGTGTTACGAATAGTGCGCTCAGTTGGACGCTCATAACGACCAAAATGATGTTGAAGAACTCTATAACATTCTCTAACTGATGACTGATTTTGGTAGTAAGTTTCCACAGTTAATAAACGTAGTTCAAGAGTAAGTCTATTTATGATGGAGTCGTATTGAATGCTGAACGCAAACGTCATATAGACAAGCCATTTGTTACATGACAGCTGTCAAAACAACCCAGTTGGAAAAGGGACCACGTTTTGGATCACCCTTTATTTTCCCACTTAGGTTTGGTCACCCAAGTTCAAAGTCGTTTTCACGTAGTACTCGAGTGGCGGTCTCAAACGCAGCCATCAAAACACTAGGAAATTAGGTTCACTGACCCGTCGAGTTGAAAAGCACGAATATATGTGGTGTTTATCCTCTATTAAAACACGATATTTAGCTTTAATTTAAATATTTATTAAAAATCAAAAGTGTAAAGTAGTTTATTCTATTGAGATTTACATTTTATTTCAGTTCAATTTCACTCTTATAATAATGCGTCTTTTCGTCCGGCTCAACTATTCAAACTGTTCTTTGTTCGTGGTTCTTTTGTTCTGGACACCGACGCTTCGTTCGGTTTGATATAGTTATCCTATTCATTGTCCGTATTACTGTCCCTGTCTTCGTCAAAGTCAGTGTTACCAATACGTTAGTAATTTCGTCCGTTCCTAGTTAAACGTTATCTGTCCGCGTTACTGTCTATCTGTCTGACAGGCTTACTTCCTACATTCGGCCGTCCTGATATGTTATTCGACCCGAATGACGAATTCCATGGTTTTAAAAACTCAGCTACTGTAGTCGTTTTTATTGGTCCTTCCTGGTTTCCTACCTTTTCTACTTCGTACCTCCCGTGGTTTAACTGGACTGTTACCTTATACGGTTCGAAATACTTAGGCTTTAATTTCAAATTTGTTCCGAATTGAGTTCTTTTTATTGCTACTAAATCGTTTATTTTGTAATCAGCTTCTATCTTTTTTTCTTGTTAAATGTTTTGCGATTTTCATTTTGGATTTTGTTAATATTTTCTTGAGCGTTTTTTCGCACCAAATCTCGCTCCTCATTTAATTCGTCTATATCCGTATTATTTAAAACTTCTCGTAAGTCTGGGTAATCAGTTTTTCTTATTTCTAATCCTGTTAAAATTTTGAAAGGAGTTGTTTTTGTACTTCGCGGTGCAGTTTTGTTTATGGTTTGTTGAACTTTATACACATGACTATACCAGTGTGTTGGGTTATTGTGACACAACTTTGCAATCATTGGAACAACTATTTTGTGGATACGCTCCACTTGTCCGTTACCGCGAGGCACGCCTGTCGCTATTTGTAAGTGTTGTACATTCTCACAAAACGCCTAAAAAATGAAGTTAACCCCAAAAATCGTTGCATCTCCTTTTTACTTGATGGTATAGGAAACTTTTCTATAGCATTTGTTTTTTCTCTTGATGGCAAAATTTTCCCATTTTCAATAATGTAGCCTAAAAAATTAATCTGTCTCCTCAAAAACTGACATTTGAACCATTTAATACTCAAACCATTTGTGCTTGCGTGTTTCAAAACTATTTCCAGTTTTCGGATACCTTCTTGTTCATCCTTTGCGGGAATCACAATATTATCCATGTAAACTATAACCGTTCCATTTTTCAACAATTCCTGAAAAATAGCTTGAACATAACGGCAAAATACTGCTGGTGAGTTCGAAATTCCGAATGGAACAAAACAAAACTCGTACTGCCCATTCGCGGTTACAAAAGATGTGTATTTTTTAGAACCTGGCTCGATAGGGACGTGAAAAAATCCATTTCGCAAATCTAAGGTCGTAAACACGTTTGCCCCTTGCAACCTATCTAACACTTCATCAATCCGTGTCATCGGAAAATTGTCCCTAACTATTTTGTCATTGACTTTTCTATAGTCACAACATAATCGTTTAGATCCGTCTTTCTTTGAAGTAATCACTACTGGTGAGGCATATTCTGACGTGCTAGGTTGCACTATCCCTTCCTCCAACCAATTGGATACCTGCTCGTCTACCCAACGTTGATCAGCGTACGACATCCGACGGGGCCGCTGATAAACGGGTATCTCGTCAATTAAAATTAGTTTCATTTCAATTGGTGAAGTAGCTGGCTTCTGTGGTACATAACTAGCTATCATTTTCTTAATTTTCTCAGCCTCAATTTTCGTTAAATCTGATAAATCAACATCAACAGTTGGTTTATTTTTTTCAAAATCTATAGCTAAACACAAAGCTTTGAACTCCTTGAGTAAAAAATTTTCTCTTTTAATTCAAAAACCTCAGCCTTGCGTGCTGTTACCTCAGCAACATCTGCACATTTTCCACCACCACTCAATTATATATTATCTATTATAAGCGCACATTGTACACCTCAAGGTCATGTCCCCAACAGCTCAAGTATTAAGAGCGACCGTCAAAAATAACATTGCAATTCAAGAACGGTCAGGGGTTCGATCCCATGTACAACATTAACCAAAAACTGGTCTGATGAGGCTATGTATATACATATGAGAATGTGTATATATGTGGTAATAGCCGAAACATATGTCACCAATTACCAGGTTAAATTGTTCCATTTGTTATCTTTGTCATGTTTGTTGAATAAAAAGCATTGATCAATTAAGTAAAATTTTACGATCATATTGGTCTTTGCAAAATGACTGCAAGTTCAATGTTACTTAAAAATTCATAAAATCATTTAAATCAATTAACTTAGCAAATGAAATTCAATATATATAAATTTTAAATTAACAAATTTATATTACATTTCGTATCTAGTTTTTACTTCTAAAAACAATTCATTTTAGTTTAAGATTAATACAATATAAAAAAAAAATTATCTGCTCACGTATGTAGTTCGCTTTTGTTTGTTGGCTTTACTCTGCTTACTGTCCCTCGTATTCGCTCGGCTTCTGTCTGCTGTCGTTCTTTCGTAAACTTTTCGGTTCTTTCTACTTATTTTTGTTGCCTGCATCTCTTTTCTTGGTACCGGACAAGAAAACTCTCTTTTCAAATTTCTCTTCAAAAGTCTTTTACAAATTTCTTTACGCAATTTGCTTTGCGCCTATGATTTGCTTCTTTTGAGTCTTTTTATTCACTCTTTTTTACTACTTGCGTTTAACGACACTTTCGTAACTGATATTTTCAAAATGTTAAACGCTTTTTTGTGTCCAAGCGCGTCATCACGAACTGATTTTTCAGTACAGTACTTTAACATTTTTATTACATGAGCATGTGTAAAATATTTTGGTTTTTACATTTGCCGTTTCACAATGCTAGCACAAATTCACTTTTGTCTGCTACAAGAAGTTTTTGTCTTGTGCATCACGATTTAATTAAAAAAAAAAATTCACTGTTTTACTTGGCTTGGCTCAATGCCGGTCGAGTCCCCAATTATATTGGTGTTTATCCTTTATTAAAACACGATATTTAGTTTTAATTTAAATATTTATTAAAAATCAAAAGTGTAAAGTAGTTTATTCTATTGAGATTTACATTTTATTTCAGTTCAATTTCACTCTTATAATAATGCGTCTTTT
This sequence comes from Meiosimyza decipiens, assembly GCA_963680825.1. NCBI lineage: Eukaryota > Metazoa > Arthropoda > Insecta > Diptera > Lauxaniidae > Meiosimyza > Meiosimyza decipiens. The sequence continues at coordinate 42,642,473 of OY804259.1, forward strand.
CGTCCGGCTCAACTATTCAAACTGTTCTTTGTTCGTGGTTCTTTTGTTCTGGACACCCACGCTTCGTTCGGTTTGATATAGTTATCCTATTCATTGTCTGTATTATTGTCCCTGTCTTCGTCAAAGTCAGTGTTACCAATACGTTAGTAATTTCGTCCGTTCCTAGTTAAACGTTGTCTGTCCGTGTTACTGTCTATCTGTCTGACAGGCTCACTTCCGACATATATGGTCGTTTTCACTTGATATTCGTGTGCGAAAACGTGACACCGCACGAATATAAGGTCGTTGTTACGCAATATTCTTTTGCGAATACGACACACCTCCGTACCACAGTTAAGCATAGGAAACACCGCCCTCCGGTTACTCGTCTATTTGAAGCGCACGAATATAAGGTCGTTTTTACGTGATATTCGTGAGCAAAATCGAGACACCGCCCTCCGCTGAACCGTCGATTTGAAAAACACGATTATAAGGACGTTTTCACATGATATTCGAGTGCGAAAGCGAGACGCCGCGGTCCCGCAGTTAAGCATAGGAACCACCGCCCTCTGCCGACCCGTAGAGTTGAAACACACGAATATAAAGTCGTATTCACATGTCATTCGTGTGCGAAAGCGGGACCCGGGACAAAAATCAATTAATTAAATTAGAAGAACATACTTTTATCCAAAATATGTCCTATAATCTACTTTTCAAAATAAAAAAAAATTAACCAGCATAGGTTAGGTTAGGTTAGGTAGGAGTGGCAGTCAGTTACGAAAAACTGACTCACTTCGACCAAACATGATTCGTTGTGATACCACAGGGTGTTTTACTATACCCTCTCGTTGAACCAGCCAGAATTCGTTATGAAACTAAATAGCTGACCTATACTGACATGTCTAAGGTCATCCAGGTCATCAAATAAAAACGACCCAAGTGCTTTGTGGCGATTTCTAACAAGTGCGGGACAGGAGCAGAGAAGATGTTTAATATTTTCCTCTTCCTCCACATCTCCACAACTTCTACAGAAGTCAAAGGACCTAACACCTAATCTCTCTGCATGTCTGTCGATGAGGCAGTAGCCAGTTATGACTGCGACAATTGACGAGACACTATGTCTAGTGCGAGAAATTAGTTCTGACGAACGCTTAGCATCCCATTTCGGCCAGATTTGCCTTGTTATATTACAAGTTGACCCTTCAGTCCATCTTTTATTAGCATTTTTAACCATTTCTTCTTTAAGCAGAAACTTGCAGGTAGCAAGTGGCATGCCAACACCTTCCTTGTCCTGAGGAATTTGTGCAGTAGTCCCTTGCCTAGGAAGTTCATCTGCTTTGCAATTGCCGTCAATGTTCCTATGCCCAGGCACCCAGATGAGGTGAATGTGAAAATGTTGAGCCATCTCGTTTAGAGACGAGCGACATTGTTGGGCCACTAGTGAGTTTAGGAAGACTGATTCTAGAGATTTGATAGCTGCCTATCTGAGAAAATATTCATATCCTTTTTGGATACAACATTCCTCCTTAGCCAGGATGTTACTCCCTCTATTGCTATAACCTCCGCCTGAAAAACACTGCAATGATCTGGTAACCTCGCAGCAATTCTTAACTTCAGTTCCTTGGAGTATATACCATAACCCACTTGGTTATTTAGCTTGGAGCCATCAGTGTAGAAATTAATATGACCCCTTCTCTCCGGGAATCCTCCCTTCCAGTCATCCCTGGATGGAATATGAGTTACGTAATCCAATTAACCAGCATAAAATATATAAAAAAATTTATACAGTGAAATCCAACGATATAAATAAATTTAGTGTTAAAAAAAAGAGGCCCAAAGTATTTATCCTTTGGACCAACCCTCTGGTGTAAAAATAAATAAAACAAAAAAAAAAGAGAACAATGGTGAACGTGTCGTGGTGCCGTAATTTGAAAAAAGAGGAATTGATCGCGTATAGTGAGGAATTCGGCATGGAAGTAAAGGTTTTCATGGCAGAAGACACACACACACCCCAGAAGTGGAGCAGCGCTTTTTAACATTCACCTCATATGTCTGCTTGGGTATAGGAACATTGACGGCAATTGCAAAGCTGATGAACTTGCTAGGCAGGGTACTACTGCACAAATTTCTCAGGACAAGGTGGCATGCCACTTGCTACCTGCAAATTACCGCATAAAGAAGCAATTGTAAAAAAATGCTAACAAAAGATGGACTCAAGGGTCTACTTGCAATTTTTCAACTCCAATGAATGTAAATGACGTTCGAAAATTCCTCGGTTTGAGTGGTTATTATCGGAAATTTGTACCAAACTACGCAATCATATCTGAACCTTTACGATAACTGTTGCGGAAAAACCAGAATTTTGAATGGCATGAAGAACAGAATACCGCGTTTGTGGAATTAAAATCAGCACTTATCTCAAAACATGTGATGACTTCGTATCGCGTGAACGCTGAACATGCCATGCATACAGATGTAAGTTCAAATGGGCTGGCTGATGTCCTTTTACAAAAAAAAAAGACGGTGAAAGGAATCCTGTTGTATAATACAGCAGATCAATAATCAAATTGGAAAGAAAGTAACACAGTTTCCAGTTACCACTCTTGCCGTCATAGAAACACTGGATCGACTGAAATACTTAGTTTACGGAAAACCTGTCAAAATTGTAAGCGATTGTTATGCAATCACGACGCCAATGAAGAAAAAAGAACTGGTACCAAGAATAGATCGATGGTGGTTGCGAATCCAAGAATATGATATAGAAATGGAACATCGACCTGGAAAACGTATGGAGCATATTGATGCGCTGAGTAGAACTCCAAATGAGGCTCCCTATGAAATTGAAGAGTCTCGCATGGTAGGTAAAATTGAATTGAACGAAAGCGATTGGTTATTTAGTATAGAGCTGCTAGATATAAAGACACAGGACTTTGTGATGTGCCTTAATTCGGAAACAAACACGAAAATAACGAATACGCACTTGAAAACGAGCGACTATTTCGAAAGAAAAACGGTTATAAGTTGTGGGAAGTACCCAAATTACTTCGCTTGAAAGTTCTTCACGACTGTCATGACAAAGCTGGCCATCTGGGTGTAGAAAAGACAATTGAACGAATCCAAAAATATATGTGGTTTAGCAGAACGAGAAACTTCACGAAAAGTTACATCATGGCGTGCGTAGAGTGTTCATATAACCAACTTCACGGCCAACGAAAAAGGATAAATATTACTACGATGAAACTGTTGCAACACCTTTTAAAACGATTCACCTGGATCATTTGGGTCCATTTCCGAGAAGTTCGGTTAAAAATACAAAAACAAAATATGTTCGAGACACTCTAGATGAAGTGAGCCAATTCAGGAACATTATTCACGTCCAAAGAGTTTTCTAAATTTTGTAACGAAAACAACATAAAAGACACCAAAAACGCATTAAGAACTCCTCGGGCGAATGGAATCGCAGAAAGGACAAATCGGACTACACTTTCGAAGCTTTTGACATCGACAAACGATGGGATGAAAGACTGCGAGATATTCAATGGGCGATAAACTCAACGAAAAATAAAACGCTATAACGCACCCCTCAAGAATTGCTATTGGGTTTCAAGCCGCGAGACGTCCTTCACAATAAAATTGTTTCAACACTGCAAGATGAAAATGATTCCGAGATGACTCCAAGATATACGTGAAAATGCTGTAGAATGAGCCAACAGAGAACGAGCTAAAGCCAAAATACGATTTGATGCGAAACATCAGAAGCCAGCTAGTACGAATCATTCACGAAAATTGGAACCTCGCTATAAGCGTCAATTTATCGTGACAAAATCAATTGGAAAAGACATCTATATATGCGTCTGGCAAGATGAGACTCTGGAATCCAATACTGCCTGAAGACGACGATAATAAAAGCGAAGATGACGACAACGAATCTGTTAGATTGCTACTTATGGACAGGATTGGCCGAGCTGTAAGGAGTAGAAAAGTTTAACCATACCGGCAACACTGTTTAATGCAATTGACAGTGAGGAGCGAATTATGAATACGATAAACCCGGAACGCCAACATCGCCTGAAATAAACCTTAATCAACACCTAGAGGTTTTAAACATGCCATACTTGCGTGAACTAAGTGCGCAGAATATCAATCAAATTGACGCGTTGCAGCAACAGGTTGACCTAAAACAGAAATTTTCATGGGTGTGGCGGCAACAATTGTCACGGTAGTTATTTTGTGGTTAGCTGTAAACCAATGGAAGAAGCGCGTGGCAAAAAAAGCTACGAACGTCGCTGTACTGAAATTGACACACAGTATCGTGGACGCACCTCAGTTATGAAGGGAGGAGTTAACTTCAATCACTGTGTAAGGCATTGACGAGGCACAAATGCTTACACAACTTTAGAAGTTATTTTTAATATACATACATCCGTTATATGATTCCACACGCGCAACACTCAAATTGCTATGTCGGCGGATTGTGCTGCCGCAGATAGCTTAGAAATAAGTTTATGTATTTTTATTAGGTAGTTCAAAATGGAATTCAATTCAGCACAAACGTGTAAATTAAAAATATAAAATAAAACCATAAAATTTATAAAATTAATATATTAAGGAAATTGGCATCTTTTAATTTGTACATTAGAGCGGTTCAAAAAAAAACTGTTTTTTTCACGATGTGCCAGCGGATTACAATAGCCTTTTGTATGTCAAGACAAAGCCCCTCAAAAGGATTTTCATTAATATTGAAAACTATATTAGCGCCCCCTGTTTTAAGTTTTAAAAATATTGATTTTAAAAATGGTGCAAGTTTAGGAGGTTATCAAATTTTCCAACACAGTAGGGGTGGTTTTCAGGCTATTATCGATGGAGGAATTCGAATTCGTTATTAGTTTTCTTCTTCTTTTCTTACAAAAAAATTTAAAAATAACCACAAAAAATACTGATTTTCTACTTTAAAGTTGCAAAATCGACCCATTGCCGCCAACCCATGGTACATCACTTTAATGTATATTTATTGGCTTAAGAGAATACCGTATACCACAATCATTATCTTATTTCGAAATTATTATTCTACTTGTATTTTTCTAAAGAACCAGACTTTACATTCTTTGAATCGGAGTTGACAAATAAACATATTAAGAAATTTAATTTTTTTTTTGTTTTGTTTCAAACAGCATTGATTTTAAAAACGGTGCAAGTTAAAGAGGTTATCAAATTGTCCAACAAAATGGGGGTGATTTCCGGGCTATTATCGATCGAGTTTCGATTAGAGTTGCAAAACTGCGTAGTACGTCAGAAATTTTTCTACGATTTGCAAAAATTTAAGCTTTGAAATATGATACTGATATGCGGTTTACGGCTTGAAATTTCAAGCAAATTTTTTCATTTGGATTCCAATTCTAAAACTAAAAGGGTCCCTCGGATCTGGTTTCGGATATATATCCATCGGAAGTTGCGGATATTGCTTTTGTTAAAATTATTATAAGTTGGGAGTCCCTGAATGGATATAAAAAATATGGGTGTCGTAAGAAAATAATTTGTAGTTTTATAGATATGACGATTTTTCTGAACTTTTGATCAAATTTTTTTAAAAATCGATATTTTTTCCAAAAATTATGTTAATGGCCTATAGCTTATTTATTCACTATAAAATGGTATATTGTTTGTTCCAAACAATGCATACACAAATTTGTGCTATTCTTTGCGTTCACTTGCAACAAATAGATGTAGCAGGCGTTGCATATTATTTGTCAATGTGTTGTTTTATTTGATTCGAAATAGTAACGGTAATAAATCCATCGAAACATAATTTGAAATAGATCACGCCGCGAGTTCAGGTGAAAGTATGTACATATGTGTTTTATAGCAGAAGGTTAATTGTGTTTATTTTCTTTTAATTTAAAATACAAATAATTTCAGCCGCTCAAAACCGTGTGTACAACTTATCAGAAAATTGTTACAGCACACCTGAGGATCAGGAAGAAAAGAAAGGTTCGATTGTTTGCAATTTGTAAAAAAGTATATATTTTTTTTCAATGATTGTTTAATTTCAATAGATATTTTTTCCACAAGAAATCGATCGCAAAAGATAAAGTGGAACGTAGTATTGAACATGCAACACGTACTGGACAAGTGATTAAAGGCAAAGTTTTTGAAGCTCAAACTATTTGCAAATGCCTGAAACAGTTGTGTTCATCAAAAATTAGTGTCAGACACAAAAATAAATTTTTGATTCATTTTATCTACATTCCAATTGGACGCAAAAAACATAGTTCATTCGGATATCGTTAAAAATCTCTCAGGTGGCATTGAAAAAATATGCACTGTTTCTATTGACGCCATTAAAGAATCGAGATATTAATTGCAGTGACAGTTATCGATGGAATATCTAGAGGAGTCTGCCGAGATTTTTTCTCACTTTTTTGCAAGTGCTTCTGTCAAAAGTGTACAGGGCTGTTCCCTCTGCAACGAGCAATCCAGCGGGTAAAGAAAATCGTGGAAGAGCTCCACCGAAGAGCAAAACAACAGACTAACAAAGAAAGTGGATTAAAGAATTCATTAATCAGTTTCCAAGATATGAATCTCATTACAGCCGTAAGCAAACCGAGCAGAAATATTTGAGCACTACACTTTATCGTCATTTCAATCGTGTAATGGAATTTCGTAATGTGAAAGACGAAATTCCGAAAGAACATATTTTACGGTCGATTTTAATACGTAATTTAGTTTGTCATTTAACAAACAAAATTTCAAAGTAGAAATGTTAATGGGCAAAAAGGCAGAGCTGCATCTTTTCGCAATGATATTGAGGCCGCAATTCAAAGCCACGGGAAAACGCCAGTTTTAGCGTCCGATTTACTGAAGGCATTGATATTTTACATGCGTCAATTATGGACGTATACACTACAACTGATTGGTTAAAAGTCATTAATGAATCCAAAGTAAGCGAGCCAAAGTTTCACGTGGAGACAATGCTGCCAGAAGACTGCTTCTTCAAATGATTTGGAAAAATTGATTATTAACATGTGCATAAAGTCAAAACCACTTGGTTCGGCTTCCGGCAAAAGAAACGATTTGTTTCATATCATTACTGAAGAGAATGGTGTATGGGAACACATTAACATTAAAAAGACAGACATTGACGAAGCCACATTTTTTGGAGGTGTTATGAAATGCTTATATCTAAATGGCCACGAAATCAGCCAACAGATGTACGATAACTTGATGGACCTATTGCAATATATTCCAAATAAACATTCATTCTACCGCAATTTGAAAAACAATGATGAAGCGATTGACTTTGGATTAGATAGTAATAGTGAAGCCAGTTATGATTTGGATAACGACGATGTTATTTTTGCTGAAGAAAATTAATTTAAAATTCGTATCGTCCTAATTAAAGACTTTTTTCTAACAAAAATAGTCCTTAGGCCTACATATGAATTCAGCAAATGATTCGAATCGACATTTTTAGTAAAAACTACGAAAAATAAATCGATAAATCTTGTTTTTATTACTAGTTTTAAGTAATTAAACAATAATAAAATTTGCTACATATGTAGGTTATCTGCTCATATATATACAGTGCCGAAAAATAAAATAGCACCACCGCTGCATTTTTTCCATTTAGGTACAAAAAAAATATTTCGTGTAGCAATTTTTTTGTACATTGCTGATAAATATGTTACACAACATGTTCACTTTCCATAAAAATCAGTATTTTGCTGATAATGATAACGGTTGATTTAAAATGATGCGTTTTTCAAAGAAAAGTGCAAAATCGAAGGAAAAAAGTAATAGCACCGCTCACAATTCCGTTGAAGAGCACATTAGTTGAATTTATTAATTTCACCCGTGTACAAGTTAAACTATCTTTGTTTGGTTTTCATTAGTTTTCACGCAAATTTAACAGCAAACCCATCGTTTAGGGCACGAAATGGATCGTGGAAAACATTGTAGTGCTGAAAAACGAGATTTGATTCGAAAACTTATTTCAGATGGCAAAACTTATAGCTATGTGCGTTTTTCTGTTGGATGTTCAATCAACTTGATACGCAATGCTATAACTTTTCAAGAAAAAGCTGAAACACGAGGACGGAATCGCGCCATATCGAGGTTGCTTGAAAGTTGATTGATACGCGAGTCCATGAAGGAGCCTTTTAAACCAGCAACTGAACTGAAAAAAGAACTTAATATAGCTGCAACGGTGCAAACAGTTCGTAATCGTTTAAAAGACCACAATTTAAAAGCCTGTAGCCCAAGAAAAGTTCCACTCCTAAGTGCGAAGCATGTATCCAAACGTATTGCGTTTGCAAAAAAAACACCTAAAATGGACTATTGAAAAATGGAGGAACATCTCATGAACAGACGAGAGCAAAATTGTTCTGTATGGCAGAAAAGGCTCTCTCTTCACACTTCAGGCGCCCTCCGAATGCTGAATACATTCCTAAATACACATGTAAAACCATTAAACATGAAGGGTCAAATATAATGCTGTAGGCTTGCTTTTCGTATTTTGGCGTAGGCCCAATACATTGGATAAAATCAATTATGGACCAACACGTTTACGTTGAAATAATTGAAAAAATTATGCTACCTTATGCAGAGTACGAGATGCCTTTGTTGTGGGTCTTTCAACAAGACAACGACCCCAAACACAACTCCAACTAAATTTTAAAGCTGAAGGACGACATCAGCTGGAACAGCTAATTATGGCAAACTAAGAAAACAAATTCATTTTCTCTAATTTTTTAACCTTAAGTGCACTTTGGAATTGTGGTGCTATTTTTTTTTTCGTCTTATTTTTATGTTCTTACAAGATTTGTTAAAATAGTTTTAAAACGGTAAATAAAACCATTAATATTTTTAACTCACTCTTTTATAAAGCTTTTTTACTTTTAAAAAATAGTTCATATGTTGTTTAAACTAACAAATAGAATTACAATGCCTTTGGAAAGATTGTTGGTTACGTTGATGCTATTATTTTTTTCGCAGCTGTATATGTACATACAGAGAGATATACATAAGTAGGTTATCTGCTCATATATGTGCATACACAGAGACATATCTCTCTTTTATTCACATTTTATGTGACAGTTACGTTACTGTATTCCTAGCGAAACATATACACACAACGAACGAAAATAAACAAATCATAAGTCAACGTTTGCACACAGAAACTCTTGAGGAAAAGATTTCTTGTTTGTAAACAAGAGGCGGAAAACAAAGAGTGGTGCACATAATTTGTCGTACTATATTATGCTTTGAATTTACGTTTGTTGTGGCGGTTTGACGCATTAATTCTTTAAACATTTTCAAGAACAAAGAAATTCTAGTTCACCGATTTCCTTGTGTAAACAATGGTGGAGTACAGAATTTGTCTTACTCGGAAATTCTCTTTCATTCTGTCCGTTCGCTGATATTATGCTTTGAATTTACGTTTGTTGTGGCGGGTTGATTCGTTCGCCGAATTTCCTTGTGTAAACGAACGAAGAATAAATGACACAAAGAGAAAACACAAACACTACGGCAAAAATAACACACCAATTAATCTCAATGTTGCTCGCAGTTTGAGATATTGAGTTATTTTTGCTCGTAGATTTATCTGCGTCTCCTTTGCATTGAAGATTTTCCATCTCATCCTTAGAAAAAAAACTCAAAATTGCCGTTTTACTTTAAGCGTGTCTAAGGCGCCTCCCACATGTTCAATATACAGTAGCTCACAGCTTATTTCATGCAGTGCTCTATAATTTTGAAACTAAGTGGAATATGGAAAAAATTTCGATATAATTAGAAAAAAATTGTATAATAGTGTTTAATCGGGGGCTGACATAAAAGTTGAAACACTAAATTCAATTTAAGGGTTTATTATAATATAAACTATTACTATTATATTATAATTAAATGCAATAATATACAAATACAAATATTATTTATACAATACGTGTTGTTGCTGTGTTATGTGGAGTTCCAATTATTATTGTCCAACTTGAGTTGCTGGTCGTTTTTCTTGTTGAAATATGATGTTCTGGTGTTTGTTTCTGGGTGTGTGATGAATGTATGTATATATATATAATCGTGAATTGTTGTAAACTGTTGTGTTTCACTCTTGTAAACTGTTGTTCCAATGTTGTGTGATTTGTGCTAAAACTGCTGAGTATTTGTTCACTTTAATTATGATATTGATGTTTAATGTAAACTTGTGCTATATATTACTTTATGTTATTTTATTCGTTAAATGTTTAACTGCTACTTGCGGGAGGGTTCGAAGACTTCGTATATAAGATGACGAATGAATTTTTTTGCGCGTTTTAGTCGTTGTTGTTGTAACCGGCATTCGTTTCAGCCACAACAAGTAAACGGCAACGCTTTACGGTGGATAGCAAAGACGAGCAGATATGTAGGCTACACACTAGTTTACGTTGTGCGTAAACAAATAGTTTTAAAAACACTTTTTTTGGCTATAGGTCAATATTTATTTTAAAAAAAATAAAAAAAACAAATAGTTTAAAAAAGTGTTTATTTATTGTTAAATAATATTACCTGAAATTTTTAAAATAGAAGATCAAAACATACTACACAGCTTATATCATGCAGATATGTATAAATTGTAATAACATTGTTAAAAATAATGATTTTGTAATTTTTAATATTTATTGTGGTGGCCTCTTTGGTCAACTACGGATTAAGGGCGGTTTGGCATCGAAGCTGCAAATTTTTTAGTGGTATCTGGCGGATTATTACGCCACTCAATTTTCTTTTAGGTCGTTATTGTTTGAAATGTTATAGATACGGATATATTTTTCCAAAATCGCCCATAAATTTGCAATCACATTTAGGTCTGGCAAGTATGCTGGCAGTACCATCCAATGGTGCCCTTGTATATTAACCAGGATTGAACAATGCCCGCTTTGTGTTTTGGGCCTTTATCTTGGTAAAATCGTTAATTTGTCTACATGCCCAGATTGTCGGAACTTTACAGCTAATTTCCTTGAAAATCTGAATACACATATCCATACTCATATTTTCAATAAAAGCCAAATTTCCGGTACCAGTTGCTGACATGCAAGCCCAAACCATGGCACTGCTACCATCATGTTTGATATCGCGTGTAGGTTCACCTTGTTGTTTTTTGCATTCGGCTTTCGCGACATGCTATCTGAGTCAAATAAGTTGAATTTCGATAAGTCCACGAATATTACTGATATCCAGTGCTCCGTGGTCTTCAAAACGTGTTATTTGCAAAAATCAGACGATTAATTCCATTTTTAACTGATGAATGGCTTTTTACGGACTACTCGACAGTTAAAATCATTTTCGGTTTGTGCTGCTGGTACTGGAAATTTGGCTTTTATTGAAAATATCATGAGTATGGATATGTGCCTTCAGATTTTCAAGGACAATTTGCTGCAAAGTTTCGGAAAATTGGGCATACAGACAAAAAAGAAATTGGGCAATGGGAGCTAAAGTAAACCTGTTCCAATTTTTTTAAACTAACCACGAAATCGAATTACTCGATCGGTAATAGTCCGCAAACAACCTCCACTTTGTTGGAAAATTCGATAACCTCTTTCACTTGCACCATTTTTAAAATCAATATTTTTTAAAACTTAAATCAGGGGTTGCCAATCCAGTTTTCATTATTAATGAGAGTCCTTTTGAGGGGCTTTATCCTGATATAAAAGTCTATTATATTCCGCTGACATATCGTGAAATAAAAACGTTTATTTTGTAACCGTTCTAATGTTCATACATATTATCATTTAGTTCGGGGGATAGCGCTACATTTTTCGAAGTCATTTCCTTGCACTTAATTTTTTTTGCGAATGATAGTTTACGCATAGCTGATAATCGAAATACATAAGCATCAGTCGCAAGAATAGTGATGGGCCTGGTTGTGAGAGGCCGACAAGGAAAATGTTGCTCAATGTGTTTTCATCTCCTCTACAACATTGATAAAAACATATTTGGGCTTAAGTTTACTTTAGCTCCCATTCGCCAATTTTTGTTAAACCAAACTTTTTTATTTTATTTTCAATTTTAGGAATAAAGTGTCGCTCGGATCTGGATAAAGCAGATAAAGCCATCGGAAGTTGCGGATATAGCTTTTGTAGAAATCGTAATAAATTGGGAATCCCTAAATGGATATCAAAAATAAAGGTGTTGTAAGAAAGATAACTTAATAGCCTACAATAATAGTAATCTATGAAATTAAACCTGTAGCTTTTTCTAAAGCTTTGACAATTTTTTCTTTAAAAACTGAAATTTTTTCAAAAAAATTTGTGTTATAATACAACTTTTTTAGAGTTTTAAGAAAGCTTAATTTATTCTCTTTCAAATGGTATACTGTATGTTCCAAATTTTTTTTATATTAACCCCCTTTTTATCGGAAAACAAACAAATTTGTTCAATGAATTCGTATGAATACTAAAATTTCAAGAAAATCGGGATTGAGGCCGTTAAAGCAAATAATTACCATATATTTTAATACCAAAATTCACCAAAGTGATTTTAATTTTTTTGATGAAAAATAAGAAAAAATAAAAAATCTGTGCAAATGGTACATCACTTTAAAGCACGAAAATCATGCTTTCTTAACATCTTAAAAAAATGTAGGCTCTTAAAACAATATTTGGATGAAATATCGGTGCAAAAATATTGGCCAACATTTTACAAAATTCGTCATAACTCCAAAAGTATAGTTTAAATTCCAAAGGTTTGCTCACCATTATTGTAGGCCACTAAATTATCCTTCTTAAGATACCTATCTTTTTAATATCAATGCATGGGCTCCCAACTTATGATTGTTACAAAAGCTATATACCAAAATTCCGATAGCTATATCTCCGAAACTAGATCCGAGCGACACTTTTTTCGGAACAGGTTTACTTTAGCTGGCATTGTCCAATTTAATTTTTTTTAGGGTTAAAAAAGGGTTAAAAGTAAACAAAAATTATGAAAAAAAGAGTGTCGCTCGGATATAGTTTCGGAGATATTGCCATCGGAAGTTTCGGACATAGCTTTTGTAAAAATGATCATAAGTTGAGAACTCCTGCATGGATATCAAAAATGTGGGTGTCATAAGAAAGATAATTTATTGGTCTTCGGCAATGGTGAGAAAAGTTTTGAAATATAATCTATAACTTCGGAGATATGACGATTTTTTTTGAAAATTTGACCAATTTTTTTTTAAAAAAACCTTTTTTCCCAAAAAATGTGTTGGTGACCTATAATTTTTTTAGCATATTTAGAGAGCTCAGTTTGTTCCTTTTAAATGGTATATAGTTCATTCTAAATTTTTTATTATTTGCCTTCTTTTTTACCAGAATACAAAACATATCATTTAATGAATTCTTATGAAAAGTATGTATTTGTGGACAAAAGTAATAAAAATCCAACAACAACAACATCAACAACAGGAACAACAACAACAACTATTATTATAAGGCGATTATCATTGTATAACTTAAAAAAATTTTTATGAAAAATCGTGGCCGCCTTATTCGTACATAAAATTACTGTGGCTAGCAAACTAGGTGTTGGATATATTGTAGACTGATCCGCGGCCGAAGGCCGCCGCGAAGATGGTGTTGGGTTTTGGGAGATTTAAATCCTGAGCTGCGGCCGCAGGTCGCCCACTTGCCCCTACTGTTAAATAAAATAACTGTGGCTAGCGAAGCCGGTTTTTGATATGCTCTAAGATATACATAAATGATTCAAATAAAAAGGGTTAGGCTCTCTTAATATGCTAAAAAGATTATAGGACACTAACACATTTTTTGGGAAAAGTTTTTAAAAAAAAAAATTGGTAAAAATTTCAAAAAAGTCAAAACTTTACTCACCATTGTTGCTGTTGTTTTTGTGGCTGGATTTTTATTGCTTTTGTCCATAAATACCTACTTTTCATGAGAATTCATTGAATAAAATTTTTTGTTTTCCTGTAAAAAAGGTAAAAAATTTAGAACAAACTAGGCTCGCAACTTTGGATGGCTATATCACCTAAACCAGATCCGACCGACAATTTTTTTTTGCAGATTTATTATTTATTCATAGCACGCTACTTCTCCTAAAAAAACAAATCAAATCGGAGAGTTGTCTCTAAAGTAAACTTAAGCCAAAAAAATTATATGTCATTAAAACATTTTTTGAGAAAAAAAATTGGTCAAAATCTCATATCTCCAAAGCTTTGAGTTAAATTTCAAAACTTTACTCACCTATATTGAAGGCCATTAAATTGTCTTTCTTATGACACCCAAATTTTTGATATGCATGCAGGGGTTTCCAAGTTATGATCAGTTTTACAAAAGCTATATCCGAAACTTCCGATGGCTATATTTGCGAAACTAGATCCGAGCGGCACTTTTTTATTTCATAATTTATATTTATTTTTAACCCCCTTTTGACTTAAAAAAAAAAGCTAGTAAAGGTGTTACCTTCGGCCAGGCCGAAACTCACATACCCTACACTGCATTGAAAGTACTTTTTAAATAAATGTTGAAGAGGTTGAATAAGTCGAAAATAATGGTAAAAGGTTCAAAAATGTGGAAAAGTGTTAAAAAAAACTGAAAATGCTGAAAAAATATGAAAACCATTGAAGAAAGTTGAAAGAAATACAATAATTCGAAATGTATGAAAAATGCTGAAAAATTGATGAAGAAGTCGAAAGAATAACGAAAATGTCGAATGAAAGTGAAGGGGAAAGGTAAAAGGTTGAAAATGTCAAAAGAATTAAGGAAATGGTGAAAAAATAGAATAGAAATGAAAAAACACGAAATATGCCACGCCCACTTATCCAATTCCGCCCACTTTTGGTTCAATAAACAAACCAAATTTTAGCATAATAGCTTGTATAGTTTGCGATATGTGCCATAATTATTCCTAAAATTTAGGGCGGTGACACACCCACTGATGCAACCCAGTCCGATTTTGATCCAGAAATAGCTTATAAACAAACCTCTTACACCGAATTTCAGTATGACTGCTCATATATTTCGATAGTTATGCCACTTAAGATATTTTAATTGTATGGGGGGTGCCACGCCCACTGTTGCTATTTCGCCGGCTTTTGATTCATATGTACCTAATACCCAGTAAACCACTTACTTCAAATTTCAGATCAATTGCACCAATAGTTCACTTAAAATAGCACTTACAACTTTATGTTAATGAGGGAGGTGCCACGCCCACTGATGCAACCTTGCCAAGTTTCATTCAATTCCGAAGCTTATAGTAACCGATACCTCTACACAAAATTTTATGAAGATTACTCTCATAGCACACTATCTATTGCATTAAAAGTATTTCGCTTATATGGGAGATGCCACACCCACCGGCCCAATTGTGCCAAAATTTTGCAAGAAGACACCTTTTAGCAAGCACATCCGCCTTATTAAATTTCATAACGATTGCGTTCTTAGTTCTCTTTTTATAACGTTTATAAATATTGTAGGCTGTGTCACGCGCTTAAAAGAAATTTTTCAGTACATTGACGTAGCTGGTATTGTTGACTATTTTCAGTGGTATCATCCCTAAAATTTTGATGAAAATCGTATGAGCCAGTTTAGAATTATACGAAATCCAAATGTTTAATTGTTAAGAAGTGCCACGCCCACATTTACAATTCTGCCCACTTTATGCGCCATTCAAGATTCATAAGTTCTGTATTCGTGTACTAAATTTCATCACAATATCTTGCACGGTTTACGAGCTATGGCGTTATAAAAGTTAAAGTTTAGGGCTGTGCCACGCCCATTTAAGATCTAGTCTAATCTTAATGTTGTTCTCATATTCACCAAATCACCAAGTTTCATCAAAATCACAGCAACTTTTTTTCAAAATGGACTTGGGTATATTTACATAGAGTAAGGGCGGAAGGCGTGGCTGTAAACCGACTTCACCCATTTTTATATGCTAGCAGCTTGCAAGAAGATGTGAGCTGTGTGCCAAATTTCATTGAATTAGCGTGCTTAATTTTCCCGTAAACTTGATTTCAACAGACAGACAGACGGACACAGCTATATCGACTCAGATGGTGACGCTGATCAAGAATATATATACTTTTCCATTCCTGCCACGCCTCCTTCTATGCGTTACAAACGGAATGACAAAATGAATATACCCTCTGTGTAGGGTACAAAAATTGGAGAATGTCAGCTAAAGTAAACCTGTTCCATTTTTTTATGTTTCTTATTTACTTGATACCCCTTTTACCACTAAAAATATAAATAAAATTGAAGAATGTCAGCTAAAGTAAACTTAAACCCGAAATAATAGGGCAATGGAAACTAAAGTAAACCTGTTCTCATATTTTTCTACTTGTGACTTAAGTTCCGAGTTATTTCGCAAAATATTTTTTGGCCGGCCTCTGGAATGACTTCGAAAAATGCAACGCAATAACTGTACCACTATATTGATGCTTACTGTTAAACTGCCAAATGGGTGCTGAAGCAGCCAGAGATCCATGTACAAGATAGGGGTATCTCATGCGAAACCAAGCGGCTAACATTCCGCCATATGAGCCTCCAAAAGCAATAACTGGAACATTTCTATCACCTTTTAATAATGAAACTAATTGCGCATAGTCCGCTAAGGCCTGCTCAGAATTTAAAAATCCAAAATGTTTAGTATCATTAAAAGAGTCCTTTTTGAAGGGCAAAGATTTTCCATAATATCGATGCTCAGCAAATACCACAGTAGCATTGAAAATTTCCGATAGCTTCCACATGAAACCAGTATTTTGTGCGAACAGTTCAATATTTCCTTCATTTCCCGTGTAGAAAAAAATTGGAGATAGATTATTAGTGAATCTATCGTTTATTAAATAGCGCAACTTGAATGTTTCACTATTAGCAAAACTGAAGTGATCTAAAGGAACTGAAATCTCTTTCTCATCATATATATAACCGTTTAAGCCTTTTGCATTATTTGCCCGCGAACTTGCAGCAAGAGTTATCAAAATAATCAAATGGATAAGCGTCATTTCTAAAACAATAGTTATATTATCCGTTCAGTTTAGGCACAGAAAAAATAGC
Source organism: Meiosimyza decipiens (assembly GCA_963680825.1). Classification (NCBI taxonomy): domain Eukaryota; kingdom Metazoa; phylum Arthropoda; class Insecta; order Diptera; family Lauxaniidae; genus Meiosimyza; species Meiosimyza decipiens. Next base: position 42,659,479 of record OY804259.1, read on the forward strand.
TGTACCCGAAAATGTGGGTTCAGACCATCAACTTTTTGATTACAGTGTTTAACAGCTTGCAACGTATCCATGATCAATTTTTCCTCTTGAATAAGTTTTGGGCTTAAGTTTACTTAAGTGAGTATAATTTTTTTCTCCTTAAACCAAATGTTTCTTGCTTGAGTTTCGATTTTAAAAAAGAAGGAACAGGTTTACTTTAGGGACAATTCTCCGATTTTATTTATTTTTTTTGGAAAAGTAGCGTGCTATGAATGAATAATAAATCTGCATAAAAAACTTGTCGGTCGGATCTGGTTTAGAAGATATAGCCGTCCAAAGTTGCGGATATAGCTTTTTAAAAAAAGCTATAAGTTGGGAACCTCTGGGAGATCCTAGAAAGAATTCTAAAACATTGACATCATAATAAAGGAAATTTAATGACGCATAAAATTAAAACCTTTGAATCTTTAAAATCTGTAGTTTAATTTTTGAGGTATGACGATTTTGAAAAAATTTAGAACTTTGTATTTTGAAGAGCCGTTGTTTTGTCCAAAAAAATAATTGTTAACGAAATTGTATTTGTTTTAGTCGACTGTTATTATTAATTAATTGAATATTATATGATCGAATTGTACAGTCTTAGCAAAAACCGATATTTATGTGAAATTTCATAAATCGATCAATGTGTTTTAACAAACTTGACAGAGACAACAAATGGAACAATTCAATCTGGTAATTGGTGACATATGTTTCGGCTATTACCACATATATACATATTCACATTCATATTCATATATACATAGCCTCATCAGACCAGTTTTTGGTTAAATTGTGCACGATTTGAACACCGACCGAGTTATATTTGGACAGCCGCTCTTAACACTTGAGCCATAAAGAGTGTTCTCCATAAGGTGTAGAAAGTGCAGTTTTAATGTATTACATTAAGCACACAATGCGCCACATGTCATCTCTTATTGTCATTTCTTGATTGCTTTGTTGAACCGTGGGTTCAAAGAATTGCTATGATGAGCTGAGATGACAGATGGCGCATTGTGTGCTTAATGTAATAATAAAAACTTTACTTTGTACGCCATAATCTGCTGACTATGCGTCTATAAATTGCAACGTGACCTGCACGCGCATCCTGAGAACCACGTTGGGCAAATCGCTGTTGTTATGAAACTTGATGGGAAGCGCAGACTAACTAGGTTTATATGTAAGTAATTACGAAATTATAATTCATTTCAATTTTGGAGGCCAAAACTAGTGGTAATAAATTTATTTAATTGTACTTGGAGTTTTTAATTTACTTGCAGGTAAAAACAGGAGACAGTGGCCGAGTCCCATCTTTAATTTTTTTGTGCACCCTAACCGATGCACCTTTAATGGCGCCTTAGCAGAGACCCACTGTGCAAGGCGGGTGCCCTTAAAACCGGGCAGCAATTATAATATTGTTACGAAATTTCCTGTCTCTTTTACGATAATTTCGATCTCGTACACTTTTCTGAGTTCGATCACTGGATTGTGTAGCAAGCAAAAACACAAGCTTTATTTAATTATAAAATGGTTTATTTAAATCAAAAACGTTAGTTTTTACATGGTACAATTGTTGATTTCCTTTGTTTATCTATATTCAAACTCTAATACTAATCTGGCACTGTATAGACAACCGTTTCACTTTATTGCTTAATATCAACTGAGTCACTCTATTACTTAAGATCAACTGTGTCTCGACAGCTCAGATGACAACCTTTTATACTAAAGTCACTACTTTCTCGAACGATCCACCACTATTCAGAATGTCATTTCCAGTACCTTCTAGACAGCGTTTATCGACGTTGATAATTTTTATCATCTTGGCGTAGTGTTCGACTCGAAATTCACATTTTCTGAACATATAAATTATATAATTCCTAAAGCTTATTCTCTTCTTGCCTTTGTGCGAAGGAATGGATGCGAATTTTCAGATCCTCATACTCTGAAAGTTCTCTACAATTCTTTTTTAAGGTCAAGGTTAGAATATGCTTCTTTTATCTGGAATCCTTTCTTTTCGACTCACTCGCTCAGATTGGAAAAAGTTCAAAAATCTTTTACTCGTTTCGCGCTACGTTCTTTGAATTTTGATGCATCACGGCCCTCATATAATGCACGCTGCTTGCTCTTAGGTTTAAAATCTTTGGAAACAAGACGTAAGATTCAATCCGTTGTTTTTATTTTCGACCTTATTTCTGGTTCGATTGAATGTGCTCCTCTATTGCAATATGTTGATTTTAACATTCCTTCAAGGTCACTGCGGCTCCATAGAACTCATTACGCTGTCAATGAACCTATTACTAGAGCTTTATCTTTGTATAATAATTTACTGAATGGAAATACTATTGATTTTTCTTTATCTAAAGCTTGTTTTAAAAATTTTCTAAATAGCTTATTTTTATTTTAAATTATTATATTTTTCTAAGAACATATTTTTGTGACTAAGCTTTAATGTATAGTCTGTAAGGAATTTGTAAGTCCAAAGGCTTAATTCAATAAACAATAAACAATAACTTTTATCGGTTGTCGACTTTGATAATGTCGTACTGCAGCGACATTCGGTTTTGTTACGCCTGGCATATTAAATAAAAGGGAGAAGCTCGCTTAAGTGTCAAGCACTCAGTATATCCCGGCTAGGGTCGCGGTTTCCCTATGCCAACCGTAGCGCAGCATAGAACAAAAAAACAAGGAACAAAAATACGGGGAGCAGAAAAACCCCAGGTCACACTTTTCTATTTAAATTTCTATCGATGGCTTCACGGCTTCACCACCCTGGCACCTCCCCTAAATCTTTCGCCTAGCAAATCTTCATTTTTAAATAAAAAAAAATGTAATTTTTCATTTCAATTTAAATTAAGTTTTAATATTTTTTTTTTAATTTCAACTTCAATACCATACACACATTTGTCTTATTTCTAACTGGGCTTAAAATATATCTATTAATTAAGAAGTATGTATACGAAAAAGTTAAAAATTAAATAACTATAATCATACTTAAATGCGTTTTACTTGACTTTTACACAGTCGCTAAGCAAAAGAAAAATTTATATATCTTTAATCCTAAGGGAAAAGTTTAATTTATTTCTTTTAAGCAAATCAAAACTTAATTTTAGGTTTTTTTTTAATTATAATTATAATAGAAAAAATATACTATAAGTAAAAATAACTTAGCTGGTTGACGTAGGGGTGAACAGATCTGCCTGGTAGTAATGTTGACTGCTGCTGGTGTTTTCGTTGTTACCTTGATGGTACGTGTCATAGCTGGTGTTGTTTTTGCTTTTTAATAGGTAGTTTTATTTTTTTATTTTAATGTAAATTTTTGGTAAAAAAAATTGTTCTTTTTTTGTTGTTTTTTTACTCTTCACAAAGGGCTTTCACCTTAGTTTTATTTTATTAAGTTTTTTTACAATTCTTTTATAAATTTTAGTATGTTTTTATTTTAAAGCCCACATAATGCAGTATTGTTTTAATATAATAGTCTACTGTGGACCATACGTCGTTTTTTTGGCAATCACTTGATGTTGTCGTTAGCACAGTCACAGGTTTCCCAGAATTTTATTACTTTTCATTTTGAACTATTTTACACTTTTTTTGCAGAATTTTTCGAAAATGTAAGTTTTCAAAATGTTTATATTATTTTCGACTTGCTTTATGTTGGGTTTTTATTAATTTACAGAACATTTATTTCACTTTATATTTAATTTCAATCATTTTTTTTTAATTTGGTTAATTTTTAGCGTGCCACGCTGCGGAGCAGCGATCGCCGCGAACGCACGTCCACCAGCACTTAAATTTTTCTCCCAACTATTACCGCACGCAGTCAAAAATTTTTAGCAACTCCCGTTGTGCTGTCGCATGATGCCGGGTGTCCGTCCGCCACTTACACAAAAAAAAATTAGTCGGCATCCTTGGCCCATTAGTGCCTACTATTCACAATTGACTTTGTGACATTTAAATACTGACAGCTAATATAAACTAAATCTTTCTTTGCAACGGTTTTTTGAATTAATCATAATTTAAGGCTACAGTGTGTTAAATTTATGTTTGCTTAAGTCTGAATACCGGGCAATTGTGCGTATTTTACAATGAAATTGAGAATTAAGAAAGAAGATTTTATGAAATTTTTAAAAACGGATTTTTCGTGTTAACAGGGACGCTTGGGTGCGCATTCCCATTGGTTGAGCTGTCAAACCAGGTGTCAATTTGCAATTGGGCGATTTTATCGGCTGATTTTTCTCAGTTTCATCACACAAAACTGAAGTTTTTACTGTAGCCGATAGGTGGCTGAAAACAAAGTTGACAGTTCAACTCCAGTTTAGGCCTGTTCAATGAATCGCAATCGCATTGACAGTTCGTTTACGTTTTTCTTATGTTTCAAAAAAAAGAGGCCATAAGAAATAAGTAACAGTTTATCATTTTTAGTATAAAAACCACACTTGGCCGCTAGATGGTGTTCGAGAACTTTCTGGCATAAACCAAATTCTGCTACAATCAGCCGTGCTCCCATTTACACTTGGTTTTGCGATTTGCATTTTAATACGAATCGTACGATTTAATTTTTAGGTTCTCCGGAATTCGTTAATTTTAGTTATCTAGTTGTCTCTGTCAGACATATCGATAATTGTATTTATCATTTCTCATATCGCTCAAAGGCATATCGAAACTTATTGTTGTTTTGACAAATTTTTTAACATTAAAAATAGAGGTGTGGCCAGTAAATATTTACTTAAACAATGAAATCAACCTGAATTTTGTTTTTGAGTGCGCCAAAATTATTTTAAAACATTACAAAAGAACATAAAAAAAAATTTTGATTTTAGTTTGTTGTTTATTTATACGAAAACGGCAATTTACTTTTCATTTCACCGACCAAACAGCTTCCGATTTGAAACCGGAAACATTTTGCGATTTGCGAAAATCGGATAACGTACATTTGCTATTTGAAACGTAAATCGGAATATTTTTGCGTTTCCGAAAATGGGAGCACGGCTGAATATAATATTAAAACCGCATACTCCAAGCTACGCAAAATCAGCAAGTCCTCTTCAATCCTGGTGATGACTGCGCTTATGGAGACTTGGTACGCTCTTGGGGTGCTGATGATCGTTCCCATGAGAACACGATTACCCTTCCAGTCTCTGGATTCTTCCAACATACCCACGAGAACATGTTAGAGATCGAAAAGAATGAATACCGTTGTAAGGTAACTCGTACCTTAGTAGGTTGCCTGCAATTATCAACGTGGGCGATCAAAAAAGATAACGTGACCCTCCGCGACCACCGTTAAAAAAAAACACTGTTACCGTAAGATCACAGTTTACTTATGCCACTTTTTATATTTGCAGATGATATTCTTGTGGTAATTTCAACAGTTCCAGAAATTTTTCCATAGAGGCAATTAATCATTGTCAATGAAATCATTTGTTTTAATTGTGTTCGCCTAAAAATTGCGAAGAATATTTTGTGCGTGCCTAAAACATACGAATAACATTTTGTGCCTGCCTGAAACCTGCGAAGAAAATTTGTGCCTGAGCCTGAGGAAATCATCGTGACCTTAATAATGTTTTAAAAAAAATGGACAATTTAACGCAAAACGTGACCGAGCTGTCCGGTTCGGTTGGTCTCCTTATGGAGGAGTTGAAGAGAGCTAATGCCAAAATCGGAAAGTTAGAACAGGCTAATGTGCCACCAGCCGCTCCCGTAGAGTTGCCATTAAGGGGTCCATCCTCAGAGGAGGAGTTAAGAGAGATCGGGCGACACCCTGATGAGGTAAAGGAGATTCAGCTTTTTGAAGGGGATCTTGCACAATATATCTCTTGGATCCATTCTATGGGGAGTGTCCTGGACGACTACAAAATAAATTGGGATAAGCCCATTTATAGGGCAATTCTAAAAATTGTAAGAGGGAAAATAAGGGTAGCGCTAATAGCGCGCTGATATCGTACAACATTTTCGATCACGACTGGCCAGCCATGAAATCGTGCCCTTCGTTACATTATGTCGATAAAAGGAACATTCGAACCCTAGGGCTCCAATAAACGCAACTGGTGCAAGGAGGGTCTGAATAACACGAGTTTTATGCGAGGGTGAATCATCAGTTCACGGCATGTTTAGATATACAAACTTTGAATTTCCGAACTCACCCAGTACATAATGTGAATGTGCATAATTCGATTAAGGTACCAGCTAATCAGTTATCCAGGAGGGATAATTCTCCTCTTCCACCCCCAGGCGGAATTTTGCTCCGAAAAGAGGGATAGGTAAACTTAACGCTGGCCCACCACATCATTTTAACAATGATAGAAATACTCCCCCTAAGCCGAATGCACCAAATCCAGCGGAGAAAATGGAGGAGGATCATACCATCCAAACTCGTCGTGTGGACTACGCTGACAGGCCACAACAAGGGAGTCCCTTCAAATGCAGGTATGTGTCAGATAATTTCCAATCCAAACAACAGAGATTGTTCAACGTTGAAACGGTGGACGAAACATACGAACACGAGCGGGATCAAGATGAGGATGCCTATGCAGCCGTGATAGAGGAGAACGTTGAGACCAGGTAAATTTTATGGACGGGGCCTGTCCAGTGTACCTAACATTGGATACGTGGACAAAAAAGCCACGGTGTTAAAGTTACTCGTGGTCACCGGTGCCAACAAAACTTCATCAGTCCCTCCACCTCAAGAAATAGTACCAAACTTTGTAAGACTTTCTTTGCCCAATCTGCCGGTGGTAAATTTCCAATATCTGAGGAAGTCAGGGGCTGATTTTTTCATCCAGCTGGTAACGATGCTGAATTGACGTTTTATATGCTGCCAGGTTTGGATTCTTTCGACGGTATCATCGGAGACGATACACTGAAAGAACTTGAGGCAATTTTTGACAGGAAACAGAATCTGCTAACCCTTAAATCTAATATTAAAATTCCCTTTTTGGAAAAAATTTCGAAATAGGTGTACCCGGTCTAGGACAACCGTTTATCCAAGAATGCTTCAGTAAAGCTGCAATAATTGATTAACATATACAACTCACTCTTTGGACCGATCAGTGATAAAGAAGTTGTGGGCACTGCTGTCAGAGCAGAGTTTAAAACGACAAAGGAAAAGCCAATATATACAAAAAGCTATCCGTATCCTGCTCCCATGAGGACAGAGTTTGAAGCGACAGGTGCAAGAACTTTTAGACGAGGGCATTATTCATCCTTCAAAAAGCCCGTATAACTCGCCAGACTGGGTTGTGGAGAAAAAGGCAAAAGCCAACGGTGGAAAATAATATAGGATGGTGATGGATTTTAAAAGATTGAATGCAGATCGTGATTTAACTTTAGGATCCCACCAAATCTTTATGAAAACGTCTAATGTACCTAAAATAGCGTTTTAAACAATGAATGGCATGTACGAGTTAATCCGATTACCCTTTGGTCTCAAAAATGCACCCGCAGTATTCCAGCGGATTATAGACGACGTTCTTAAGGAGTCCTTTGGAAAAATCTCTTACGTATACATCGATGATATCATTTTATACGGGGCAGATGAGGACGGGCATCTTAAAAATATCGATGCTGTATTTTTGAGACTTTGCGAAGCCAATTTAAAGGTTAATTTGAACAAAACTCACTTTATGAAAATCGGATTATCATCGGAATGATGCATCGGATTATGCTATAGGGGCGGTCTTATCACAAGGAAAGATCTGCAAGGATTAGCCAATTTCTTACATATCATAATCTTTGAACAAAACTGAGGAAGGATACGCAAAAAACGAAAAAGAAATGCAATCCCAATCGTGTGGGCTCTCGACAATTTGCAATCCTACCTCTATGCAGCGAAAAAAATTCGGGTACTCACCGATCACCAGCCACTTTCGTTTTAGGCAGTAGAAATTACAATGCCAAATTGAAGTCATGCTTCATGCTTCCCAGTGTTGGGAATTAAACTATTCCAATGTTTAGTTAAGTTATCAATTTCGCTTCAACATTTCAAAATTAATTCAATTTCATTAACATTTTTAGTTGAGTGTAAATAAATTCATCAAACATTCTGCTGAGTTGCACTACTGCCGTCATACAGCAACGAGTGACATAGTTTAAAAATTATTTAATTCCTGGATCCGAGATCTTCAGATTAAAGTGCTTGAAGGTATCACTACACAATTCCACAAAAAAACACTAGTTTAGGTTCAAGTGCCTAAGCTAGAATTGCACATATCATTTTAACAAAACTTTTGGTAACCCTGACGGCCCAAGCCAGCACACAGTCTGCATAAAGACTTTCCAGCTAGGATTATTGAAAAGTAAACAAAGCAGCCACAACACAGCAACATACAACATTCTGGAGCAGGATCCAGAACCTGACAACAACGTCAGTACGTCAACAATCAATCAGTGGAGCAGAATCCAGAGTTCAGTTCTACATTAACACAAAACAGTTTCAAAAGTTTTCCAACCTCAACATTCGTCAAAGTTGGAAGTCAACAATTCTGACGAAATCAAAGCATTAGTCGCCGAGCAAACTTCAATTGGAGGCGAGATCGAGAAAATCATCGCAAATTTAAAAAAAAATGCTGCTGACAGGAAGAAAAATGTCAATTATTTTGAAAAGCGTAAGCAGCGTTTGCAGAGTGCCTTCCAACATTTTGAGCCACAGATGATCAAATTCGGTCACTGCAAGGAGTTCCGATCCAACATGAACAAAAGAATACCGGTACATCGGCTACTTAAAACAACTCCGATGACAGATTCGTGACTATGAGCACGAATTCATCAAATGCTCAAATGAATGCTGACGACAAAATTATTGCGATGATAAAAAGGCAAAAGAGGTTACAAAAATCACTACATCGTCTCTTATCAAACATATTCACCAAGCCAATATCCGACCAAAAGCGATACTAGGAGTCACTGAACAATTTGTGGCTTCAAATAGAAAACCATCATATATCCATTTACGAGCAGTGCGATGGATATGACCTTAAGGCTTACATAACAATTGAACAAGAAATACAAGATCAGCGGGCTGCGTCCACAGAGCACAGCGTCACTAGACGGCAGCAAGGTGCGGCTATAAATAACAGCCTCAGCCCTCAACTTCCAAAAGTGACAATACCAAAGTTGTGGTACCTTAAAGGAGAGGCAGATAGATTAATACGACATCTCATGTTGAGTGAAGCCAATTACCCAACAGCATGGAGATTGGTGCAAGAGAGATTCAACAACAAAAGAGTCCTTGCATCGGTATTTATTCAAAAATTAGTTGGCCATCCAACAACAACCTCTGACGCTAAAGCCATTAAAAACTTCCACGATTGTATTCAGGAAAATTCATTGGTCATCTATAATCTAGGGACAGATTCCTGGGATCCACTTTTACTTCACATATTGGTAAAGAAGTTAGATCATCACACTCATATATTGTATGAGCAGGCCCTAGAAAATCCCAAAGAAATGCAGAAGATTCATATATTTCTGTAATTTCTAGAAATTCGGTTTCAAACTTTAGAAACTCTGGGAACCAACCACTCATCAACTCATTCTAAACCAAATTTCTTTGCAGCAAAATCATTGACAACGTTTACAAAAAATAGTCAAACAGTGACCTGCCCAGCATGCAAGCAAAATCATCCAATTTTCAATAGTGAAATATTTCTGAAAATGACTGCCAACCAACGACTCAATTTAATACATCAATCAAAAAAATGCGTTAACTAGGTTGGCCATTCTGCGAAAAACTGTTCTTCAAGAAGCTGTTTCAAATGCTAAAAAAGAGAACACTTTGCTGAATTTGGAGCTAAAGCAGCTTACAACACCACTAAAAGATGGATACGCAGAGGCCACACATCCAGGGAAGGCGCTAACAAAGCAGGATCCTACGGGAAATTCAGTGCCACTTACAGCACCAAAAGTTCAACAATCAGCAAACCAACAAAGTTATGTAATTCTTGCCACAGCCAAAATAAAAGTGAAAGCACATGCGAAGTGAGAGCAATTTTAGACTCAGGCTCTCAAGTTAATCTGGTGACAGAACAGTTGGTACGAAAATAATAGTAAAACCAGCTCGCACATTACCATGCATTGAAGGTATAGGGAAAATATTTCAAAATTGTTCCTAACGAATAACGCTCAGCTTGGAATCAACTAAAGGCTCGTACACAACAACAATGGAAGCGTATGGTTTACCTCAAATCGTGTCAGCACAACCAACACACAAAGTAAACACTACAAAATGGAGCATTTCAACATTTTGTTGGCAAATCCAACTTTCGGCCAGCCAGGACGAGTAGATTTTTTGGTGCAGAACTATACTTTGACTTATTAACAGAGCTACCCACTTTACAAAACACAGCTACCCACTTTACAAAACACAGCAATTGGATGGGTAGTCGGCGGCAAGATCAGTCGTCAGCAAGTTGACAAAGCAGCATGAGCAGTTCTAGATGGAGAAAGAATAGACAACTTGCCAGAAATCAGACGAACCTGTAGATTCTGGGCCTAACCCGTCGCAAAACTATGAACAATGCGAAAGTTACTTCATTAATACAACAAAAAGAAATGGCGACGGAGGATTTGTGGTTCAACTGCCTTTCCAAGAAAACTCATCAGCATTAGGAGACTCAAGAACTAAAGTTATTTGCAAGTTCCTTTCGTTAGAAAAACGGCTAGAAAGGGTACCATTCATCAAACAAGAGTATATTAACTTCATGACACAATATGAAGATTTAGGACACATGATTAAAATGAATCCAGAAGAAATTATGTGTCTACAATAATTTATTCCTCATCATTACGTACTGAAGCCGGACAGCAGCACTACAAAGCTACGCGTTGTGTTTGACGCATCAGCAAAATCATCATCCGAGCGATCATTGAATGACCTGTTGCACACTGGTCCTACAGTTGAGAGTGAACTATTAACAATACTTCTTCGTTTCCGACTACCCAAATATGTTTTCACGACTGACGTGGAGAAGATGAATAGGCAGATTATGATTGACGAGGCCAATCAAAGGTTTCAACTTATTTTTTGGAGAACGTCTCAGAACGATCCATTGAAAATATACAAACTGAAAACTGTCACATATGGAACTTCATCTGCTCCATGTTTAGCGACCAAGTGCTTACAACAACTTTAGAAAAGAATATAGCTAGTTACCCATTGGGAGCTAAAGTTTTGCATGAATATTTTTATGTTGACGACGGTCATAGTGGTGCAGACAACCTCAGTACAGCCATGAAAATGCAGCAGCAGCTAACCATGCTCCTGGCAGGTCTTAAATTGCGCAAATGGTGTGCCAACCGTCCTCATTTACTTCAAGGGATACCACTAGACGACCAAGAAGTTAACCTGGATTTTGAAGAAACATCAATAAAAGCACTTGGCCTCACGTAGATGCCGAAATCAGATGTTTTTTTGCATAAAAATAGGTAGCTTGGACAATTGAAGAAACACAAAACGCACAGGTATATCAGGCCTCGCAAAGGTTTTCGATCCACTCGGGCTGGTAGGCCCAGTTGTTGTGTCAGCGAAAATATTCATTTAACAACTATGGCAACTTCGACTAAACTGGGATGATGAACTACCAGTAGACTTAAGTACGACATGGCTTAAATTCAGAGAAGGACTGAGAACTCTCAACAATAAGAAAATAGAGTGGCTTGTTTTTTTTAGCTAAGAAATGCCCGTATCTACTCAACTTCACACGTTTGTCGACGCATCAGAAAAGGTATATGGTGCAGCAGATTACGATGACACTGTCATCGTAAGACTTTTATGCTCAAAATGTCAAGTTGCACCATTGAAAAAACAAACTCTACCACGGCTAGAGTTGTGTGTGCAGCACTTCTGGGTGCACAATTTACAACAAGAGTACGAAGAGACTAGAAATTGAATAATGAACCATCATTCTTTTGGACAGATTCATCAATAGTCTTATCCTGGATCAATTCAAAAACAATTTTTTCGACACATTCGTTGCAAATAGAGTAGCTAAGATTCAGGAAACCACCACAACAGGACAATGGCGACATGTAGGAACAAAAGAAAATCCAGCCGATATCATATCACGAGGACTTAATCCTGAGAAAATACATGACAAAAATATTTGGTTTTATGGTCGATTATTTCTAAGCGGAAACGAAACACAATTTCCAAAACCACTTGATCACAATTTAGCAATGAAATGTGGTACGGAACGAAGACAGCAGAAACCAATTGTCGTAGCTGCAGCCAGTACACCCAACAGTACAGACATCGTTTACAGTATCAGATCAGAAAATTCTTTCGTAAAGATATATCCAACACGCGAGATATCCAAACAATAAACAATCATCTTTGGTTCTCAGCGCAATCGAGCTAGAATCTTCATTGAATGTTGTGATAAATTCTGTGCAACAAACCGAATTTAGCAATAGAACAGTGAATATATACAAACTGCTGTGCTAAGTGTGAGCCCTTTTATAGACGATAATGAATTATTATGAGTCGGAGGACGATTACACTCATCAAGTCTATCTTACTACGCCAAACATCATATGGTGCTTTTTTACAGTGACATAATTACAAAATGTATCATGCAAAACTTACACGCAAGACACATGCATTGTGGACCACAGACGTTATTGGCACAAGTAAGATTACAATTTTGGCCAATCAAAGGAAAAATAATGGCGCGTTCAATAGTTCAACATTGCGTCAGATGCACTAGAAGTAAACCTGTAACTTTTCAACAAATTATGGGAAATCTTCCAGCCACACGAGTTCAACCAGCTCGAGTAGATTTTTGTGGACCAATATGGGTACATTATAAAGTACGAGGAAAACGGCCGCAAAAGGAATACATCGCAGTGTACTGCTGTTTTGCTACAACGACTGTCCATCTTGAAATTGTGAGCGATCTCACAACCAATGCATTCATTGGATCACTCAAAACATTAATTGGCTGTCGGGGGCATTGCCAGAATTCATACTGTGATATTGCCACAAACCTCGTTGGTGCCAGCAATAAACTGAGTGAATTAACAGAAATAATTCACTCAAAATCAGCACAGGACAATATTATAAAGGAATGCAGCGAAAGAGGTATGACATTCAACTTCATTCCACCTAGAGCGCCACATTTTGGAGGACTTTGAGAGGCAGCAGTCAAATCAACTAAACATATTTTAGTCCGCAGCACATATTTTAGTTGACCTATAAAGAATTAGAAACAGTAAGTGGAAGCAATAATTAATTCAAGGCCGATAACACCTATGTCATGCAATCCAAATGACCTTGCAGCCCTTACGCCTGGTCATTTTCTTATTAGGGAGCCACTTAAGACTCCAATAAATCCAAACTTCACGGAGATCAAGATGAATACGTTGACCAGATGGGAACTAGTACAACTTGCTTGATAAAGCAAGAGTTCTGGAGACGCTGGAATAGTGAGTATTTGACTGAACTCCAACACCGAAATAAATGGAAGGATATTTACAAAAACATTAAGGAAGATACTATGGTCATCATCAAGGCGGACAACTTACCCCCGTTTCAATGGCATTTAGGACGAATCCTTACGCCCTATAACTAGATTAGCTCCACTATTTCCAGCAACCACGGAAAATATCTCGCAACAACCACTAAAACCACTGCATTCAGATCCAGATCCCTGTTAAGATGACAAGTCAAGCACATCACCAATCGAAAGAGTCCGAACAACCGCAAGTCCGGTTTTACTAACGATTATCATGGCCCTGATTTTATTACCTCTCGCGCTATGTAATCCAATAAACATATCTCAGTTTGGCAAGAGTCTTGGCATATTCTTTGAGCCAATAGGATCCACAAAAATTATGACAGCTGAATGGAAAATGATAGTCTATTACGACTTAAAACCTTTTTAGATAGAAATAGATGCCTTTCATAATAGAACCATAGCCCTTCAACAATTGTGTAAGAAATGGAAGCAAGAATCAGCTTGCAATTCGCTTATCTCGCATTTTGAACATACAAGTAATGAGCTGCTTCAGGATAAAATATTAATGTCAACAAAACGCCATAAGCGAGCAGCAGTCAATTTTATACGAAACATAGCACTCACATTATTTGGAGTACTAGATTCAGATTACGTGGAGAATATGTCAATTACCATTGTTCAACTGAAGGATATCGACAACCACGCAATAAACCTTCTTCAAAACCAAAATCAATTATTGACTCTACACTCAATATCATAAAACGGGACGAAATTCAAACTCAATTTAGAATGACACAGTTTCAACGGCAAATCGATGAAATTACAAACTGAGTTTTAAAGGATACATAACATATTCGAGTGCCACAACTTTTGTTGTCCTTAGCAGCAGAACTTTCACAAATAACAGCAAATCTTAAACGTACACAGTCTGAGATTCTAAATGTACTCACCGACACACATCATGGAAAAGTTAGTCCAATGCTGCTCTCACCTGAACAGCTAAGAAGTGAAATTAACAACATCAGGACTCGTCTTCCACCATCACGATCCTTGTCGATTGCAGAAGAAAATCTTATCGAACTTTACAAGATTATGAACGTGAAGGCAGCAATAAGCAGTCAACATATCTTATTTCTTATGGAAATACTTTTAGTAGACCAACAACACTTCAACTTGTTTAAATTGATTCCCATTCCTACTGTAATAAATAAAAATATGATAGCTACACGTACAAAAATGGCATTTCTCGCTGTAAACATGCATCGTGATCAATACATTCCATTTACCAGCGGTGAGCTACAGGAGTGTTCCGTGACCAGAGAGGAAATATACATTTGCACAATCAAACAAATTAAATTCAGCAAAGAATCATCACAGCATTCCTGTGAAATTCAACAACAAAACATCTCCAAATTGCCATGTTTTACGAATTGAAGGAAACATTATCCTACGACAGTTAAAGGACTCTAATAAATGGATCTACGCATCGATCAATAATAATGAAATGTCAGCAGTTTGTGGTGCCGAACTTAGCCAATTCACATTATATGGATCAAGACTACTCGCACTACATCCAGCATGTACCATTAAAAACGGAGAAATCATGCTACACGGTCACCATGCTCCCAACTCTTTTACAATTTCATTTCCACGATTTGGCAATATTCTGTCCATCACGTCTGTGAATGAGAGAAAAACACTATTTAACATAACTGATACCAAGATAGAGGCACAATTGGAACAAGTCAATGCACTACAACACCAATTAAACGACGAACAATTCGTTAACCTTCCGACAAAGTTGCGGTCAAACAGTATACACCACCATACTGTTAGTTATGTCGCTCTGTCAATTTTCTTGGCACTACTAATATTTTGCGCATCAAATATCAAATGCCAACGACAAAATCCAATTTCCAAAGCTAAATGTAGCAATATTGAAATTTGCAGCCACGATCATGAATTCACAGTCAACGCAACCGATCGACCAATTGCTCCATTAACATTACCCCGCCAGTAAAAAACACAAATTCGCAGTAGTCGTTTAGACGTTGGTCGAACATACGCCCAACGGTCCTATATTTAAAAATTATTTAATTCTTGGTTACTTGCTAAGCAATATTTCCTTTAATTGTTTTTATGTTGTAATTTTCATATTTTTTGTTGTTATCTTGTAATAATTATTGCTAAGCATTTTATTTATACATAAAGTTGAATATTTTAACTAATAAATCAGATGCAATTTGAAATTCAATAAACAGTTTTGATTTGCTTCTCTATACACGAGATCTTTAGGTTAAAGTGCTTGAAGGTATCACTACACAATTCCACTAAAGAACACTAGTTTAAGTTCATGTGCCTAAACTAGAATTACACATATCATTTTGACAAAACAGCCAGCATATAAGAGTACAACCACGAGTTAACTTACAAACCTGGTAAATCCAACTTGGTGGCAGACGCTCTTTCCAGATTGAAAACGCATATAAATATCCTAAGATCCGAGACAGATACAGCATCGGAATGAGGTTCTGGAACCATATACGCGAGTAACTCAGGTTCTTCAGCTGCTACTATGCATAGCACTCAACATGATGCCATCGACTTCATTCCGCATGTATATGCACTTCTAAATGTCTTCAGGAACCAGATAATAATCAAACAGGGTAGAATTTAAAATCACAACCACAACCACATCCTGGATATAAGCGCCATCTTGCTACGGTGGCTGCTATAACCAGGGAAAGTCTAACATCGTATATGAAAAAGTTCTTAATTCATCGGGCATAAACGGCATAAAAATATCGGAAACCGCCTAGGAATTGCTCAACAGGTTTATTTAGATAATTTGGTTCATTACTAAAATAAGAATTACACGAACTGGCAGAAGATATCACTCTGAACATAGATGAGTGCACAGGAATCCTCTGGAGAATACGCAACAAATTCTAGAAAAATACTACTCTCTGCGTATGACAAGCCTGGTAGAACTGTACATGTCAAATTATCCGAAATGCAAATTACATAAATATGATCGACATCCTATTAAGCCTGAGTATCAATCGACTCCTACACCTTCATATCCTTGTAAAATTCTTTACATTGATATCTTTGAACTCGAAAAAGAAAAATTTAGTAGTTGACTAGATTTTCATAATTTGCTGAGGTTTTTCTTGTAAAAAATAGGTCAGAGGTTCTCTTACGTGAATAGTATGCAAAGGTCCTTCACTTCTTTACCACTCCGAAAATGGTGGAAACGAATAATGAAAGAGGGTTCATGAGCCCAACAGTATCAAATTTTATTTCTTCATTAGGTATCGAACTCTATAAGACACCATCACAAAGAAGCGAAGTGAACGAACAAGTGCACAGATTGCACTCTAAGCTTATAGAAATTTATAGGTGTCTGAAAGTTGAACACTCACAAATAAGAGTAAAGGACTTGTTGTATACCTCAGTAGACCGTTACAATAACTCTATTCATTCTAAGTACAGCGAAGATGAAGCCTATTGATACATTTTTAAATCGAACATCAAGGGTAAATTATCAAAATTTGGTGAACTTTAGAGATAAGGTATATGACCACATAAGGCAATGTATTGAAACAAGCCAGGTAACCAGGAATGCTAGGTTGAATAAAAATAGACAAGAACCCCAAAAAAAAAGGCAGGAGAGATGGTGTTTGTTGCCGATAGACAAATCAAAGCCAAACATAAAAAACGATTTAAAAAACATATTTTCGCGCAGTATGGCAGGGTGACATGAACCACCGAAGGTGGAAGCAAGTTACATAAGGCCGACATTAAGATTGTGAGGAATATAAATAGGGGATGGCAAATTTCTGAGCTTTAGGATCAGAGTCATAGAGCTACGAAGGTCACATAATTTCTAAAAAGGCATTACAAAATATTAGAAGACACAAATATACGAATAAAAATTCACAATAATTTATATAAAACTAAAAAGGCACAAAAATTTAAAAAAAACCAAAAAGGCACAAAAATTTAAATAAAAATAAAAAGGCACACAAATTTAAATAAAAAAAATCATCAAAGTATAAAAAAGAGCACAAAAAACAGAGTATTATTTGAGAAGAAGCATTTAAGCTCCATAAAACAAAGAAAACTTCAATATAAGTAATATTGAAACAGAAAAATAATCAATAATCAATAGTCAATATAAAATTGTCCAAGTCCACTTTGACATCAGAGAGTCTTGAATAAGTCTCATAGTTTTGAAGAGATAAAACGCTTTAAGCAGTTATTCCTTTACGAGCTATTCTCGCTTGACTGCAAATTCAGGGCTCCGAGAGGAGCAATCGCCTTAAAAATTGAGGATTTGTAAGAATACACTTTTTACAAGTCTATTATTGAAAATGTTGTTGTTGTTCTATTAGCTGTTTTTATAGTTGTTGTCCACTAATACATAAGCCCAATTCACGATCCAAAGCATACGGTCTTGCAAAAGAGCATATGCAAAATATTATTGCAAAGTTAATTGCGTGTGGGATATTGGCTGCATGCAACGTAACAAAAAATTTTTTTAACCCAGATTGCTGCCAGCAACAATGAAAACAAAACAATAAGTCTGCCATAATTGATTTTTGGTAAATGTCAATTTGTGAAATATTTATGGCGTCCCTGTTTTAAGGTTTCAATATAAAGTCCACAGCATCAAGAAGTTTCTTAACTAATGTCAATAATAGGTCTGTATCATCCGAAAAAAAATAGGTAAATATTTATAAAGTTTTACCACAAAAAGTGTATCATCCGGAAAAAATGAGGTGGTTGAGGGAGAAAAAATAAGAGTAAGAAAACAGCTGATCGTTTCCCTTCCAAAAAAATATTAATTTTTCACCCAGTCAATTTTCTTGAGACTAAAACTTGAAGATTGTCAAAATCGTACGCAATAAGACTAGAAACTCACATTTGACAAGCGAAGGAGAGAAGATTGCCTGTCTCAATTATAAAGGGTGTTTTTTTAGAGGTTTGTTTTTCGAATAGAGATAAAACTGGCATTTTATGGACAAATCTGGCAACTCTAATGTCATTTATGTTCAGTTTGGTTTGCCATTTCATCATGAACAGGTTGACAAAAGAACAACGCTTGCAAATCGTGCAAATTTATTTCGAAAATAATGGTTCAGTTCGTGAAGTTTACCGCAAGCTCCGTCCATTTTATGGTCGACATAATCGTCCATCAGAGCAATTAATTCGGTTAACCATGGATCGTTTTCGCACTACGTTTACTCTATGTGATAATACGCATCCGCAGAGACGTCGAACAGTGCGCACCGAAGAAACAATTGCCGCTGTAGAGCAAAATGTTGAAGAGGACCCGAATGAATCGATTCGCCACCGTGCACAGCAATTGGAGCTTTGTCCATCAACTTTATGGAAGATTTTTCGCAAAGATCTTGGCTTGCGACCTTACAAGATCCAGCTTGTGCAAGAATTAAAGCCGCGAGACCATGCAATGCGTCGTGATTTTGGTGTATGGGCCGAAAATGAGATTGATCTCGATGCTGATTTTCATCGCAAAATTTTGTTCAGTGATGAGGCTCATTTTTGGTTGAATGGCTACGTCAACAAGCAAAATTGCCGCATTTGGAATGAAGAGAATCCACATGAGATCCTTGAGACGCCATTACATCCACAAAAAATGACTGGTTGGTGGGCCATACTTCTTCCGAAATAATGCTGGAGAGTCAGTTACCGTTAATGGAGACCGGTATAGAGCCATGATAACCGACTATTTTGTTCCCGAATTGGAAGGCATGAATGTGGATGAGTTGTGGTTCCAACAAGACGGCGCTACATGCCACACAGCGCACGTCACAATCGATTTATTGAAGGAAACATTCGATGATGTCAATTGGCCACCAAGATCGTGTGATTTGACACCATTGGATTATTTTCTTTGGGGATATGTGAAATCGCTCGTCTACGCCAACAAACCAGAAACGTTAGGGGACTTGGAAGCCAACATTCGTGGCGTTATTGCCGACATACGGCCCCATATGCTCGAAAAAGTGGTTCAAAATTGGACCTGTAGAATTGGCTTTATTCGAGCCAGTCGCGGCGGCCACATGCCCGAAATCATATTTAAACATTAATGGCATAAAATTATCCTTCCAATAAAACCAAATTGATGGACATTAAAACGATTTTCTTGTGTTTTATTTCAGTTCGAAGCTCTATACCTCTAAAAAAAACACCCTTTATCTGCCCAGTACTTGTCTCTTAAAATATTTTTCAGCACTTTATTTTTTGCACTTGTTGAAAGGATGTGTTAACCTTAGAATCGTGTTTGGGTACTGGAGTCCCCAAAAGATTTTCAAAAGAGGATTAAAAGCCATTCTTCGTCAGTACCATTATGTTTTTTATTTGTTTTTTTGATGTATTGCACTTTATGCTATGTAAGCAACGTGAAATCAAACTGAAGGATTTGACTGGCTGAATGAGAGAGAATTTGAGGCGACATAACCTCTATGCGTTTTTGGGGTCCTGTATTCCCCATCATCCAACTCAGTACATTTTGTATAAAACCGATATTGATGGTGGTCTTTTTCGTCGGTATTGATTTCAAATTCTTTATTTTATAAATTTTTTGAATGTCTTCAGCTTATACAGATTCCAACACATAAGTTTATTATTGTAGGCCATGAAAACTATACGATTTGAAATTTTAATATTTGGTACCGTATTTTCTGGCTTCGGCGTTTTGATTCTATTCTTGTGTCGTGTGACATGGAGTAAATTTTTACTGATTGTAAAACAACAATAATTTCGAAAGGTAAGATTTAGGGTTTCAATATTATTTCTTTTATTTGTTTCAGTTGAATAGCACATTGACTGCTGGGGAAGAACAGGATATTGCGGATTACTTTGATAGAGATATCGGCGATGACACTGATGATAATGAATCGATTGGTGGGCTTGATCATCCTACAACTGCACTATTACCTGCAAATGAAGTTGGTGCTAGAAATGTTATGAGTAACCCTGACGAAGAAAAAGCAAATGGAGAGTTAAATGCGGGCGATTCCGATAGCCCAAATAACAATGATGAAATTCTTGCAGACTTTCGTTTTTCGGAGCTTGTTGAAGTAATACGGGTTACAGAAGTTG
Source organism: Meiosimyza decipiens (assembly GCA_963680825.1). NCBI lineage: Eukaryota > Metazoa > Arthropoda > Insecta > Diptera > Lauxaniidae > Meiosimyza > Meiosimyza decipiens. The sequence continues at coordinate 42,680,073 of OY804259.1, forward strand.
ATAAAGTAGAAGACGTTGAGGTAGAACCTGAGGCTGTAGTAACGATTGCACCAAATATAGGTCAAAAATATACTGGTCAAGGCAACAGAGACAGCACTACTTAGTGGTCGATGCCCGCTGCGTCAGAAAAAGCAAGAACCGACAGTTTCAAAAAATTTAGATCAGCGTGTATTCCTTACACCATCGAAACCTTTTGTTATTGGATTCCATTCGATTAGTTACAATTTATAATTATTTCCAGGTAAATAAATCCAAGACGATGATGCGAACAATGTAAAGGAGCACGGGGCAAGAAGAAAGACACAAAAACCACATCTGTGTGGAAGGCCGTATCCAGGATCTTATTTCGGGGGGGTTTGGGTTTGAGATTTTTGAAAGCTTATTTTTGCGATCTCTTTGGTTTTTCAAATCGAAGACTTTTTTTTCAGGTAACTCACTTTTACACTTTTTAAACACTATAATGTGCACATATACACGCATCGGAAAAGCATTCTTTCAACTTAATTTTTTTTTTGGAAATAGTGCGAAATCACATGGTGTTAAATCAGATAAATATAGTGAATGATTCAACACACAGGCTTGATTTCGTGCTAAACAGAATCGAGATCGCGGTATTGGTCGAATTCGACAAATTCAGGCCAAGTAATTGTTTGACAATTTGGGACGAATTCGACGTGTTTGATGCCCTTGCTTTCAAAGAAAACAATGAACGTTGTCTTGACTTTTGATGGTTTTTTAGATTCGTTCTTTAGCAATCGTCTGCATTCTAAAAATTTTTTATTTCACTAGAAAGTCTATACCTGTTCTAGACTATAATCCCCATAAGCTTTTTGCATAATTTTGAACGTTTCTGTCGCTGTTGTGTAAAGTTTTGCGTGGGACAGCGCGTTGCTCCATATATATAGGGTCTTGGGCGACCCCAAGACGGGTCAGACAAAGTAATATCATATATTGGTAAAAGTCGCACTGTTGTCGAAAAAATCGGATTTTTTCATATTTAGCTAAAAAAATGCGACCTTTGGTCAGTCGCTTTGGTACCACACACACACAAATGTAATTCTTTTGGAAGTGGCTCTTTAAAAAATAGATGCTGAATCTTACAATATGTTTTGCTCTTCTTATATTTTCAACAAACTTTAAGCTGGTGTGGTGTGAAAAAAGAGTACGGCAAGCTAGGTGACCAGCTTGTTAAAAATTGCATGTTAAAAACAAATTCTATAATGGTAAAAATATAAGCTATAGCTTTTATGGTTACAAAGTTATTGCTATTTTAGTGGCAAAGGGGGTGTTTGTATGGAACTTAAATTTCAAGCAAAATCAAGTCAATTTCGAATGTTATTCTGTAACGAAATATCATAAAACTGACATATGTAAACCAATTTGAATTAAAAATTTAGGGCTTGTTCAGAAAAATGCAAGCTTCAAAACGATGAATAATTTTAATTGATGTGGCTTCTATTTGCTGAGACAATACTTCAGTACCGTAATCATTGTGTATATATTAGTCAATGTCACGTGTGAGCTTGGTGATCACCACAAACTTTTCAAAACGCAGAACAAGACAAAGTATTGTCACTCTCACTTCTCGCTCCACTACCACGGGTGTATTAATTTCAGTTTGACAAAATAAATCTACCATTCCAATGTATCATGGGTACTCCAACTTAACTAACAGTCCGTGCGCTCAGCGCACACATATTGTAAATCAGTTGATTAGAGATCACAGTACTTATAGCACATTTTGGAGACTCCAAGCCATGTATCCAAATCAGCTGATTTACAATGCTTACGTTTGCTGAACACACTGGCTGCTGGTTAAGCAGGAGTGCTAACTTACAATCGGACGGAATTTTCATTTCCGAATACAGCCTGACGTGAGCACCCGAATGCGAATTGATTTTTTTATTGCGAATATAAGAAAGTTAAGTTTCCGGAGAAGGTAAATTGAGAGGGCCTCCTACGACCGCTGTTCACCACACGTACACTCAGGAAACCCCTGTTTTACACTATTAAAACTAAATAATATGTTTTCACATGTTTGAATGTTGGAAATGTCCTTGCAAGAGTGCACGTTGTAACGGGTAAAATTGGCAAAATTTTGAGAAGCTTATGAGTATTTAGAAAACCTTCCTCATTACAGTTTTTGAGGGCTTTAATTGCGCAAGTTTAAGGATTTATCACAGGGAGTTCATGCCATTTTTTTGCTCTGCTTTTAGGGAATCATGCTCAAAAAACTTCTTATAACAAGCAAAATTTTCATTTTTCAAGTTTAATCTGCTTATCCCACATACTGACAGCACTAAAACATGAAGATTAGCTAAAACAGATCGATGATTATTAACTGTTTTTTGCAGCTGATCAAAAAACATTTTCAATATCTGATGACCTTTGACTGACCTTTTTGTTTTGTGAAAACCGTTTTCATAAAATGTCTGTTCATTTCAGAAAACCGTTTTTGTGTGGTTTATTCCTCACAAAATCAATTTCACGTAGTGTCTATCCCATGCAAAATTGTTTCTATATAGTGTCTGTCAAAATATTTCGGGGGGAGGGGTTCTATCCCCTACAGGCCCCCCCTAGATACGGCCCTGTCAGCACATATTTTTTCAAAGTGTGGCACAAGGCACTATCTTCCTTTAGCTTTAAGTGCAAAAAAAACTGGAAATATCATATTGAAATTTTTTTTGTTGGCCTGTGCTATCAACTATTTCTTACAGCTGATCAAAAATCATTTTCAAAATCTGATGACATTCTTTTCAGACCATTTTTTCACAAAATAGTTATTATATAGTGTCTGAGATTTTCACAAAATAGTGTTTGTATTTTACGTTGTGCATATTCTTTGCAAAATCGTTTCTATATAGTGTCCGTCAAAATATTTCGGGGCGGGCGAGTTCTATCCCCTAGCAAGCCCCCCCCTGGATACGGCCCTGTCTGTGTTTGAATTTTGTTTAAAGGTAACATCCCAGCAGGCAATTGAGCAAGGCCTTCCCCAGAGAAGGCCTGCTAGCACTGCTCCGATCGTAAGAGGCCTTCTCAAAACTAAATTTTCATGTAAATAACAAAAAAATTTTTTTTTTCTATGATTTTTGTTTTTATTTACAATATGTCAATATTAACAATAAGTAAATTTTATAAGTAGTGAATTTTTAATTAGCAGAATAGTTACACTCCATTGAGTGTTTACTCATGAAATGCTATTATGTACTGCTATAAGGCCTTCCCATAGCAGCAGTGCTATAAGGCCTTCCCACAGCAGCAGTGCTATAAGGCCTCATAATAGAAGGCAAAAAAGAAGGACTTCATGTATTTTTTTATTTCATGTATTGCAATGTTTTATGATTCGACATTACTTTTTTGTCATTGGATTGTACTTATACGACATCAAAAGTTGATACATGGTTAGAAGTAAGGAACGGTATGCATGTTGCTAGGTTGGCGTTCTGTTTCATGTTATGCTAAAGTGGTAGAGTGTTGTGTATTCAAAGTGAAATTATAAATTAAGAAATCGTCACAAAAAATAAACATTAAAAATATGAACGTAAGGGAGGTTGACGCAGATAAGAAAACATTTAACTAAGAGTCTCACGACGTACTAAGATTTAATTTTTTCAAAGTACTTCTATGAGCCCTTCTACGGTACGCGCTCTTAGAAGGGCTCTTGACGCAAGCGGTGTAGGAAGGCCTGCTCGAAGAGTACTTCTATCAGGCCTGCTAAATGAGGCCTTACTTATCGGGACGTTTCATATAAAAAAGAAAGTAAGTTTGAAAGGAGGTGGTAAGGCCTTAATCTTACCAGGTAAGGCCTGCTAGAAGGCCTGCAAGCTCCTACCCTTGCCTACTGGGATATACCAACTACTATGTGCGTGTGTGTGTGAGTCATGTTATCATTGCCAATTCATGGGAAATGATGACGAAAAAAGGATTGAACCCACCAAAAATTTATGCAGATCACCAACTCAGTCATCAGACCTATAATTTAAATTATTTTTCTATTTTTACAAAATAACAAACATACATATGGGTCATTCCATCTATAATGGGCTTATCATTACCCTCATGTTTTTTAAATTGACTGAAACTTTTTTCAGTGATTGGTCTATCATGTAGAAGATATAAAAAAATTCGATAAAATTTTTTTGACCAGTATTATTGTTTAAAAAAAAGTTTCAAATTGTGTTAAAAAAAACTCGTAAATAAAACAAAAAAATTTATTGATGAATATAAACAAACCAACACAATCCAAATTAGCTTTTATATTATTTTTAGGTAGTTGTGTACTAGTAGATGACAAAAAAATTGCAAATCTGAATAAATTAAGGCCTGAACGGTAAAAGATAAAAAATTGACTTTTTCAAAAAACCATCAATTTCCCAAATACTCCATCACCGATTTCAGCCTTTACAGGCTCAAAATATATAGAATATACAGGAGTATCATCCCTAAAAATTTAATTCATGTTTTTTCACCCTATTTGATTTTACAAGCATTTAAAGTTAAGATTTATGATTGGCAATGTAAATTGAAACAATGAGAATGAAAGCGAGAGAATAAAATTTGAATTGATTTCTGCCTTTTTAAGGTCAAAATTTTCAGAACATTCAGGAATATCATCTCTGAAAATTTCATTCGTTTTTGTTCACCTTATTTCATTTTACAAGCATCTAAAGTGCGTGTATACAGTGGAATATTTATGAAACAAATATAACGGAATATTCAAATTTTCTCGCTCTCATTCTCAATGTTTCAATTTACATTGCAAATCCTAAATCTTAACTTAAGATACCTGTAAAATGGGATAAGGTGAACAAAAATGAATGAAATTTTCAGAGATGGTACTCCTGAATGTTTTAAAAATTTTGACCTTAAAAAGGCTGAAATCGGTTTAAATTTCATTCTCTCGGACTCATTCTCAATGTTTCAATTTACATTGCAAATCATAAATCTTAACTTGAAATGCTAGTAAAATCAAATAGGGTGAAAAAACGTGTATAAAATTTTCAGACATGGTATGTTTTGAAAATTTTGAGCCTAAAAACGCTGAAATCGATGATGGAGTATTTGGGAAATTGATGTTTTCTTGGAAGGTAAATTTTTTTATCTTTTTCCACATAGAAACCGTTCAGGCCTTCATTTATTCCGATTTGCAATTTTTTTGTCATCTACTAGTACAGAACTACCTAAAAATAATATAAAAGCTAATTTGGATTGTGTTGGTTTTTTTATATTCATCAATGAATTTTTTTTGTTTTACTTACGAGTTTTTTTTAACACAATTTGAAACTTTTTTTTAAGCAATAATATTGGTTAAAAAAATTTTATCTAATTTTTGTATATCTTTTACATGATAGACCAATCACTGAAAAAAGTTTCAGTCAATTTAAAAAACATGAGGGTAATGATAGGCCCATTATAGATGGATTGACCCATGTATAAATATGTACAAATAAAATTATTTTAACTACATATTTCCAAAAAATGTAATTATTATTTCGATAAATAAGAAAAAACACTGTAAATGTATGCAATTGTCATATGGGGTATAAAGTACCCCCATACACGGGATTAGGATAATTTAAACATACACGATTCTAACATAACAAAAAGCTTGAAATCAAAACATTTTTTGGTATATGCTCATTCATTCAATTTAATAGATGGGCAATTTTCGATTGAAAAGGAATCTTATAGTTTAATGTCCCCTATATGATCAATCAAAGTTACCACATTTTTATACCCTACACAGTGGGTATATTCACTTAGTTATTCCGTTTGTAACATATAGAAGGGGGCGTGGAAGGTGTAGAAAAGTACATGTATTATTGATCAGCGTCGCCACCTGAGCCGATATAGCTATGTCCGTCAGTCTGCCTGTCTGTGTATCTGTCTATCTGTTGAAATCACGTTTACGGAAATACTAAGTAAGCGAATTCAATGAAATTTAGCAGACAGGTCCCACTTTTTAGTAAGCTGCTAGCATATAAAAATGGACGAATCGATTTACGGCCACGCCTACCGCCCACACTATCTAAATATAACCAAGTCCACTTTGAAAAAGTTCAATTTCAATTTCAATTTATTAATTTTAATTATTAGTATAACTTTTATAGTACAATCTTGAATTAACTTAAAGAATATAATGATTTCTTAAAAAATAAAATGATAGTAAGAATAAACTATATTAATTAAATCAAATATATAGTAAAACAGATTATGAACTAGATGAAGTTAAGAGATAATAGAAGAAATAAGATAAAACAGGGGAGAATATAGAGAAAAAAAAATAATAAAAACATAAAACAAGACTGAAACAATAACTTAGCTTATTGAAAGGAAATATGGCTCAGGACTAACAAACCAAATCTTCGTCGTCTTCTCGACCATATTCGTTAATAATTGCGCACATAAACTTAAATGCTAACAAATCAGTTATTCGTCCAAAAATTTAGATTTAGATAATATTGTTCACTTATCAAAATATAGTCATATTAATAACCAAAATTTATTCTTGGCAATTTTATCCTTAGCAAAGTTGATTGGTCTATTTTATTAAACAGTGTTTCTCTAATGCCTTCAAATATAAATCAGTCGCATGAAATTAATCTTATCGACTCCTTTTCTGAAATTGATTTTGCTTAAATAAATAAATTCCATAACAAACTTGGCAGATTGTTGGATTTAATTTTTATCAGTGGCAACATGTGCCTTTAATTTTGAAAATCGATTAATTTACAAATTTATGAAAATTGGTATTGAAGCGAGTTTTGATAAGAGATTTGACCTAAGTCTGCGCAACTTTGTAACTTTAAATAAATTTTTCGATGCTACTGATGGGAATTCGCTGTTTGACGGAAAAGATACATCTACTTGTTTTAATTTATTTTTAAACACAATTAAAACTGTGTGTGATAATAATATTCCGACTTTGCATAAAAAAAAAACTTAAATTGCCTGGTACACTGAAAGTTTACAAAAGTTAAAAAACTTTCGTAACAAGTTTTATGAACTCTTTATTGCCACAAATAATTTAGCCCATAAAGAATGGACTTCCATTGTAGAGATAAATGGCATAAAATCATTACCTTTAATTTTATCTTCAGGGGTGCCACAAGGTGCAATATTGATATTCAGTTTTTACAAAATGACTTAAATAGAGTTCAGGATTGGTTCAAACGAACTGCCTATTTCTTAAGGCAAGTAATTTTCCATCTGTTTATCATGTTGATAGTGTCAGATAATTGTGTAATCTCAATTTTATTATACCGAAAGTTTATTCTGTACTTGCTTTTTTAAGATGACATACTTAGTTCAGATTTAAGTTATCCTTATACATAGTTGTCTATTAGAAATTATAAACTTTAACTTGCCAGCAAGACATCTGCGTAATTATTATATTTCTTATGTAAAAGTTCATAGAACTTATTATTGTCGGAATGAATCAATAAACAGAGTCTTAATTGAATTTAATAAACTTAGTATTGATAACAATTTAGATTTTTGTTTGAAAAAAGGAGATTTTAAGAAATTTATTATGAATTCTTACACTTAACATATATATTTCTGTTAATCTTAAGTTTGTATGTTATTTTATGCTAGTCTGTAAGGATTGTTATATCCATAGATTATAATAAATAAAATTATATGAAATGAAATGGGATTTGAGGGTCAATGCTGAGAAATCAAAAATTTTGGTGTGGTCAGAAAATCGTATTGTAGAAGTGAAGAAACATGGAATCTTGATGGCAACAATATTGAGGTAGTACATGAATTTAAATACTTGGGTTTCCTACCAACCTATAATTTATACATTCGCCCTGCTAATTTGCAATGTGAATTTGTAGGTTTGCTGAAGATCTAGATGAAATTCTGGTTTCTAAAATCCTAGGGAGTTGAGATCAAGGCTGGAATAAAATCTCAAACTCGTTCAAAGTTTGGGATTTTATATGGATATGAAATAGGAAAAATAAAAGATGGTTGTAAGGATATATAAAAATGCGTTTTATTCAATGCTCCGTGTTCTTACCACAATGAAGGTTGTTTGCCAAGAGAGCTGTAGGTCACCTTTTTAGACTTAAGGTCACAAAAAATATCATTAGATCTTTTCGGAAATACCAACATATAGAATAAAAACCTTTAAAAATAACTTATGACCTATGAAGCAAGATGACATCTGTTGGCGACTAGAGATATGTTTTTTCTTAAATAGGTTTGCCATCTGGCATAAACATCGCCGCCCGCCTTGCAGTATGTCTGCAATTAAGTTACTAGCTAATTTTTAACTAAGAAATTTTAAATATATATGGTTTTAATAATTCATTTTCAAAATATTCTTAGACAATTTAAAGAAGTATAAATATAAGTTTAAAAAATATATAAAATTGGAATAATACGTTTGCATTTGCTAAATTCAATTCTTGAGAGTAATAGATTTTTTTATTTTAAGCGAAAAGTTCTTCAGACTGCGCATGATCCGGATAAGATCCATCCAAATATCGTGTTTTGGGCAACCGGCAGACCATTTGAGCTTGGAATGACTCCAGGCTTAATTATTTTTTGATATATATCTGCACGCATAACTAGTGATATAGGAGCGCTTCTATCAAAGTCGGGATCAGCTAAAATTATATTGGAGAATTTCTCTTTGACACTGACGTTTAAGGATTTTTACGGCGTCTTCAGAGAAATTCGATGAGAATGAGCCCGGATGAATATTGAGCACACCCGGTCGTTTCCTATTTCTGTTGTGGATATGCCAATGTGATTTACTAGTTCATTAGAAATGCAACTAACAGCTACACATGGATCAAGGAGAGATCTTGCGTAGTGTAGCCGGCCACCAACTTGGATCCGCACCAATGCTGTAGGAAATAAGGGAACGATATGCTGTGCTATGATGGATGCTACGGTTACGGATTTTGAAGAATTGGAACTGGATTGTATTAGAGTGCCACTGTTGCGCAGACGCTCGTGCATATGCAGCATCGTATGATGGTCTTGCTTACAGTAGTGACAACCAAATTTACTTCGGCAGGAGTTGCCTGAGTGCTGATGCGCCAAACATATCGAACAATATTTGTGGAGTAGCACAGCACGCATTCGTTTCTCCGTGTTCATTGCAAGGAATTTTGGACACGCGCGAAGTGCGTGATATTGGTGGCAGACACGGCATTCGAATCTGCTTGTAGCCTTAGTAGGACTACGCCAAACGGAAAGGCGATTTTGCACATTACTGCGGTGGTTCAACTTATTGTTCACAATTCTAGGCATGATGAAGCTGAGCTGTAAATGTAATTGAAAAAATGTGAGGAATTGGACTATAGGGAGTAGGAGGATAAGAAAAAAAACTATATTCTTGGAAGGAGAACCAGTTTGACGATAGCGCGAGTAATTTGACCTCGTTCTGTGATAACATCAGCGACGCGAACTAAATTATCTTTTCCACAGTGGACCCTTAAAACGCGACCTAAACGCCATTCGTGCGGTGGAAGGTTCTCGTCACGTATTACTACGATTGAGTTTACTTCTATATTTTCTTGAGGGTTTTTCCACTTGTTTCGCTTGTGGAGTTCTTTAAGATACTCATTTTTCCAGCGTATGCGAATATGTTGCTGAAGCGCCGTGAGTCTTTGCCATCTGTTAACTATCGAGATAGGTTGACCTTGGATTTGTGGTTCAATTGGTGCCAAAAGAGGACCACCAACGAGGAAGTGTCCTGGAGTAGAGGCCGTAATATCGGTACGATTGTCTGACAAAGGCGAAATCGTTCGAGAATTCAGACATGCTTCGATTTTGGATAGCAAGGTGGAGAGTTCCTCGAAAGTGTATTTGAAGGAGCCAGCAATCTTTTTAAAATGCGCCTTAAAACTTTTGACGCCTGCCTCCCAAAGGCCTCCCATGTGAGGAGCACCAGGTGGAATAAAATGCCAGGTTAACTTTAAATGATTAAAGTGCGAAGCAATTTCTGATCGAGATACTTCAAAAAATTCTTTTTCTAATACTTTGGATGCTCCAACAAAGGTTTTTCCGTTGTCAGAGTATATGTGCAGCGGACACCCACGTCGCGCTACAAAACGATTAAAGGCAGCAAGGAAAGCTGGAGTGGATAGAGTGCTTGTAGCTTCTAAGTGTATGGCTTTAGTAGAAAAGCACACAAATACACAAACATAACCCTTAGTTACTAAGCAAGCTCTACCCGTGTAGTTTTTAATACCAAATGGCCCAGCGAAATCTAAGCCAGTGTGTTCAAAAGGTCGAGTCAATACTGTCCGTTCTGGAGGCAACGCAGCCATTAGTTGCGTTCGAACAGTTTTCTTATGGAGATTACAAGTCTTGCAATGATGGATTGTAGTTTTAATAAGGTTTTTAACCTTTGGTATCCAAAATTGTAGACGGATTAGCCTAAGCATCAATTGATTCTCTCCATGCAGAGATATTTGATGGGTAAAATGAACAACCAGGCGAGTGAAAGAGCAGTTATATGGTAATATGATTGGATGGCGTTCATCATACGTTAAGGAAGGTGATGAAATGAGCCGCCCACATACGCGAAGAATTCCATCTGGATCTATGAAAGGATTTTGGTTAATTATAAGACGGGTTTTTACGCTATTAATTTCTGAGCTACTAATTTGCTTCGAGCCATAACGGAAGCTTTCACGATAAACCGGATGAGTACAATGGAAAAAACGAAGAATGTAAGCAATGATTCGCATTGCTTTTGAAAATGATGAAAAACGATCAAGAATATCATCGAATTTTTGGAAATAGACAAAATTGGACTTAAATGCCTTTTTTTCTAGATCTGTTTCATGTTCGGAATTGTCAGGAGGACTGGGCCAAAGTGTTGGTTTAAGCTTAAGCCATTTTGGACCATGCCACCAGAGATCGCTGTTAGCAAGCTCTTGTGGAAAGACTCCACGACTTGCGAGATCTGCTGGGTTAGATTGTGAACTTACATGAAACCAATTTGCTGGACCTACACTTTGAACAATTTTCGAAACGCGATTAGCCACGAAAGTTTGATACTGACATGGTGGCTTTTGCAGCCATGCTAGAACAATGGTTGAGTCAGTCCAGAAAAACAAACGATACCTTTTAACGTCAAGTTGCGGAATAATGGACTCTACCATTTCTGCTAACAGGAATGCACCACATAACTCAAGTCTGGGTATTGAAATCGTTTTAACTGGAGCTACTTTAGTTTTAGCTGCCAGTTAAGTAGTTGAAATAGAATCGGATTGAGAACGAATTCAGACATATATAGTTGCAGCGTATGCTTTTTCGGATGCATCGCAAAACGCGTGGAACTCTACCTCACTGTCAGGCGTAAATTGAACCCACCTCGGAATTTTAATTAAATTAATATATGGATAGCTATGAAGGAAATTATGCCACATTTGCAAACAATTGTCTGGTAAGTCATCATCCCATTCAATTTTTGACAGCCAGATATGTTGCATAAGTATCTTTGCCAAAACAATGCAAGGAGCTAGCCAGCCTGCTGGATCAAACAACTTAGAAATTTGAGATAACACTTCTCGCTTGGTAAAGATTGCTTTGCTTTCGAGAGATTTAGTTGAAAAAAAGAATTCGTCAGACTTTGCGTTCCATTTAATACCTATAGTTTTTGCATTGCAGCAATCATCCAATTGTAAGAAATCCTCATTCAAAAGATGTTCGCGTGGAAGGCCTTCAAGAATGTCTTGCGAATTTGCCGTCCACTTTCGTAACGAGAATCCTGCTGAGTCCAGGGCAGCGATAAGCTCATCTCGAGCTTGGATAGCATTGGATACATCGTGAGCTCCAGCCAGAGTATCGTCTACGTACATTGAATCACGTAATATGCTGCTAGCTAAAGGAAATGAGTCCTGAACATCGTTTGCCAATTGTAAGAGAGTACGGATTGCCAGATATGGAGCGCAATTAACTCCAAAGGTCACAGTTCGTAGTCTTGAATATTTCCTTGTGGCGAATTTCGAAATAATATTCTTTGAAATGGAGTATGATTCGGATACACAAGAATTTGCCTATACATTTTCTGAATATCGCTATTAAAAACAAAGCGATAGAAACGCCATTTTAGAATTAGAAGTGTTAGATCGGATTGTAACACAGGACCTGTGTGTAAAACATCATTTAAGCTGACTCCGTTGGATGCAGGACTTGATGCGTTAAACACTACACGTATTTTAGTGGTGGTGCTGTCAGGTTTTATCACTGCATGATGCGGCAAGTAATAATGGTTTGGGAAATGAGTAAATAGTGGTGAGGAAACGATTTTCATGTGATTTAGGTCAATGTATTCACGAATCACATCATCGTATTGAATTTTAAATTCCGGGTTTTTACGAAGACGGATTTCATTCCGTACAAACTGTGCATTTGCTATTGCACGTGAATGACCGATTTTCAGGTTCTCAGAATAGCCCTCTTTAAATGGAAGTGATACGATATATCTACCATTTTGGTCTCTTTTTGTTGTTTTAACATATAATTCTTCACAAAAACGCTCAGACGGAGTTATAGGACGTTTTTGAGGAAGATCCTCCACCTCCCAAAAACGAGAAATTTCTTCATTGAGCGCAACTTCAATGAAATAGGAAACATATGTTGATAAAGAATTTGTGACAGGACCTGTCAAAATCCATCCAAAGATGGTTTCTTGGGCTATCAGTGTGTCACATACGTTGCGTTTTATGCCATCAAGTAAAACCATAGGAAGCAAATCACCACCTATCAAAATGTCGATGTGTGAACTTTTAGAGAAATCTTCGTCCGCTAATTTTATGTTCGGAAGTTTTTGGAATATAGTGGGATCAACGGTACGTGTTGGAAGATTTCCAGTAAGATGAGGAAGGACTAAGGCTGATGTTTCAATTCGGATAGCAGCATCAGCTGGTGATCGAAGCACAAATGAGCATAATTTTTGAGCTTTTGCCGAAACAGCATTATTTAGTCCAGAAATTTGAGCTTGAATGGACCGATAAGGTAACTTGAGAATCTTGAACAATTTTTCCCAAACAAAAGTTGCTTCAGAACCAGGATCAATTAAAGCTCGAGCGGAATAAGCTATGCCTAAATGACATATATGCACAATTGCAGTACCCAAAAGAACGCTTTTGGAGCTTGACGCAAAACAAGTTTGAACGCCATCGGAAACAGTAGGGGATTCAGTGGACTGTATTTGAACCACATGAGATCTTTGAGAATTTGAAATGTGGAAGTTGAATTTACACGAGTGGAATTGGTCTCAAAGTTCTCATGGTGTAGGAGAGTATTGTGCCTCCTATTGCATTTGAAACAATTATGCAAACTTTTGCAATCTTTTACAGAATGGGCACGAGCAAGGCAGTTACTGCAAAGCTGAAATTTTTTAATCGACGCTATTCGTTCATTTGAATTCATCCTTAAGAATTGAGGGCAATTACGGATAGTATGCCGTTCTTTGGAGCAAATTTTGCAATTAGGACTTGGTGTATTAGCATGATAAGTACTTACTTTTCGTACCGTACCACGGATGTTGGAGATAGAATTAGAAGCACTTGGCTTCTGAGGAGTGGGTTTTGAATTAAGAGTACACTTGATGTCGGAAACAGTTTCAAGTGTTTGGTATCTGTTTGTTAAAAAAGTATCCAACTCTTCCCAAGATGGAATAGCAGTCTTACTTTTAAGCGACTGCTCCCACAAAGCCAACGATGCATCTGGTAACCGACTTGAGCAAAGGAAAACAAATATAGGATCCCATTCTTTGATCCTTATATCATATAATTGCAATGCTGAAATACAACTTTGCATATCGCGTTGGAATTTCTTAAGTGCGGTGCTGAGACTAAACAAAATTCTCAGCTGACTATTAACTTGAATTCGCTTGTTTTCAAATCTGTCTTTTAGATTTTTCCAAGCAAGCGTGAAACCATCGTTCGTTAATGGAGATTTTTTAATGATGTCACGAGCTTCTCCTCTGGTTTTTTGGTTTAGATGGAAAAGTTTTTCAACGGGGCTCAACCTGGAATTGTTAATATAGATGGCCGTAAACATATCACGGAATGAAGGCCAAGAAAGGTAGTCTCCACTGAAAACTTCCATATCGCATGGTTGTAAGCGAAAGCTTCTGCTTGGATTCTCGAGTTCTCTGATATCTGTTGCAGTAAATTATGTTATAGTGGACTGATGAATAAGCTCACTAATTTTTCCAACGCTGCGAACATAAATTTGGTAGCATCTGCGGTAACGCTCCTTAACTGAAGTTAACTCGTTTGTGGCATCATCGTTGTTGCTGGATTCTGCGGAAGAAGGCAACTGTCGTAAACATGTGTTGTATGCACCCTTCACGCTGCTCCAAATAGACTTCACTTCTTTCCGATGAACTTCCAAAGCTTGAGAAGTATTATCCGAAGGTTGTAAGTCCAAAAAGACATTTTCAAATTCGACCAAGCTGTCGGTCAATAGGATGAAGTTATCGAGTGCTGACATATTGAAAACCAAAGATTTACCAACGAAGATGAGAAGAAATAAACAGACCACACTTTTATTACACCGTGCAATGAAATGTGGAATGGAATTCGAAATTTTTGTTCGAATAATGAAAGTTCTTTAATTGTAGCCCAATAAAAAACTAAAAACGAATTAGGAATAAGAAATGTTTCTTTTTTTTTAAAAAATTATGAATTTCTTTTTGTTGAGAAAAACTTTCTTCCAACAAAAAGATCAGGAAATTCTTTTGACTAAAAGTAAAAAGGCCAAGCAGAAGAGACAGTAAACTATCTTTCAGATAGAAGTAGAATTTCTTTTGATGAGAAAAATTTCTCAGCAACAAGACCAGGATCTTCTTCCAACTAAAAAGTTAAAAGACCTACCAAAAAAAGAGAGTTTCACTCAAGTGAAATGAAAAAAAAAACTTTTGAAATCGAAATGCCAGCAACAGTTTCTGACCCACAGAAATGAAATGAAGAACTATAATGTTGATAGAAATATTGCGATAATATCTTTGGGTTAAAAAGCTCAACCCAAAAGACTTTGAAATTATTTAGACCGCAACTAAAGCCAGCGTAGAGATCCTTTAATGGATAAGGATTTATTGAATTTTGTTTTAATCAGTAATCGGAAATAAAAACTGAGTCCAACTATGATTACAGATAGAAATATAGAAAAATGAAACTTTGCGATTACGTTGCAAAAACGCTTAAAACTTTCAAGTAAGAGTTTATTTATAACTATGAAATAATAGCACTGAGGCCAGTTAATCCACGATTCACGGCAAATGGATTTATCGCAATCTTAATTGCTTCAGGAGACACAGTAGAACTTAAGCACCAAACTCACTAATTCGAGAGAAAATGAATTTCTCGAATTTGTTCAATAAAAGAAATGAAAAGTGCTTCTGTTGACGAACTATTTTTATCAAGAAATAAAGAAAAAATTTGAAGTGGAGATTTCAAAAAAAATAATAAGTTTTCAACCACTTTGTTTTCTCAAACAAAACTAAAATGACGAAGAAAAAGAAAGGAATGAATTTGCTTTTTTTTAAAAAAGTTTAAACTTATTTCTTTGGATTTTGGTTACTAGAAACTTATTATTTCTTTTTGCACAAATTTATTCTTCACTATTTTCAAAAAGTTTAGTTTGGTTAGGATTATTTTCTTTTTTTTATTACAAAAATTTTTTATGCACAAAATCTTTTTATTTATTTTGTACAAGATGATGATTTTAATTCTCGTGAAATCTTTGACTAAATCAGAAGCAAACTTTTATATATTATTCCTCTTTTCACTTTTCACACTGAATTTTTTATATTTTTATCACTTTTCTGAAAACAAAATTATTGAAAATAATTTCAAAGGTTATTATATATAAAGTCTGTGGAATATATTCTAAAAATTTGTTTATGATTTAAAATCAAATAGAAAAATTCAAGATCAGCAACAATTGGTTAATGTTGCAAACTAATGTATATGTGTAATAGTTGAAGAAAATGCAGCAATAGAACTTTTATGTAAAAAGTTTAATGAACTGCAAACCAAGTACATAAAATAATATGTCGGAGGAACAAAGTCGAATTGAACGAAAAGCGTCAAAGCTGATCGCAGCTGAGACTCTTTTTGCAAAGCTGAGAAATAATGTTGCTAAAGTAAGTTGTACTCACTTTACTAAAACAACCGGAGAATATGCTAGACCGCAATAAGTTTATAAGTAGAGCTTTGAAAGAGCGATGCTTAAACAAGTTGCGTAAACAAGTTGTAAACGCGATGAGTGAATTGACGATGAGCGAAGAAAAGCTTTTTTTTTGACACACGACTTCGAAAAAATGTTGCTAACGCAGCAGAGCCTCAAAGAGAAAATGTTGCGAATGTTTTTAACATAAATTTTAAAGCTTTTAAAATACTTAACTGTTTAGCTTTTTATGTTGGAAAAAATATATATGCATATGTAATTTGGATGTTAAAAAAAATATGTTAAACAAAAATAAATATAAAGGCATATGTATATCCAAATGTATGTATATGTATGTAAGTATATCACAAAAAGTTGGCGGGAAAAATGCAATATGTAGTTTTATTGTTTTTTTTTTTAATTATATTTTTTACTTATTTTCGGAACTTTTAGAATTAATTTACTTATATTTGATTTATTGATTTTCTTACTTTTTCTTTGCACTTTTTAAACTTTTAGGTAATTTTTTTTTGAATTAATTCTTTTTTAGTTTGCTTGCACTATTTTATTTAACTTTTCTAAGTACAAACAAAAATATTTTTTAAATAAAAGTATACTTTTTAAGCATCTTTTTTTTGTTAATTTTTGCAAAAAAAGATATTACACATTGAATTGAACATGCTAGTTGAAATTTTTTGTTTGCATTTTTCTCACCACTTTTCGTCTTCTAATTTTTTAAAGCAATTTATTTCTTGAATTACCTATACACTGTTTTTAACTCGGGAATGATGCAATTTTTAACTTAGTCTTTTATTTCACACGAATACGATCTTTTTACGTTTATTTTCTAATTTAAAACACGAATTAATGAAATTACTGCACTTTTTCTTGTTATTAGGAATGAATTTAACACCACTTATATTGATTTTTTAAGCTTCAACTATTTACTTTTCGCAGTTTTTTTGTTTTTTGTAACGCGACGACCTACGCACGCGCATATCTCTCAAGAACTAATTTATAAGGAATAAATGCAAACGTACCTTTCGAAGATTTTTCGGACAGCCGTTGGTTGGAGAGTAATTTGATGAGAGAATATGTATGTTTGATGTGTCGCTGCAACTGAAGTTAGATTAGAGCTTGATTGAAATTTTGATTAAAGAAACCAACTATGGATAGGAATTTTCTTCTCGCAATCCGGTTCGAAATAGGACCAATGCTGATTTGCAATGTGAATTTGTAGGTTTGCTGAAGATCTAGATGAAATTTTGGTTTCTAAAATCCTAAGGAGTTGAGATCAAGGCTGGAATAAAATCTCAAACTCGTTCAAAGTTTGGGATTTTATATGGATATGAAATAGGAAAAATAAAAGATGGTTGTAAGGATATATAAAAATGCGTTTTATTCAATGCTCCGTGTTCTTACCACAATGAAGGTTGTTTGCCAAGAGAGCTGTAGGTCACCTTTTTAGACTTAAGGTCACAAAAAATATCATTAGATCTTTTCGGAAATACCAACATATAGAATAAAAACCTTTAAAAATAACTTATGACCTATGAAGCAAGATGACATCTGATAGCGACTAGAGATATGTTTTTTCTTAAATAGGTTTGCCATTTTGCCATTTCTTTATGTCACTAATTTAAAAGCAAGTGCAGACTATATCTGCAAGGTAATTGAAAGACCAAACAATAATTTACAAAAAAGAATACTTCAGGTTGCGTTATCATGTGGTCAATCTCCATGTAACGAATGGTATGATATAGGTACACATACAACTCTACGTTGGTACTAACGAATGAGTATGTTATGACTGGAAGAATATATTCTACTATTCAATATCTACCGTAGATGACGCGATATATCATCAATGCTTTGATCGAGTAAAATCCTCACAAACGAGACTCATATATAAGCAACTCAATCACTTTAATGACAAATTTAATCTCACTGAAATGTGCCCCATTTTCAAAACTCGTAGTGAACTGGTTGAATTAAACTACAGGCCACACAGGAATGACTTGAGTCCTTCTTGTACCCTGTGTAACCTGAACCAAAATGAGGATTCTTTGCACTTTTTGGCAGCATGCCCAATGTTGCAAGAAATCCGTAAATTACATTTCGATAAGAATTTTTTAACACCCGAAGATAGTCTGCGATTGCTAAATGTTGTCGATGGTTGGAAATTGCTTATGGGTTTTGTTGAGCATGCTATTCAGTATCGCAACGTGTACGTTGAGTGAAAGTTTAGCAAAAATTTAAGTTGGCGTTTTATTATTTAATTTTCAATTAAATTGAAAACTGTGTAGTTTTATTAGGATTTTTGTGTTTTCGTAAAGAGTATGAATGAACGTAGAAATGCTATTTATTTTGAATTGCATTGCTCTTCATATCTCTTTTAGCATAAGTAAATTAACTCATATACACATGAGAAAGGTTATCAATTTTTGTTAATTTTTTTGTCTACATATTTCTTTTAGCTAAAGTAAAAGCCTTCACATATGCGAATTGCTACTCATCCACTACTTTTTTTGTATTGAATTTTCTTTTAGCTAAAATAAATGGTCTTATTTACGCACATATTTTCGGCCCTCCATACTTTATTAAGTTATTTTATATGTCATTTTGTAGGATATTTTTAAACATAAATACCAGAATAATAATCTTAAAGTTCTTGTTGTGAATTTTTAAGAACCAAAAATTTTGTCTTATACGTAGTGTAACGAACCTTTGGCCGAGGATCTTGACTCGCCGGAGTCCAGAGGTTTGGTCACAAAAATTTATAATTTGCGAGGGGTGGCTCTTTTATTGAAAGGAGAGAGTTGCACAGCTTTTGTGATTTTTTCCAGTTTTATTTTATTATTTATAAAATATATATATATGTGTAAAATTATGTGATTGAATATTTCTACGTATTCGCCGTCGTGTCAGCGTACCCTGGTTGTCGTGTTTCCACTCCGTCGTTGTAGTAAGATTAGTGAGAAAAAGGTAAGACTGAGTGTTCTACCCACGCGATGCCTAGCTTCGCTTTCTGCCTTGCTCTCAACCTCCACCGTGACTCACTGATACGGTAGCGAGAGAGTCACTGTGGAAACGTCAAGTTTAGCTTGCTCGTATGCGTGTCAAGTTCTAGGCCTCAAGTGTGTGAATGCAATAGTGCACACACCCGCAAACCCAAACTCTGACACTCACGACGGTCTTTATGCTCCTTACCCCTGCCGTGCTTTCGGCTCCACCGTGACTAACTGATACGGTAGCGAGAGAGTCACTATGGAAACCTCAAACTTAGCTTGCCCGTATGCGTGTCAAAATCTAGGCCTGAAGTGTATGAATACAATAGTGCACACAATCCGCAAACCCAAACTATGACACTCACGACGGTTTCTATGTTGCCTACTCAGTCAGAACCTCTACTCTACTCACTACGTTCAAACTATGAATTTGACAAAGTACCTGTAACCACGTTGTCGGCACCGCTTCTGCTGTCAACTCTGCTTCTCCTGCTGCCACTGCTTTTGCTATCTTTGCGACTGCTGCTACTTCTGCTGTTGCTTGTTTAACTTACTACTGCCTGTCTGAATTTTTGCTGGAGTTCCTTCTTTTATACCCCGTAGCTTTGTTTAATTTTCACCACCGTATGGTTATAACAGCTGGGTTTAATATTTCGCCATTTCGTGGCTGTAACAGCTGATCAATGACATCGCTGGTATGTTGATACCTCTAGTGTATTGACAGTAGTGTCTCGTGTGGCCACCTGGGCATTCGATGCAACTTCACTCCGATTCTCACGCGATCCAACGCGATTATAAATTAAGTATTCTAATTAAATACTTATTATTTAACAAATTCTAACTTAATGTACCTTCATGGTCTTTTAACTTTAAATAGTGTATAAATTAAAAAAATAAAAATATGAAATAGCGATAGCTCTGCTGTTGCTGTTGGAGTTGTGGGCGAAAACGAGGCCCTGCCGACTTTCGTCTTCACAGTAGAAAGAAAAATTAAAAATTGAATTTTTAAAGAATATAACAATAAAGAAAAAAAAAATTAATTTATTAAAAATATAAAGAACCAACAACCAAAACCATAACTTAAGAGACAACAAAACGCTCAAAAAAAGTTATAATAATTTAACGTCAGCTAAAGACGTACGAAGTTCATCGTCACGTAACGCTAACAACACATCGCCGGCATTGTCACTAGCTAATCTAACCCGAAGTGATCGTAAGCTACATCATCCAAAAGCATCTGAAGAAAATAAAAATCTAAAACTATTTCCTGATACACCAACAGACTTTACTTCACTTTTAAAAAAGCGACGTTTTCAAAATACTTTCGATACACCAAACAATAAAACTTCAAAAGTAACAATAGCATCAACAATCATCGAAGCTACAATAATAATATTTGCGTTGATTGCGTAGAACAACGGACACGTTCAAAAAACTATTGCACCTGAACAGCAGCAACCCACTTCAAGTCACAACAGTAATAATAACAGTACCAATAGCTGCAGCTCCATTGCTAAAAATAATATCCACAAAGTGATCAATTGATCACGTATACGTATACGCATATCTACACACGACAGCTGCTGTCACTGCAGGAAGAGAACCAGAGGACTGTCACAACAATCCCATCAACATCAACATCACCAGCAGCATCAAACGCATCAGCAACAACAACCACAATCGGTGACACCAAAACAACAATAGCAGCAGCAGTATAAGTATTTAGATTTCAAAACGATTGTCAAACGATAGGGAGGTAGCAAAACTTATTGTTTGCATCTCGTACGCACTACACTACACGCACACAACATTATTAGGTACACATTAAAGAATTTACACTACACTAGGCACGCATTGCATATGCACTTAAATTTCTAATAAAACCAACCCCTCCTCACACTGCAATGAACTTCATCCTTCCTCCTTACCCTACACTGAATCGTACCCAACCAAACCCAATACATGACCCTTACCACTTTACACAAACCCCAACCCATTTCACCCACCCTTCTCGCCATGGAGCTATGGACGTAGACTTTATCACCTTCAACACTGACACACTACCCAACCCTTTCCATACTCCCTTGGAAATTCAAGCTACTTCGGTTAAATTACCACAATTCTGGAGAAATTGTCCCGAAGCACGGTTCATCCAAGCGGACATTCAATTCAACACCAAAAACATCTGTTACAAACTTAATATTGAAGCGTTAAAAATTCCGTATTTTACCGGTTAATTTTCTTAAAGCATCGGGAAAAAACTAACCACTTCTGCCCTATTGGTTGGAATATATGTGACCGTACATCCTTGTTTTGTCAATGTAATTTTACCATAAGAAAATTAATGAAAAACTTATAGTTGTCTGTTTTACAAATCTGAAATTAAATTTCCCCAAATAAAAATAAAGTGTTGCCATACAACTCTATTCATAAATTAAAAAAAAGTATTGCCGTTTGTCCACTATTCTATAGATAATTCAGATTTAGTTCAACACAACATATTAAAACTGATATAAATAACATACAAAACTAACTAAAAGCTAAAATACCTACACATATTAATTAATTGTACAATTTTTTTCTTGCTCTTAAATGTTAATTGCTTAAATCTATTATGGGACAGCTCAATACATTTGCGAACTTCTTTTTGCATTTCTTCTTTCAACAATTCCGGAAAAATATCTGCGAAAACAAGGTTCTTTAATTTATTTGAATATTTGTCTATGTACTTAACTAAGAAATTGGTGTCAAAATCAAGTTTTAAAGTTGATAATTTTCAAGCTGTGACTGAGACTGTTATTTTATTGTGTATATAAATACCGTAAAAAATTTTGCTAAAAGTACAGAGGACTTTAAAGCACGTTTTCCACTCCGCCCATCTAAATTAAATACTGCACGGCACTCATCGCCAATAGTCACTTTAAAAAGATTGGAAACATTTCCATTAGAGCCTTTGAGCACAAATAGATGAGATTTCTTAAAAAAAATATGACACAATTATTCAAGTTTTCACAAGAACTTACTATTTTACCATAACTGAAAAATATTCCTCATCGTTTAATTTTTCCTCAATATCGCCAAAATCACCTAATGTGGCTATGGGCAATCTTGCAGCTATTTCCACTTCAACATCGCTCTGTGCTACTCCAAACAACCTTTGAGTTCCTTTTATTAACTGTTTGATGAGAACTAGGTTTTCTCTTATATTTTTGTTTTGTGTGTTGAAATCGATTTTATTAACCACCTATATTAAAAATATTCACAGATTAGTTAGCACAGAAATATTAAAAGGACACAACTTTATGCCAATGTATAATCGTGATATGCTAAACTCATTGACATGAATGAATCATACTCAGTATGTTTACATGTATGTACTTATATTATGTATTCACGTTCTCTGAAATGTGGTCAAATTTTTTATTAATTTCTTTAATTGCAGCTTCTAAATTTACAAGCTTCTAAAGTACTTCTGGAAAAGTAAACTGTTTAAACTTGTTTACTTACTTGTTAATGACTAATTTTTCGCATAAACAAACCTTGTTATGCTCCACAATTGCAAGTAGTGCTTTTTTCCACTTCAAAATTTCGCTCTCCAAGATTTTTCGACACATTTTCTTAAATTGAAAATTGCATAAAGTCTTATTCACTTTGTAAAAAAACCTCATGTACCTTCACTATTAAAATTTTGAGAAGTATAAAATTTCGTCTCTTGGGACCCAAAGATGATGTTGATAAAACAACAGAATATTCATCTGAAATTTTAAGAAATAATAAATTTTAGATCATAGCTCAGGGCAGAGTATTTCTTACCACTTTGCTCAGAATAAATTTGGTTGATTTCTTGATTTGACATTTATAAAATTATTGAAATTGAAAAGTATTGAAATCTGTAAGACATTGGTGAATTATTGGTATTAATAAATGTTGGCCAGAAGTTGGAATGGACAAGAATATTGCACATCATCAGCGTAAAAAACATGAATTTGCTGAGACAAATCACTGCACAGCAAAATCCCCAGAGCCGAAGCGGGTTTAACTTGTTCTTCAAAATAGTTTTGAGTTTTTGTAAATTTTGTGGCAGATATTTCGTTATTTAATTTTGTGGTTATTTTATTTATTTTTACTGTCCCCACATTTCTGATATAGTATAGCAGAAGGAATCTTTATCTTTTTGTGGAAATAAGTCGAAAGCATCAAATAATTTAGTTGACTGTAAATTTTGAGTGCCGCTTCTTTCATTGAGCCTTAATGAACTCAACTGTTCCAAAATATGTGTTGGCTTTCTTATAAGTGTTTTTATGTAACGCAGATTGTTTTCAAATTTGTAGGCTGAAAAGCTATCAATTGGACCATATTGTCTGACGCAATCCGAGAGATGCAGCAAGCCATGAACGTTGAAGCTTACATACTCACTGCCATAAATTTTGGAAAATAAAGTTACAAACTCTTGAAGAATTTTCTGTGCTATTTCGAGTTCAGTTTGGCACGATTTTTCATGGGACAAAAGTCTTATGCCCGTATGCAGCAATAAAAAGTGGTAATATTTTTCATCATCAATTAAATTTTTCAAAACAAAAATTCCCGAATACAGTAAAAACTGCCGAAACTCTGTAGCCTTCCAATTTTTAAATCCACTAAAATTTCGACATCTTCTTCCAACTTCACATGGTACGTTAAGATTTACATTTGCAATTTTTTCGTTCATTTGAGCAACATTGCCAGCTTTTAAAATAAACTGCAAGACCTTCTTGACAACTCCTAAGTCGACTAAATCCATTGCATTTAAAGGAAATTCTGACACCATTTCAATATTGAGCTTTTCCAAACATTAGGTAGTCTCCAAAAAACTTGGGTTGTGATGTAGCTTGTCCATTCTATTTTTGAAAGATCGGATCGGGGCTCTGCAATTTCAGTGGAAAAGGATATTCTTCGTTTCATATACGTTCCTTTCAGTGTGCATTTGGGACAACTATTTTTACCATTGTGGAACTGCACACCAGTCACAAATGCACGTGATGGTGAACTACAGTTAAATGAACGAATTTTAATTATTTTTTTTATTGTCATTTGACCCACGTAGATTCCATTCTCTTGCAAGTTTCTAACTTCTTCCGAAAAATCTTTTAAAAAATTGTTCACATTTGGCGGTTTTTCGGTCCCGGAATAACATGCTATCACAAATGGTTTTTCATCGTGATACCCAACTGTGGGATGCTATCTTTTAATATGTTTCCATTTATTTAAATATAATTTTTACAAATTTAATTTCTAGCTTTCATTTTAAAACTTCTAATGAAAATTTTTGACAAACCAAAACTTTTAAACTATTTGATTATTTTAAAAATATTTTAGTTGTAATTCCAAGTAAAAATTAATAAAGTGCTGATGCTACACCAACTATAGCACCTACTATTGGCCAAAGAACTCTTCGAGAGCTTTTATACGAACATTAACCATCAATACCAATGTCCAAATTAATTTCGCTTTCCAAATTCAAAAATTAAAACTTTTTGATTTAAAATAGTTTTGAATGCCAAAATAGTCAAATTCGCCACTTTCCATTTTTGTATTTCTAAATTTGTATCTATGTCTGCATTAGAGTTTTTGCAGTTTCAGGCAAGCCTTTTATTTCACAGTCCTTTAGCGTTTTTAGTAAGTCTGTAAGTTGATTGCCTGTGATATTATTGCGCAGAGCCCACTTTTAAATTTTCCCGTTATGGAGTTTTGCTCAACCGAAGATTTTGAGGGAGAAACCCAAGAAGAAGAGGATGCTAACTCATAACTGTCGCTAGTTGATTGTGAGGTTGATGTGAAACTTTCATTTACTTCTATTTTTTTCGGGGAGCTACGTTTTGCATAGTATTTTTCATGCTGCTTTTGAAAGCTGCATACATTTGCAAAGTTTTCTTATTCATAAAAGTTAATTCGACATTCATCGAATGTTAGGCGGTACGAAGTTCGCCGGGTCAACTAGTGTAAAAATATAACAAGGTAACATTAAAATTGTAATGTTGTACTTCCCAAAGGCTGCAATAAATTCAATTAGACAATTACCGTAGAATAAACTTCGCGTCTAGTTAAAGCTGGCATCGGCAGACCATCTCAATTAAAGCACATAGTTCCTAAACGTGAATCAAACGATTGGAGACCATGCGGAGATTAAGCACAATATCTGTACCGGACCGATACCCATTTCCACACATACACGATTATACAATAAATTTATACAACACTACTATTTACTCAAAACTAGACCCAGTGACAGCCTATCACCAAATACCAATGCCCCCTGAAGACATACACAAAAGAGCAATCACAACACCTTTTGGAATGTTCGAGTTCTTCCGAATGACCTTCGACATGACGAACTCAGCGCAAGCATTCCAAAGATTCATAAATGAAGTTCTAAATGGACTAGACTTCGTATTCGTGTACTTAGACGACATACTAATTGCCAGCGAAATAGAAGAACATAATTTTTCATACTGCCCTCTTATTTTTTTTCTCCTGAGTAATTTCTGTAATTTTTCATATATGGACATTTCAAATAAATGATTCAATAGTGTTACTTTGTGAAATAGTGCTACAGTGACCAGAAAATTGTAAAGTGGAGTGAATTTTTGTTGAAACATATTGCTTTAAAAGTGTTTGAAATTCCTTATAAGTACTCTGCAAACAAAATAAAAACTTTGGATTTTGTTTGTTGTTGTTTTTGCAGTAAGTTTCTTACTATATCTTTTGCACTATTTTCGTTTTTTGGCTCGTGACCCTGCAGAGAAATATTTACTAGTACTGTACCGCAGTAGAAATTTTTTTTTCCAATACTGTACTAAAGAATTAGGGGTTACCAACTTTTCGGAACTCATTTAAAAATTAATTTTGTTTTTAATTTCAAATAATTTACTTAAGTTTCTTGGTTTCTTTTAATGTTCTTAAATTTCAGTATGAGCTGTACATCCTCGAAACGCTCTTCTAGAGCTGGTACTGAGCGCTCCGTCTTCTGCTGGATATGTGACTCTGTTGTTCACATGAAGTGTGCACAGCTGATCCAATGGCTGTCGATGATCTGGAAAAGAGACATTGCCTAAGATGGTCATGTGAGGACTACCACTAGATTGACTCAAACATATATAAGCTTGTACGACAATCAAGGAAAGCTTTTCTAGAGGTATCGAATGTTCTTGAATCCGTTCTGAAAAAGCTTTCGGAAAATCAAAAATTTTTCCAATTATATACGTAAGTGCAAGTCTGCCATCTCAATGATGATCTCTAGCCTTATCTATAAATCCTGTTCCAAATCATGTACCTTCTAACCCTCAACCACCTTCTCTTAACCTCATTAGCATTTTAAGTTTTATCCCAATAGATGCTCCTGTTCTTTATCCAATAATTTCAGCCAATTTATGTGAAAAGGATGCACCGATGCTGATACTTCTGCAGATATCAATGATTCAAGAGTACTGCTACTATGACTAGTGCATCGTCTAATTCAATTGGACCTAAAAAACTGGTAGCGTTGGCTCTGATGAAATCCATTTTGGCTTCGAGATTTGCTGCTGACACAACTGTGGAAGATATGCTTTTTGCAAAATAACTTTGCCTTCGCATGTTTTCGAAAAAGTAGTTAATCCACCTTTTTGGCCAAAAAATTCATAAATTCACTTCTCGGCATAAATCTAATGCGTCAGCACTACATTCGTTTAAGCGCACTGTAATACTTCAATAGCTTTTGAGTTTTATTATCGAAATATTTTCTGTTTGGCTAAACTTGTAATACTGAACACATCTTCAAACCCACTAGTTATATAACGGTAAAAATATTTTTTGGTATTGCCTTTGTTGTTACGACAGAGGCCATTTTCTGAAAATAGTGCTTAAGTGATCGACGCATTATTCTAATCGCTATAAAAAGCTATCGACTTTTTTTAGTGGTGCATTTAAACGAATGCGACATATGATATCTGAGTTTTTGAAAAAAAGTTTGTTAAAAATGAAATGTGCACATATTTTTTAAGTTTTTTTTCCTTGATTTTAGTAACTTAAGAATAAACTTGGAAACATATTTAAAAAATCCAACTCAAGTTACCTGATTTAATTTTTTAAACAATGTTTGTCTCAAAAATGCAAATGCGCTTAAACGAATGTGTACCACTGTACAAAGTTTCAGTTGACTTCGTTCCTTTGTCAGTGTCGGTTGTATTGTGTGTGTAGCATTGAAATTTTTAGTTTTTTTTTCTAATTAGTGGATATTAATATATGTAATAAACAAAATTTTGGTAATTGTGCGCAAAAGTGTCGTTACTTATAAAATTGATTGCTTGTCGTAATACCTTTTATAATTTTGTGTTGTTTTTATTAACATTTAAATATATATCCAAATATTTTATTTTTTCTGCAAGCAAAAAACATTGTATGCAGTGTACGTGTACTAAGCCAGACTTAAACTCTATTGTGTTGTTGTTGTTGCTGCTTAATGGGTGAATTTTTGCTTCATATTAACCCTTATTACGCTGTTCCAAAAATATTTTTAATCAATATAAACAAATCTGTTTTTTAGATTTTCTCTAAAATCTTCAGTTAATATCTGTTCTTTTGCGTACGTTTTCTTTTTTTTACCATTTCAAGATGAATTATTTCTCCTCTGAAAATTTGTTAGCTTGCTCTTTAGGAGATCAGTGCGAAAGCCAAAATATATTGAATTCAATGTTTTCCTGTTCAGGTCCCTGTGAACAGGTGTTTCATGCCTCTTGTGCAAACTTCACAAAATCTATTACAGATTTATTATGCTCTGTTCGTTCGGACCTGCAATGGTACTGTCCATCTTGTAGAGCCCTTTCCCCGTCGGTCTTTTTCGATAAAAATAAGCAATTTGGGGAAAATCTTAACAATCTGAATACCACTTTCAGAGAAATTCTTAAAAATTATCTAGACTGAACTCCCCAAATTGAAAAAAGCCTTAATGAGGCTAGTTCTCCGGATGTTAGTTTTCAAAATAAAACTATTACCGAGGCTGCTATAGTTTTTGCGTCCATTCCTTCGATCTCTACTTTACCTAAACAAGCTATTTCCTTAAAAAAGAAAAGAAAGCATAAAAAGAAATTTAATAAGAATCTGGGTAATGTGGGGAGGGTGAGTGGTGCAGACGTCAGTCGTGACAAAACTCCTGTGGATTGTTCTTTAAATACCTCTTCATCCACTCCCAATTTTCCCGCTATAATTTCTGCTAACAATCTTTCGTCTCCATCCTCCATTATAAATAGTCCTCTACATATTTCGGTCATTGCCAATACGTGGGTGGATAATGCGATTGGTGGCTCTGTGCCTCCGGCTTCCCTGCAGGCATTGCCGAGGTTAAAATCGATTTTAATTTCAAGACTTCATTCCAACACCTCAAAAATCAAATTATTCCTGCCGACGCCTTCATTTCTTGCAGGAAACTCAGTCATAAACCTACTCTGTTTCTGCTATTCTTAATTCTATGGCATGGGTGGATAATATCTTAATTTCAGAATTTAAGTCGAAAAAAAAATAATAAAACTGTCCGTTCCAATTCAAAAACCTGAAGCGGCTATCCCTTTAATATCAAAATGTAAGGGGTTTGCGTTCCAAGACGCATGACATCTTTTTATCAACTCAGAATTTTTCTGAGGATATTATCGTTTTTACCGAAACTTGGTTACATAAAAATTTTCTCAATTTGAAACTTTTTGACAACAGTTTCAATGTTTTTAGAAAAGACAGACACTTGGAAGATGTTTCTTCTGTTGGTGGAGGCGTCTTAATTTCTAGCTATTAAAAATCATTTAACCAGTTCATTAGTTGATATTGCCTGTGTGTCTAATAATGAACTTGTATGCGTTAAAGTTACACATTGTAACTCCAATTTGTATATTCTTAACGCTTATGTTCCTCCAAATAGTAGCGCAGATGTCTACGAATGTCTTCCGATGTCCGTAGAATACATAATTAATGAACTAGATGCTAATGACGACATTTTGTTGTTAGGTGACTTTAATCTGCCTGACCTTAAATGGACTCCATCGTACGATGGTACATACTATTATGCATCTTGTCCAAAAGCTCGACAACAACAAATTTTTGTTGACGAAATACTTTCAAAATTTACAACAAGTAAGTTGTATAACTAATTGCCACGGACGACAACTTGACTTAGTCTTGGCTGCAAATGGTGGTAATGTTGCTGTAAGAAATGCTATCCATGCTCTTTCTACGGTTGATTCCTATCATCCACCTTTAAGTATTGTGCATCAATCTGACATTGAAAATTGAACTAATGCATATCTTTCAATTAATGTTTATGAATTCAATTATAAGAAAGCTGACTTCATAAAATTGAATGAGAATTTAAGAAATAAACTAGACGAATTATTTATTTATTTTAACAATAATACATTCGGTGACTGCATTAAAATTTTCTATGGTGAACTTTTTTCGGCCATAGCATTGTCGGTGCCATATACACGGAGGTACGTTAATAATTAATCGTACCGTTGGTATACAAAGAATTTGAAGAAGATTCGTAATGGCTGTAATAGGGCATGGAACAAATGCGTTTGTAGCCATGACCGAAATGACTTAAGTGCTTATCAGCGACTGTTTATTGAATTGTTCTGAATATTTGATTAAATTAGGCTGAATATTCTTCATGACCCCAAGAATTTTTGGGGTTTATTAATTCTAAAAAAAAATCTGACGGGTTTCCATCTGAGTTTAAAACAGTTGATGGGCTCATTAGTGACCCCCAAATTATAGCCGGGCTGTTTGCTAATTTCTTTAAGGAGACATTTTCTACTGATTTATTTAGCCCTGAGATCAACTATTTTGAATACATGGATAGCGACCCTTTAGTTTCGGCTAATGAGCTATATGTCACACCTGACCTCATAGAGAAATATATCTCGTCTCTTGATGATGACTTCAGCTCCGGGCCTGATGGTATTCCTGCGACAGTTTTAGTTAACTGCAGCTCTGTGCTGTGTAAGCCCCTCAGTTTTTTATTTAATAGATCAATAAGAGAAAGCTATTTTCCTAAATTTTGGAAAAATGCATACATAAGCTCCATTTTCAAGAAAGGCTGTAAAAATTATGTTTCAAACTACAAGCCCGTGGCTAAGTTATCATCAAGGTGTGCTGTGGTGCAGTCATAACAACTCGTCAGCATGGTTTTGTGAATGGCAGATCTACAGTTTCTAACCTCCTAAATTTTACTTCCTTCGCATTAAGCTCTTTAGACTCTGGTGGCCAAGTTGACTACATCTACACTGACTTTAGCAAAGCATTTGACAAACTACCACATAATTTGATTTTGTTTAAGTTAAAGAAGCTAGGATTTCCTTTAAGTTTTGTCAGCTGGATTGAATCTTATTTATCTCAACGCTCATATCAAATAAGATTTCGGAGGGTGTTTTCCGCCCCATTAAACGCATCAGGTGTTCATCGCTCCTGTTCATTTTAGCAATTAATGACGTTACACATGATATTAAAACTTCGATCTGTTAGTATATGCAGTGATGTTTTCTTGGAAGGTAAATTTTTTTATCATTTACCACATAGAAACCGTTCAGGCCTTCATTTATTCAGATTTGCAGTTTTTTCGTCATCTACTAGTACACAACTACCTAAAAATAATATAAAAGCTAATTTGGATTGTGTTGGTTTTTTTATATTCAGCAATGAATTTTTTTTGTTTTACTTACGAGTTTTTTTAACACAATTTGAAACTTTTTTTTAAGCAATAATACTGGTCAAAAAAATTTTATCTAATTTTTTTATATCTTCTACATGATAGACCAATCACTGAAAAAAGTTTCAGCCTAATTAGAAAACATGAGGGTAATGATAGGCTCATTATAGATGGAATGACCCATATTGTAGATAAAATAGTTGTTTTCACTCACTTAAGTCTGAGAACATCCATCGTTGAAGGCCTTCGACGAGATTGAATTGATCTTATTAAATTAATCTAATCCAAGAAGCAGTTATTATGTTTCACTACTATTTCTTCTTCACAAATCAAGAACTGAAATCTCTAATTTCGTATCTTAAGGTGATATTTTTTTTTCTGGCCAATATTTGTTAAAGGATTAGTAAACCCGAAATGATTTTTGATTGAATTATTTATATATATATAAATTTTTTTTTTAATTCTAATTAAATTTAGTTGTTGTTGGTTTTTTTTTTAATAAATTTTTAGATGAATCATTATAACTTTCACTCAGATTGTACCAAATTTCTTTTAATGAATTTTAGGTTGTCTTAAATAAAAATAATAAAAAGGGAAGGGAATATTACCACTTTTTTAATCTTGCACCTTTAGCAATTTTCAATGTTTTTTCACTAATTGAGTTATTATGCAATTTGTACCAAATTTTACGTTTTTTGTCTAGTTTCATTTATCGGAGTTCACCTATAATATTTTAATTTTTGTGATTTTTTGCTGTTTCAGCACACATTTCACCTATTACTTCTTTGGTATGCCGCTTCAACGTTTCGGTAATACCAGTAGCTTGCAATGACTGCCAGATTGATAACGGCAACGACGTCGATCATCCACGCCACTTTTTCTTGTCGCCAAGCTGGCATGAGTACGGTTTGCTATCAATATTTTGGAGAAACGATGTTATGATGCTACAGAGATTTGGTACACCCATTGTCCCATAGGGTACATGAGCCTGAAGCATTAAATAGCAATATTGTGCGATCAATTTTTGTCGTTTTCTTTTGTTCTTTTGGCGTAGTTTTATAATTGTAAAATTTACTTTTCATGCGCCCAACTGCACGATTTTATGTAAATGTTAAGAGTAGTTTGCACTTGACTGAAAAAAATTATTAATTTGATCATTAGAAATATTGCAAGAAGCAACTTATATACCAAAATTGGTACAAAACTTTATACTTATCCATAGTAAAACTCATGTGATTAATCTTACTTACTTGAATTTTTTTTTCTGATGTTAGAAAGAATTTTTAATACAACCGGTGGTCTTGGCAGCTCGCAGGAAAAGGAAGAAAAGATCTTGGCTGTCAGAAGAGTTAACCTCGGTTTATTCTAGAGACTGTTCAGAAATAAGTGATGAAAACATTTATTACAAAAGTATTGCCAATATCAATTACATTCGCTTATGTAAATAGGCACAATAAAGGTGTTCGCAAACCATAAAAAGAAAATCTTTAAATTTGTTTATTACAGCAGATGAAATGAACATTTACAGGAACGTGAAGAGGTGATGATACTATTCCACTTCAGTCTGACTTGAAATTCTTCGAGGTTTGGTGTGCCAAAACTAGCTTAATCCTGATAAATGCCAAACTATGTTTTCACCAGGAAAAAAAATATTGTGGAGTTTGATTATAAATTAAAAGATAAGAAAATACGTCGTGTCGATTTAACCAAAGACCTAGGTATACATTTTGATGTTAAATTAACTTTTAGTGAGCATATTAATCAAATTTGTAAAAAATTCTCATCTCTGCTGGGCTTTATTAAGAGATGGACAAAATAATTTTATATCCCTTTAGTAACGTTGACTTAATATTTATAATACAATATTGCGTCCTCACTTAGAGAACGCGAGCCAAGTATGGTCACCATTTTATAATATTCATATAAATAGAATTGAGAGAATTCAAAAAAACTATATTCGTTTTGCTCTTACTGGCTTAAATAGGACTGACTTTTTGAACCTTCCTCCTTATGAGGATCGTTTGAAGTTATTACATTTGCAGTCTTTGAGGTCCCGTAGAAATATTGCGGACATACTTTATCTGTATCAACTTGTAACTGGGTCTCTTACTGCACCAGAGCTTCTTGATTACATACATTTTAATACTAATCGGAGAAGTACTCGTAACTCTAATCAATTATCTTATCAACCGGTTAGTAGAACTAAGGACTGTTCCAGAAAAAACTAGGTTTTTTAATTTTTTTATTATGCTATACCTGATTATTTTATAGGTCTAAAAAACACAATATTTGTTTTATATAAAGTGACGTTTAATATGATGTATAACACTTGAAGATAGCACTTTTAAAGACAAAGATGTCTAGCAAGCAACAAAAAGTCCGCAAACTGATTTTGTCCACATACCTGCAAAATCCAGAATTAAAACATTCAGCTATAGCAAAAATAGTTGGTGCATCAGAAAAAACTGCCTTTAAAGTTATTCTAATTATAATTTCACAAAAAAAGGGTACACGCAGAGAACCAGAATTTCCAACCCAAAGGTAGCGACGAAGGTGAAGCGTCTTTTTAAGAAAAATTCCAACACCTCAGTGCGAGATATGGCGGCTAGAGCAGGTACATCAAAATCTACTGTACAAAGGATAAAGGAGAAAAGAAAGCTAAAGATATAAAGAGTTCAAAAAGTACCAGACGGTTCTGATGAAAAGCAGTTGATGGCTCAGATGCGAGCCCGAAAATTGTATGAAAGGTACCTGACTAATTTGATTGCTGTGTTATGAACTACGAAACTTACGTCAAAGCAGATTTTAAGCAGCTACCTGGGCACGAATATTATGCATCACCACAAAAGGGGCATGTATATTTAAAGAAAAAAAAATTTCGAAATTTCCGAAGCAATATGCACCTATGGTCTCAGAAGCAGATTTTTTGTGACGCAAGGCACAATCAATTCTAAAGTTTCTACTATTTATTCATTCAGATGAGGGTACCGTGATGTTCTGGCCAGACTTAACTACCTTTCATTACTCTAAAGCTAAGATGGAATGGTATCAAAGTAAAAAGATCACTTTTGTTCCAAAAATAGCAAATCCGCCCAACTTCCCAGAGCTTCGCCCAATTGAAAAATATTGGGCTCTTATGAAAAGAGATCTTTGAAAGAGTGATAAGACTGCAAAAAATTTACAAGACTTCAGACTTAAGTGGAAAAGATCGTACCGTACCGTCGATGAAACAACTGCAAAATTTAATGAAGGGCCTTACGAAAAAGGTAAGAAATTTTTATAGAAAAAAAAATTTGTTACTTAGTTTTTAGTTATTTATATTCTGCACACAAGCCATTATTAATAAAAATCTAAAAAAGGCCAAAAAAATTACTGGGTATTTTTTTATGACTAAAATGTAAAACGTAAGTTTTTTTCTGGGACAGTCCTTAATTATATGGCTACAGCTCCTTTTAATCGCATGACAACTTTTATTATCAGTTGCGATTTTTATAACATTACCTGTCGAAGGGTCAACTCAAGCTTTGATTAAAAACTAACTGTAGCTAAATTTGTAGCTTAATGGTGGTCTGTGTTTTTATGTTGGTGTTATCCGAGCCCCACAGCATGCAGGGTAAATTTTTTTAACATTTACGCCTTGGACGAAGTAAAATTACACATAATTACACAGTTCTGGTTCGATCGCGATACTGAAAAGATGTTTCAGCAGTTAAGATCGCGTTGTATTGTTTGCTTTAAATCGACCGCTAAGGGTAATGTAATCCAGTGCAATGTATGCAAGGTGTCGTTTCATCGTTCCTGTGCAAATTTAGATGAGAATCAGTTTGCAATAATTAAATCTCATCAAAATATAATTTTTAATTGCTCAAGTTGTGCTGCAATGTCAAGTGCATTAATTTCTTCAATTTCAACTTTAATGGATGACGTGAGAGAAATTAAAGTGCATCTCTTGTCTTCTGAGCACAAAGAGAAAAATGATGGTGCCGTTAATAAGAATAGCGAAAATAGCAAAAAAAAAAGAATATTGTTAGTGCTAATGCGGTTTCTATGAGCTCATCTATGAACACTCTCGCTGTTCCGCGTACTGTGTTTGGGGAAAAACCAGTTGGCTCATCTGTTGCCGCGCTCTCTACGCAAAATGCTGTCCTCTGCGCTTCTAATGTTAATGTTGCGTCCACTGTTAATGATACGACTGCTGCTGTTAATCCTCATGATTTTCAGTGTAATATACAAAATGTTGCGGATAATGCTGATGTTGTAGCTGGTGGTGTTCCTGCTGTTAACACAAATGAAATTTTGTCTGTCGTTCAAGATGACCTCACTGCGCTCTCTGGTATTTCTGCTAATTCTGAAAACGATGATGGTGTTGCTGCTTCTATTAATACTAATCGAATGCCCAGTTGGAATCATGTACGCAGGAAAGTAAAAAATAAGCGTAGAGTTGTTGTAGGAAATGCTGAAAATAGTGATTTGGATGTGTGTCTGATGAAAAAATGGGTGCATATCTCTTCTTTCAAGACATCAGTGTCCGAGTTGGAAATCATTTCGTACGTGGAGAAGCATACTGGTATTTCGAGACAAAATGTTGATTGCCGTAAGCTGGTCATTGGATGATTTCAGATGGGTGAATTTTAAACTTGGCGTATCGCAACAATATTTCGATAAGCTACTTATTCCTGATTTATGGCAAGTAGGAGTCAAAGTTCGGCCATTAAAATTTTTTCCCAAAGGATTGGAATCATAAAAAGGAGGGTAATTCCTGTTTCTAATACGCCATTTGCCAACTCAAGTGATCGTCCACTAAAACTTTATTTTAAAAATATATCGGGTATGCGTACCAAAATTTTACTATTAATCTGTGTTTTTTCCTTATATTCGGGAATTTAAATTTTTTTTTTGCATGAATCTACACAGTTTTTCTTGCATTAATTGTAGTTGTCCTGCATCGCCGATATTTTTGTGAGTATTTACACAATATGCGTATTTTATAGTATTGTGTGTTAGCAAAGGCTTGTCACAACACGATCAGTTTAAGGTTTTAAAATGCGTGATCAATTCAGTTGCTTAAGTTTAAT
Source organism: Meiosimyza decipiens (assembly GCA_963680825.1). Taxonomy (NCBI): domain Eukaryota; kingdom Metazoa; phylum Arthropoda; class Insecta; order Diptera; family Lauxaniidae; genus Meiosimyza; species Meiosimyza decipiens. The sequence continues at coordinate 42,716,012 of OY804259.1, forward strand.
TTAAAGAAATTAGATAAATACGTTTAATTTTTTTTAGTGCGATGATTGATAAACCAATAATTATAATTTTTTAGAGTTAAAAATTTTAAATGAAGTGTAGAAAGAAAAAAACAAATAAGAATAAAAAATTAATTTATTAAAAATATAAAGAACCTTTAAGGACTAGAAATACATATTTCTCAATGAATTTTTTAGACTTTAAAATATTGTTTTTCCTTTTTATATTTGGTTTGTCTTCAATTAATCTCAAATCTTTTGCAAATCTTGATTCAAATTTTGAAATTCTATTTTAATCATAATGAACTCACTCTACGAAACTATACATGTGAAACTAAAATTGGCAGACGGCATAATTTTGCCATGGTTGTATATATTTTTAAAAAATATTTGTAAAAAATTATTTGTGTGATCCCTAAATAATGAAATAATAATAATAAATTTTTTATTAAATGTACATATTATTATAGTAAATATACACGTTGATAAATAAATAAATGATGAAATAGTTTTGCTACTTATAGGAAATTGTGCTATCTTGTTCTAACCATAAGTAAGATTTAAGTATAAAAATAAAACAGTTCTTTATTAATACTATTGAAATTAATAATAATGTCGCATATTTATTTGTTTACAACAAGCAGCATTTGTTTACATTAATAACGTACAAACATATATATAGCATTTCTATGGGAAGTGATCCAAAGAATTTGGTGCAATGTCACCAATTTCATTCAAATTTCTTGCTGTTGAAAATACAGAATTCTGAAATAATATTTAAAAATTCAGAAAACCTCGCATATATTCAATTCTGTAAATATAGCACAAAAAATGTTGAAAATATGTTTTGAATGTACAGAATGGGATTCCGGTTACTTTTTGAGAAAAAAATACAAATGTACGGCGCGGCATTTCACGCAAATTCATGTCACCAGTCGACTTACTTATCTTTTCGCGAAGGGAAATTTGAATTTATTCAAAAAATATTTTTTCCATCTAACACTTTTACTTTTCTCTCGAAAGTTTACCGGGATCTCATTAAATAACTTCTAAGGAACTATATAAGCTATCACCAAAAAAAAAAATTTAAAAATTTAAGTTATTATATTTTCAAAATTGATTTAAATTTTTTTTTTTCATTTTCTATTAAAGATTTAAAATGGTTTTTGCTTATGGTATTTTTTGTGATGAGTGATTCAGAAAAGAATCGTGCCGATATCTTGAAAAGAATCCCAGATATGATTCTTTTAAAAATAAACTAAGATTACAAAATTGAATATCTGCGTATCTTTAAATTTTTCAAAAAGTATTTAAGAATTTTGCTTCCAAGCTCAGGAGAAGACATTCAAAAAATTTGATCAAAATTGGTGTGATTGCATAAAATTCTTTGGATCACTTCCGATGGAAATTATCTATATCGAAACATAAAATTTAATTTGGTGACTTTGTTTGAAATTTTGTTTTGGTTTAACTGATTTTGATTTTAATCATACCATTTTTGGTAAAAATGGTTTTAACTTATCACAAATAACGATGACACTAAAAAACTTGTAGACAAACTTTTGTGCATTTAGGAAGTCAGCAATTCATCAGCTGATTGCATTTTGGCTGTTAATAAAAATTATTTTGACAAGCTACAAGTTCCATACGAAAATTTTATTGGCTTTAGTTCAGATGAGGCCAATGTATGTAATGTATGGTGGAGAAAATTATGTTAAATAACTAACTGTTAAACAAAATATGCAAAAAAAAAGCGTACGGTATGTCCTAAATTAAAATTTTAACTCTCCTGACTAGCGCTTTAGGTGCATCAATATTTTCGCACGTAATTGCTTTTAATTTTAAAAACTCTTTTAGTTCATTTCTGAATTTATTCAAGTCTATATATTGTTCAACGAAGAAAGTAGGCGTTCGAAGTATCGGTTTGTTGTTGATTGAACAAAATGCAAAATTGAGATTCTTTTTTGCAAATTGCGAATTTTAGTGTAAAAAGAGGCCTAATAATGATGGCCCGGGGCAAGGGCCAAACGTGAGCTGAAGCGGGCTATTTGTCCCCTAGGGATCAAGCTGGCAACGCTGGGCCCTATGCATGCACTACGTGTGGGGCCCAAATATCAAAATAGAATCACATAATAAAAACATAAACAGTGATAAAACAACAGTCATTAATCGCTGCTTTGGTCCTGCTATCATTTGTCCGTTTTAGTATAACGTCAAATAGATTTTTTCTTCATATTTTATCGTCGAGTTTTTGTTTTCTCGGGAAATGAACGAAAAAACGTTGGTATAGCGTCTACGACCGTAAACATCAGTTCAAATGAATTTAATACCAAATTTTCGAAAAAAAACATTATATTCTAATGCGTGAGGCCCTTTACCGCGCTAGGCCCCGTTCACCCATACGAGTTTACTGGCCATAAGCCCGGCTTTGATTTTGAAACAGAAAACTGTCATGCCTCTCGGTGGTCAGTACCAGAACTATAAAAGGTTCAACTTATTCGTTTTATTCACTTTTACGTTTAACAAAGCGAATAAAATACGGCTAATAGCCTCTGCCTCTGCTTTGGTTTATCTCTGTTTTTGTTTTTATTATGTAATTTTATTTTGATATTTGGGCCCCACACGTAGTGCATGCATAGGGCCCAGCGTAACTTACAAGCGGTTCTGCAAATTTAAACAAAGCTGCCATATATACATAATTAATTATTTTAGGTTTGTGTCTAGAATTACTTGCTATGTGCAACATTTACTTTTCAAATTTAGCATCCACAAAAGAGTTCAACCAATTGAACTAGAAATTGAGCTGGTTCACGCATTTGTATGATTTTTTGGATTAACTAAAGCGAATAAAACACGGCTATTGAGTAAAAGTCTACTTAACTGTAATTTAGGTGATTACTTTGATTAAAGAAGCATAATATTTTTACACAAGAACATTTTGAATAAGACTCCTAATTACCTTTATGAAAAATTAGAGTTTTGTCAATAAATCTGAAATTTGACCCTCATTATCCACACTTCTAAGTATTTAAGCTCTTCTATAATGTTTTTCGTGAGCACTTTTCGTCTATGGAATTCTCTAACATGTCACTTAAAGTGTCTTCCAAAGTGAAAATAGTTGAAGATCTCTCTTTCCTATTTATTTTTATATCTTCTGCAGTTTTCAGTAATCTTCCTAAGCTTTATTGTAACTTTCGAATTATATTATCAAGTTTATTAAGTCATATTTATTTTTATTTATATCTAGTTTATGTATTTGTAAATCACGGCGTTGGAACGCAACGCCAACGGAGCGCATCACTTGGATTTAATATCGACAATTTATAAATCACTACGTAATTGCGTTAACTATGTTACGTTGCAATGCGTTGTTGTAATAACTAAATGATGATAGTTTTTGTTAATTTGTGAAAAATTCAAGCATTAACAAATTTTTGAAATCTGGTAACGATATCAGCTGTTCGCTTTGTTTATTATTGAATTGTTGTCAGTGATTCCAAATGTGTAAGGTAAAATAACAATAAAAACAGTGCAATTAAAAAAAAGGAAAAAAGGCTTTTGTCTAAGGCGACTGCATTATTACACATTCCTTTCCTTTTTTTTAATCTTTTAATATTCAATTTGTTGCTTCGGCTTGCTTTTCAACAGCATTTGTAAGCCTAACGGCAGCTCAACAGCAAGTGATGAGTTCATATGAACGAAACAGCAGCGTTGCGTTTTACAAAATGACACATTGCGGAATTTCCACTACGTTATTGCGTTACTCAACGCTCAGCGCAGGGTTGCGTTTTATAAATTGCGAATTTGAAGCACGCAGCGCGAAGTGGTGTGTAGTGATTTACAAAACGATGCCATTAAATTTAACTTTGAAATTTTTTATTAAAAAATGTAAAAATTTTGTAATTGAATTTAAATTAAATATGTGTTCTTACATGCTTATATTTGCAACTTATAAATGAAAAATAAAAACAAATTAAATTTTATTAATAGTAGTATGGTTTATAGTGTATTGTATGGCACAATAGTTGTAATATTTGGTTGCATAGTATATTTTTTCACACAATATTATGCTAAGCAAACAGTTTCTTAAAATAAAAAAGTAATAATTGTAAAAAAACCATAGAAAAATTATCCACTATCGTTCAAACAAAAACTAATAGTGCTTTAACCAAACAAAATTTGCATGCACCAGCGGTGAGTAGTATTGTTTCTAAAAACAGGATAAAATCAGTTTTATTGCTTCCCCTCTCCAGCTGTAATGGTCTTTAACATTTTATTTCAAATTTATTTCCCTAATCATAATTAATTTACACATTAATTTATATTTCCAACACAATTTTTTTATTTATTTATTTCAAAGCAATATTAAATATACATTATGTTACGGCATTGGATATATTACCATTATCCTCACTTTTTGCTATTCGATCAGGACCATTGGGAAGTTTTTCGTTCACTACTTGGCAATATTCTCTAATGAGGTTTGCTATCTGAAACGCCTAAAAAGAAACAGAAAATACATTTAAAATATATGATATAATTTTGCAGCTTAAAACTTGTAACCAGTTACATTAACAAAGCCTCTACTGAGTTACCACAGAAATTTTCATTTTGCATCAAAATAGTATAAGCAAATAATTTTCTTTTTTAAAATTATCAAAATAACTCAAGTCAAAAATCTCTACTCTCTGCTGTCTTTCAATTTTATCAGTCATTTTGCTTGTAAGATGTAATTCAAGTGTCACTTAAACCAAAAGCAACATCAAAACAATTACAGTAACAAAAAAATAAACCATCATTAATTCGATCCCGAAAGCAAAAAATATTCATCATTAAACCAAAAGCCAATTCCAAGAATCAAATCAATTCAAAGAATCGACCCTTGGCCTTACTTTTTTCACACAAGGGCCCATCGTCGAAACTGACGAGAATTAGGTTGGAATTATGTGTTTTCATCTGCTCTACAACATCGTTCTTAACATAATTTTCTACTTGTGGCTTACTTTCTGAGTTATTGAGCGAATCTTTTTTGTCGGCCACTCACAACCAGACCCACCACGATTCTGGCAACTGACGCTTATTTCCATTATCAGCCTTACTTAAACTATCAATTGCAAATAAATTAAGCGGGAAGAAGTGACCTGGAAAAATGCAACGCTGCTTTATGGACTATTTGGACTGTTACAATCGTGCGTCCTCACTTAGAGTGCGCCAGCCAAGTATGGTCATCATTTTATAATATTCAAGTAAAGTGCATCTGTTAGGGTGCACCTAAAAAATTAAAGATGGGAGCTGGCCATAAAGCTTCGTTACAACAGCGATTTGCCTGACAAGGTTCTCACGGCGGATGCGTGAGTGGGTCACGTTACAATTGTTGGCAAATATGTTGACTGCCTTCCCTTGAAATGTCTGCGTCCCACAGGACATCCTTTGTACTACTTTGTTCGATGGAAAACTCATTGTGGATCGTCAGAATTTCAACATCCGTTGTCAGCTTTTTCCAAGTGATGTAACAGGCAATGGTTATCGTTAATAGGATAATGGCCTCTATGGCAGTGGAGACGTGAAAATTGACTACCAAGGCGGTTGATATTTTCCAGGCTTCAGACTAGCATTCGTTACGTTAGTGAGCAGGGATTGCTTGTAGATTTTTAGCCATTTTACTTGAAAAACTTTGATTCCCGATACGCACTGTTTCGTTGCATAATTGAATTAGGAATGTCCCATTGAGGATGCTGGTTTGGTTTCTCCTTGAAAGATACCATTGAAGTTGGTTAAGAAAATAGTGTTCTATACAGTCGCTCCATCGTCAGCCGCAAAATAACATCCTGCGTTCCCGCTCTTAAGTAATCTTGGCAGATATCCGTCTTCAGGCAGCTTTTTTATTGAATTTTCATTGCATTGCATTGTTGATTGAGAAACAATCACCTTAGTGACGAGCATACCCTTTCACAAATTCATTGCTACTTGGCAAAAGTATAGAATGTTTTTTTCCTTCAGAAATTTTTGCTAGTGCTAGACGATCGCCAACTTTGAGTAGATTGAAGCCTTCAGTACATTGGAAAAATTAATTCAGGAATTTTAGAGAGCTTTGCAGAACTATCCACGTTTTGAGCCACCAAGTATCTTTTTCGAAATATTGTTGTTGCAAATTCCAACCTATGCAGAGTAGAGCGGTTTATAATTCCTGAAGTGAAAGAGAATTCGAGTCGAAAATATTAATTGATATATTGGAATAGTTTTTGTGGAATCGAATCATCCAGTTAAGCCTTTTTGTGGGTTCAACGATGTTCTTAGTTGCTTTTGGGCGCAGCATGAAAAGTTGACTTTCATTTTTCCTTTGCAACTTCGTTGAAATCTACTTTGTCGTATTTATTTTCAGACAAATGTGGTTTATCGAGTTTTAAAAAGGGTATCGTATCGAGTCGATGAGTTTTTCAACCGAAGAGCCTCTTAAAACAATTTCGGCAGGATTGCTACATGCCTCCAATGACACTCCCTTGTGAAATTTTGAATTTCGGATAATTAATTACCAGCAAAGGCCGATAATATAGATGAGTGTAACTTGACCCAATGAAAAATAATTTGAGAGTCCGTCTATAACTATACTTCGGGAGTATATTAACTGAAGTACGATTTAGTTGTAGCAAACAGCAGCGGTAAAATATGAGCTCCACAGAGCTCTAATTTATTTGATTTTTCTTTGTGGGTGCGACCCTGAATTTCGCAGTAAGAAGCTGAACAGATATGTTACCATGGGAGTCATTTACGCGAAAATAAAGGCAGCAACTGTATGCACATATTGATATAGCATTTGACAGCAAGCAATATCAAGATATTTAAAGTGAATGGATTACGCCCAGATCCTAAAGAAAATCTTCCCATAGTTTATTCATGCAGATTCATCCCAATTTATTTTGAGGAGTAAAAATTCTTGTAGAATGATTTTCGCGATGATGATGATGACTGGAGGAAATAAGCCAAGGGAGTCGAGGGACGAAGCTAACGATGAAATTAATTTTATGAAATTGGTTTGTGGGACTTAATGAAAACAGCATGTTTCTTGCTACAAAAGTGTCATCTATGATAAAGTTTTTAGTTGGGTTATATAATTAGAGTGCCAATTTGCAAGTTCTATACACCCTTTTTTAAAAATTTCAGAATTTTCATATTATCTTTTAGTAGCTTATCGAAAGCTTCAGAGCCTCCTAAGAAATCATCAACATAACTCAAAGATTCGATTAAAACAGCACCTAGTTCGAATTTGGAAGCAAAATAGTAAAGACTACGCATAGCCAGAAATGGTGCAGCAGACGTACCGAATTGAGTTTGAAAGTTTGAATCGGTTCTGTTTCTAAATTTCTCCACAAAATATATTGAAAACAGCGATCCCTGGAATCCACATCTACTTGCCAGTACATTCTGACGATGTCAGAGCTCATTGCATAACGATAAAAATATACAATTCGTCTTGAACTGTCTCTCCCGACCATTAAACCGTCGTTGAGAGACTTTGGAGTCGTAATTTGGCATGAAGTATAAAGGAACACTCTTAATTTTGTAAATGTTTAAAAACACAATGGTGAGGGATGTAATTGTGCGGTTCATAGAGTGTCGGGTTTCTAACAACGCTCATATACCCTAAATCAATGTATTCTTTCATACGAGAATCATACGGGTTTTGTATCAGTATCTCGAGGCAAACGACACTCAAGTGACGTGATTCTTCTCAATGCAGTATTATGGGAGAAATAAAGAGATGCAGAGGTATCTTTAAATGACAATCGCACAACAATACTTTCTTCTAAAGTGCGGGATACGGCTTATGAGGAACTTTTCTAACAACAAGTTTGCTCATCGGTCCGCCGATGTTGGAGTTGGAGTCTCAACTACATTCAGTCTCCACATTTGTTCCAATTGTTTATCTATTGCTTCTTCAAATGACAGAAAGTAAGTTGCCAATGATGATACAGGTGATATTTAAATTTTATACTAACCAGACACGGCTCAACTTAATAATATTTTTTGGAGGGTGGGTAGGTTGCTGTTTAATCTTTCGCACTTTGTATTTATTGATTTATTCATTCATTGTACAAATAAGATTTCTTTTTTTGGTATGTACAAGCAACCATATTTGAAAATTTGAAATAAAAATAATAGTAAAAAAAAATAATATTAATAAATTAAATTGTAATTAAGACTAATAATTACTAATTAAGTTCAATGCAAAGGTATTTAAATAAATTAATGATATGAAGTTCTTATAGGAATAGGAGAAATGAAATAAATATAAAAAAAAACAAAAAAAGGAAGAAATAAGGAAAAGTATTAAAGAAAAAAAAAGAAGGACCAAACGAACTCTAGAGATCACCACCAAAATACTTAAATAGTTCACGCTCGAAAACATTTGCATTCAATATACGTTTCAAATAATGAGTTGGTAGCTTATTCCATTGAACTATCGAATGCACGAAAAATTTCAGAGAGGTTGGCAGGTATTTGTACCGTGGTAGTATAAGCTGCACAGTCCTTTGGGTTCTATAGTAGCAAATCTTGAAATCTCAAAAAGATAGTCTGGTTCCATCCTATGAATTATTTTATGAAGCAACAGAATGGTGCGATAGTTTAACATCTCGCAACCAGCTATTTTTTTTGTACAAAATAAAATCGGGTGTTTTAAATGAATCATCTTGTACGTACGATTCAGATCAATAAAAGCAAAAATTAAGTTATGATGTGAAAAAGCTGGTGCAGAGCATTGATCGTAGGGCAAAATTAAATTGCCATCTGACACTAAAAACAAATCCAATAAAGTAGGTACACAATTCGGTCGAAAGTGTGTAGGAATAGCTTCATTAGCAAAGTTAAAATTAAATGACTCAGCTTTATCAAGAAATTTTTTATTATTTCCATTTAAGGTATTTAAAATAAGGTCAACACACAAGAGAAACATCTTCCAATATTTCTTACTAATATATAATTAGCAACATTTGGAGCCATATCCCATCACAAAATGACCTGAGTCGTGAAACAATTCAACAAAAATGTATTCAATCAGATCATTTATGGAAGATTTTTGAATAACACGAAACTTGTGTTTATTTTACCCATATATACCGAAACCACCAACTACTCTATCTTGTCGGTCAGCACGAACAAATTTATAATTATTTACCTTGAAAAGATCACCACACATTTCATTTTTTAACCAGGTTTCAGATAAACCGATGATGTCGACATTGCATCCTTCGACCTGAAGACGAAGATCATCAATTTTATTTCTTAAGCTTTGTACATTTAGGTGACACATATTAAAACCTCTATTGTTGTTACACATTATTTTTAGTAAAGCATTCGATGAGTCAACAGTGCCATCATACGAATACATCGCACTACTCATTTAATTTAGAAAAGTTGGAACACAAAGGGATCAAACGAGAACGAAAAATAACCAAACGCTGAAATTCTTCCAAGTTAAAAAGGTTGTGTAAAGGAAGAGAAAAAAAAATGAAACTAATAGGCAACAGGCTGAGAAGAAAAAAAAAGCTTGAGTAAGCTTAAGATAATATATATGAAAAGAGACTAAGTAAACTTAAGCTATTACATGTACACAATGATAACTTACTCGCATTAATAGCAATACAAAAATTAAACCTCATTAGTATTGGCTAGTTGGACGCTACTTTCTGCATTTTGGTGATTGTCATCTACTGTGGAAAGTGTTGTTTCGCAGTATACTTTTATGGCTTGCCCATTTTCGCACTCTGTAACGAAGACATATCCATTTCTCGTAAGTACGGAGAGGAGCTGTCTGAGGCGTTTTAATCGCATTGTTTGGAGGTATAAAGAGCAATTTCTTTTAGTCAAGCTCTCATTCATGTATATGTGTTGTTGTGAGTCCAAGCCGATATCATGCAAAGAGAGCTGCAGTTTAGATTCTTTTCGGAAGGTAAAAATGGAATTCAGAACCAAATTATGTTCTTGTGCATTATGGAATTTCTAAATTATTGGTGGGTCCATATTTTGTTTTGGCTTACCATGTCGGGGCCGAAAAATTGATTTTAAGACTGGCGGCTTGCATTCTATGGTCTTACAAAGCCCGGGAAAAATCAAGGGAAGATTTTCGTCTTGCAGCTGAGGTGCTCCAAAAAGAGCGGCATCAGTTGGAAGGTTATTGCGATATTTTCTGACTGACAAAACATCAAAAAGCTTTCTATCCTTAGCAACAAATAAAATTGTTTGCACTTTGTTACGGATTTCTTATGGCCTCTTTTTTTTGAAACATAAGAAAAAACGTAAACGAACTGTCAATGCGATTGCGATTCATTGAACAGGCCTAAACTGGAGTTGAACTGTCAACTTTGTTTTCAGCCACCTATCGGCTACAGTAAAAACTTCAGTTTTGTGTGATGAAACTGAGAAAAATCAGCCGATAAAATCGCCCAATTGCAAATTGACACCTGGTTTGACAGCTCAGCCAATGGGAATGCGCACCCAAGCGTCCCTGTTAACACGAAAAATCGGTTTTTAAAAATTTTCAAAATCTTCCTTCTTAAATCTCAATTTCAATATAAAATACACACAATTGTCCGGTATTCAGGTTTTAGCAAACAAAAATTGACACACTGTAGCCTTAAATTAGGACTTATTCAAAAAACCGTTGAAAAAATTTTAGTTTATATCAGCTGACAGTATTTAAAATGTCAAAAAAAGTCAATTAGGAAGTGTGGGCATCAATGGGCCAAGGATGCCGTTCAGATTTTTTTTTGATGTATGCATAGCTTGGGTAGCGGACGGACGGCTGGCAAGCGGCATCATGCGAAAACATCATCAGTTGCTGGATAATTTCAACGCGTTCGGTTGTCGAATAAGTTGCTCGACTATAGCAAGAAAAAAAAAACATCACTTGAGAAAATTGCAAATCGCAAAAAAAAATTTAAAAATCAATTAGTGCGAAATAGTGAAAAATATGTTGACAATAAACCAGTGCAGTTTGCAACTGGAATAGCTGAAATTTGAAGTCTTGCAGTGTGATTTATTTGTGCCGAAGCCATTGCGATAAAATCATAATAAAAGAGTGCATATTACAATATTTTAATCACTTGATCTTCAATCAAAAACTTTCCACGTTGGAATAAAAACCTATTTTAATTGTGTACGCGCATTAAAATGCAATAAAAAAAAACAAAAAAGTACCGCCTCGGAAACAATAAATTAAAGTTAATTTAAACTGAACAGAAAATTCAATAAAATCCAATCTAAATATGCAATATATTGTAAATTAATTGCAACAACAAAGACACAATTTCTCAGACGACAACCGCATCAATAAGGCAACGACAACAAACCTGGCTAACATAATTGGCCACAAACAATAAAAATATCAGCAACAAGAACAACACCATAAATTTTCTACAACAACATTCAACCACCGTGCAGCTTGGTACCCCACTTATATATAAGGTTATGTAAAATGAAATTTATTGTATACTAAGAAATCTTAAGTAAGTTGTTTCTTCTTAAAACTTTAAAGTAAAGCGAAAGCTTCTTATAATTGCTAAATTTCTCAAGTGAATTTGAAAATTTTTATTTTGTGCTATGCGCATTACCTTCTAAGTAAAAATATTTTAGACTTAGACTAAGTTGTAGACATAAAAGAAAAAGCTAAAGTAATCAATATTAGTTGTAGATAACTTGTAAAGAAACCGTGTGTGTAAAATTATTAAAAATACTAAATTGAAATTATAAAGTTTGCTACAAAAACCAAAATTGCATTTAAAAAAATTAAAGTTGATTTGAAATAAAAAAATTACTTTTTCTTAATTTAAGAATGAAGATTTGCTAGGCGAAAGATTTAGGGGAAGTGCCGGGGTGGTGAAGCCGTGATGCTACCGATAGAAATTTAAATAGAAAAAGTGTGACCTGGGGTTTTTCTGCTCCCCGTGTTTTTTTGTTCTATGCTGCGCTACGGTTGGCATAGGGAAACCGCGACCCTAGCCGGGAAGTCTGAGTGCCTTGCACTAAAGATAAAGCGAGCTTCTCCCGTTTATTTAAGATGCCAGGCGTAACAACTTAAAAAAGTGTTCATCAGCCAGTTGCGTATTCGGTGGAATATACGACGACGAAATATCCATTTTCGATTCGGGCTGGTACGAAATATTAAACGTAAATCAAAATGAGAGGGGTAATTCAAGGTAAGTGAACCGAAATTTTATACAAGATGAAGTTTTGTACATAATGTTGGAATGTGAATTTCCAATTTTTAGAATTTTCATTGAATGTTTTTCTCTCGGTAAATGTAACTTTTGTGCAAATTCTTCGGACACAAAATTTACTTGCAAACAAGAATCAAGTAATGCACGGCCTGTATGATAACAACCAAAGATATCACGAACAAGTACAACAACAGTGGTGAGAATAACTTGATTCAATGAAGGATTTCTCATATGAGTGTGAGCAACAGCAGCGACGTTGATGCAAGACGTGGTTGTGACGATGACGAAGTCGAAGAAAGTGATTGAATGCGATGATAAAGAGTGTGGTGGAATCGTGAGAAGATTATACATTTGAAAGTGGACAAACAATTTGTAACTTGATGATTTTAGCGAAACAATTTATACATAAGACAAGGTGCTTAACGTTTCCGAAACGTTCAAAAATTTCCATGATTTTAAAACGAGAGCAATTATGAATTGAGTGATCAGACTTTGAACATGAGGGACATGTACGCTTCGTGCATGAAAAAGAGTAACCTTGACTATGAGGTTTATATATCTTTTCACTGCCCAGAGACAAAAGCGAATTATATCGTACAAATTATCAGCACAACTTCTTAGTTGAGCACAATTTTGCTTAGAAACTGCAGGAAGTTAATATACAGTTGTGAAATTTTCCCATGAAAATTAATATACTGTTATCATTGTGACATTTGAGCTGCTCAAGAGCCTTTGGATAATTTTCATTTGAAACTTGGTTAGGTCTCTTAAACTTGGCCTTGGAACCATTTTAATAAATAGTTGAATTTCCTGATGTTAGATAAGCCATGCTCACGGTCAATAATTTGGTGTAAAAGAATTAATGAAATTTTTGCACTCAGAGTATTTTCCATCAAAAAGAGCCAATTTCAACGATGGTAGCTTTTGTGTTTGAAACAGGAAATGAAAAAGCTGCATCTGAAAATGTGTTATTGTGCAAGTCTTATCCTATCTGCGATCGTATCGAAAGTTTAATAGAAACGTAAAGATTCTCAATTTCACCTCGAACATTATTTTCTGAATCTAATTACTGAATGCTTGTTTGATAAGACAATATTTGCTTAAAAGACGACTCCAGTATTTCCAAGCGACATCTTAACTCAGTAGGTAAGAGCGGCTACTGTTTCCCTTTTTTATTTGCTTCAATTATGTTTTTTATGCGAGTAATAAATATTTTCCTTAGTGTTACTGCGCTAATGCTTATGCGATGTGAAGTAACTTCGATTAATGCAGCAAGAGAGGGATTGCAATTTAATTTCGGTCTTTTATACAATGTTTAGAGAGCTTATGTTACAACTAGTGCAGTTATGTTTTTTAGTACAACATTAAGCATACGAATTTAATACAAAGAAATAATTAGGAAGAGACATCCCACAGCATGCAGGGTAAATTTTTACTAACGTTTATGCCTTGGATCATGTGAACTTATACGTTTAGTCAGGTCCGTGCGCAGGGGGTTTTGGAGATTCCAACCCTTCCCCCTCCCGAATGGAAATTTTTTTACATAGACTTTTACTGACAATATGTTCTCACTTACATGAAAAATCAAAAAAAACTTGCGGAACTGGAAGAAATGTTTTTGATATTCACAATCATTTTATTTTATACTTCTACCGGTTTCTTGTACCCTAAGCGAATTACTCAAACTTCTTTGCTTCAGAAAAACAGCTTATAGCTTCGGAAGCTTATTATTTTGCTAGAACAATAAGACTAGAAAAAAGTTGGTAGCTCTGTAAAATTATTGTTTTTCTAGAACAATGAAAATCTTGGTACTTCTGTAAAATTAAGAATATTTTATGTGTTTGCCATATACCGAAATGAAGAAGCTTCTTTCTTTTTCGATTGAGCCAGCAGTCTACCCAGTCATCTTTAAAACTTAAAATTTTTATTAAAGTTGTTTTTTTTTTTAAGTTTGATCAAAATTTCTAAAAGTGCTAATATGGCTTAGTCAACCTAAGTCTAAGAATATTCAAAAATCTAGACGAGAATTATGCCTTAGAAACAAGACTCCGCTAATGATCATAAAGAACAGCGACGGCAGTCCATCATCGCGTTCCTGAGCTGCATGCTGAATAGCTAATACCAGAATGCAGAAAAGTGTAAAAATTCGGCATGAAAATGCAAGAAATTTGCATTAAAATTACGTGTTGTTAAAGGCGGTCAGCCACATGCACTGATTGGTGGACCAACGCGTTACATACATGATTAACAGTTAGCACATGTGTGCAGTGCCCCCAATCAGTGACATGTGGAGGTGTAGCTATGACCTCCCAGTTGGTGGCCGCTGGTAACAGCTCTCCAGGAAGTTAAGTCTTGGCTGTAGAGCTGGCTAGCATAGCAAGGCTAGGGGATGGTAACTCCTAAAATGCCTGGGGTATCTTCGGGCCGGCACACATTGGTGCTTACCGCTAAAACATGAGTGTCTGGTACTGGTGGGTACCTGGCCTGGGAATATTTCAAGCAGCAATTCCACCAATCCAAGGTGAAACAGCATATGCCGAGGGATGAATGGCTAGTGGGTTATCTAGTCGTTAATATGCGGACTCGGGACGTCTGGCGCACTCAAGCTAGCCTTATCCACACAAACAGGCTCTGTGAGGATGGACTTCTTTTTCCTTGCTTGGGCTGGATCAAGGTGTTATGCGATCCGTGCTGACGATCAGTCAGGTTGGGGGCCCAGTTCATAAAAATAACCAATCCTGCCTTGAAGGTGGGGGGGAACACGAGAATTCTGGACTTTACGTCCAACCCCTCGAAAGTTGGGGGACTTTCACTGCCCAGCCTAGGGTTAACCAGTTCGGCTACGACCACAGCCTCACAGCTTGGTCAGTCAAAGTCGGCTGGAGAATCTGGGAATGGGCAGGATTCTCAAAGGGAACCTTCGCTGTCCAGCCTTGGACCAACTAGTTCGGCAACGGCCACAGCCTTAGGGCAAGGTCAGACTAAGTCGGCTAGGGAAGCCAAGACGGAGCAGAGTCCGCTAAGAGTCGGAAGCAAGTCCGTTCGACCCTCCAAAAGAAAATTTTCGGACAAGCTGGCGGCGATGAGAATTCGCCGACGCTTGGAGGCTGTAGATACCAGCTCCATGTCCAGGGAGGATAAGGACTCCCTTCGGTGGGCGAAGGGGGCAACTTAGGGCCCGAAGGTCTTGTAAAGGCCGTAACAAAAAAGCCATCTAAAAGACAGAGGTATCAGGACGATATGTCTGATGCCAAACGGCAAAAGACAGCCGGCAAACCTCTGTCTTTTAGTGAGGTTGTTGAAGGTTGCAAGGGGAGAGTTTTGGCAGTCCTTGACAGGGCGGCGGAGGCCGAGGCAATTCCTCGCGAACAGTCGAAGTGGGTGGATTCTGCCTTAGCAAACACCCTCTTCCAGATGTTGGAGGAGTTTCCTGGTCCTGTACCATCATGTGAAAAGGCAGGCTGGTTTCAAGGCCTTTTCAAACTCATCTCCTGTGAGGATGAGAGGTCTGCCATGTTGTATAAGGTGGCCGTTAGCAGACTAGGGGAGGTTTATCCAGGTGCGAGACTAGAGGCTGTTGAGAAGAATGTAATTCCTACCAGGCCTCGTTCACGCGTCTGGATGCCCAGTACCATGTCGGGAGAGGACGCAGTTCTGCGGATGCTCCGATTGTGCAACCCCAATCTTTCAACTCACAACTGGAAGATTGAGAAGTTGGAAGCTCCGGTCGGTCCATCCATGCAGGCTATGGTCCTCTTAAACAAAGAGTCCATGGAGCCACTAGCGGCAGCTAAAGGGGTCATCAGATATGGCTTCAACAAGGTGACGCTGAGGGTTTACCGCAAGGATAAAGAGCTTGCCTCCAAAGGGGCCACCTCTACCTCTGAAACCATCGACACTGCACCACTAGTGACAGTGGAGATGGATGTTGAGGAGTGTGATGGCAACTTTAATGTTTTCTTCTAAATTCTAAATAACAAAACAAGGTTCACCTTAATAAGTTGCCATGTAAAAATAATTGAAGGTTTGTTTAATGAACGCTTAATACATTACTTAGTACATAAGTACTAACTAGTCGACCAACTTCCCTTTACTCGGCCATTTCCTTTTTATCATTGGAACAATCAACAAGATAATCGCTGAAGTAAGTCAAAATTTCTATTTTTTTTTAACAATCAGAAAATTTCCCTGACATCACTGTATTTTTACAGTTGATGTTTAAATTCGTATATTTATTTACTAAAAGCGACTTATTTTAATTGAAATTATTTAGAATCTGGAAGAAAATTTTTAAGCAAAAGAACTGGAAATACTTATCTCCATAAGAAATTTTAAGAAGAAAATAAGCAGTTTTGGAGTCACCCGGTTGAAGACGCGAAAAAAAAGCGTGGATGCTTGCTGCATTCCACTTTTACGTTGTCTCCAACACCATAACCTCAGTATACCGTTTCTGGTTAAAGCGCGTGGGCAGTGCTTGTCGGCATATCGTATTTTTTTATATACATTTGTATAATATTCAGCCGCATTCTGAAATTTGCTGTTAAAATCTAATATTGGTTTTCCCTACGTGCTAAAAAATCTAATTTTCGAGATATATATATTATAAAAGTGCAGTGTTTATTATATAAATTAGATCAAAAGAGAGGAAAGAAGAAAAAGTACATACAAATATGTATAACTAAGGTGATATATACACATCTGTATACATGTACATAGTGATAGATCACTGAAAAATTTTAAATCATTACTTTCTAGAATTGATCTAAATTAATGTTGTGAATTTGCTTAAAAGTTGAAAAAGAAAGAAAACTATAGTTAAGGTTTTGCTAAATCAAAAAACTAACGTATAATAATTAACTTAAATTAGTCTATGAATTAAAATAATAATTACTTAAAATTTAGCTTAAAAACATGTAAAACAAAAACTACATAAAACTACACAGCATACTCGTATTGCATACACACCAATTTACAATAAGAACGTTATAAACAACATCAACAACATGCGTCAACCTGTTAGTACTAACAACGTTGGACTACGCAATGTGTAATTCATTTTTTTTTTATTATTTTCATATTTTTTTTGCTTGATTTAATTTGTAGTTTTATTTGGTTAAATTTTAAATCTTAAACAATGAATTCTACCTAAAATTCAATACTATGCACACATATCATAAAATGCATTCACTTAAAATTAATTTAAAAATCATATTTATCATCTAAATTTTGCTAAGCTAAAATATTATATTCTATATCTAAAATGTAAGAAAATAATCATTGCATATTGATAAGAATTTGATATTCGTACATACCTAATCATTATATTCATAATTATGTTTCAATTCAAATTTCCTAATCATATCAATTAGTTTGACATGCAAGGGTTAACTTGACTTGGCCTTGCATTTCATTGCATTTCTTTGTGTAGCTTCTGAAATGACATGTTCCATTTTTTTTATTGTTCCTATTGAAGTTTACGTGAGCAATGAATAAAGAGTAAGTTTTTTTTTGAATTTGTGAATTTGATTTTGGAGCGTTAGTTGTTGTAATGGTTGGGCAGGAGAGAATATTTGGATCTATGCTATGGTTGGGACAGGGAGATCTGACGAAGCAACAACAACATCTAGTTGCTTCAGTTTGTGTGAATTTTGGTCAGTTATTTTTTTGTACTATTTTTTTGCTTCTTTTTGTTTTGCTCGACAATTTCTGCCATTTTCATTTTTCGCTCTAAGTTTTTATAGGTCAATGAACTCTGCTGTCGCAAACCACAAATCAAAAAAATATAGTATACATGTGCATGAGTATATTTTTTATGTAAATTGGTTTTTATACAGAACTCAATTATAATTGGCTAACAAGATCCCACCCTATCCGACGAGTTAAGACCAAGCTTCCAACTAGCATGCACATCAGTTAGCCAATATATAGAACCGGTCTATTACAGGAGGAAGAGGTGGAACCAGAGGGGGAGAGCTGCGCTCCAAGCGGTGAGCCTGAGGCGTCTCTGGAAGGAAACTCCATGGACTCTGATAGATTATCGGAGGTAGGAAACCTTTTTGATGAAGCTCTGCTTCAAGAAGAGGTTGATGATGACGAAGCGGACAAAAACGTTGTGAAGGGGGGAGGTGATTTGGAATCCGATGAGAGTACTCCAAATTAACCTCCACCACTCTAAAGCGGCATCCGCTGGCTTACTGATCCGCTTAAGTAAAAGCGGAGATGATGTAGTCCTCAAACAGGAACCCCGGGTTCATGCTGGGAGAGTCTGTGGGCTGAGGATGTTAGGATATAAGCTACTGGTGGCGAATGTGGAAGGTAACCCCAGGGCGTGCATTTTGGCAAAGACCAATCTTAACTTGTTTTTGCTTTCTAATTACAGTGACCGAGATGCGGTCGTTGCTAGCCTGGAAATCGAAGCTGGTTGCTTCTGGTTAGTTTCGTCGTACATGGCCCACGATATGGCAGGTGGCCACCACCGTCTTTATTAAAGGCTACTGTAGAACAGGCCTTTGTAAATAAAACTAGGCTAGTCATAGGCAGTGAAGAAAATGCACACCACACTGCCTGGGGTAGCACAGATGTAAATGAACGAGGTGAGTCACTTTTTGAATATATTTTAAATACTAACCTTATTATTTGTAACAAAGGTTGCGAGAATAAAGAATAGAGAGGAAGTCCTGGACATAACACTTGTCTCGGACTTCGCCTTTGATTTCATCGCTGACTGGAGAGTTTCAACTGAGCACTCATTTTCAGATCATCAATATATAGAATTTGTTCTCGCTGTTAGCTCCCCAGATCCTATAGTTCACAGGAACGTAAAAAGGGCAAACTGGGGTTTATATAACAGGAAATTTGCGGCATATCTGCCTATCTCAACCCTCGTAGAGCCGCCTACTGTCCAGGACATTGATAAGTTGGTTCAAAACTTAACGGGTGGGTTAAATAAATCTCTGGATATCTTGTCCACTTAGTAAGCCTGGTGGTCAACAGAGATCCAAGTCCTTAGGTATAGTTGCAGGACTTTATTTCACAAAGCCAAAAAATCGGGTTTAGAAAAGGACTGGAACGAATACAAATCTAGTCTTAAAATATACAAGAGTTCGATAAGAAAGGCAAAACGCAACTCGTGGCGTAACTTCTGTGAAAACATAGAAGAGACTTCAGAAGCATCTAGACTAAGGAAGATTCTTTCTACCTCGCCCAGTACGCCAGGTATTTTAAAAAAGCCTGATGGCTCCTGGACAACGTCTAGCAAAGAGGCCTTAGACCTTATACTCGACACACACTTCCCTGCTAACTCCTTATATATTCCAGAGAAACCCCAGAGGTCTTCAGACCTTTTTGGTGACATTGTTTCAGAAACCAAAATTCGTTGGGCGATAATTAGCTTCAAACCCTACAAATCACCAGGACCTGACGGTGTAACACCAGTTGAACTGCAACGAGCTATTCGTTTAACTATACCATGGATGGTAGCTATTTTCAAAGGCTGTCTTAACCTCTCCTATATTCCTCTAGCTTGGAGGTTGACCAAAGTCATCTTTATTCCAAAAGCAGGGAAGAGCTCTTACATAAATCCAAAGGATTTTAGACCAATAAGTCTTTCCTCCTTTCTTTTCAAAACATTGGAAAGACTTATAGAAATGTATATTCGAAGCAGTATCAAACCTGATCTGCTGTCCAATTCTCAGCATGCCTACACGAAAGGCAGATCTATAGAAACTGCACTCCACACACTAGTGGGTAGTATTGAGAAATCCTTTGCACATAAGGAAATCGCCCTGACGGCGTTCCTAGATATTGAAGAAGCATTCAATAATGTCAACCCAGATATGATTACATCAGAACTGCAGAAACTGGGCATTAACAGTTCCCTAGTTAGGCTAATTAAAACGCTATTGACAAACAGAACCATTACCCCTAATATTGGTAAGTCCAAGACAAATAGGTTCGTTTGCAGAGAAACGCCGCAGGGGGGCGTACTATCTCCTCTACTGTGGAATCTGGCAATAAACAAGATACTTATGTCACTAAAAAGGCATGGCTGTAGAGCTGATGCCTATGCGGATGATGTAGCACTTATTGCATGTGGCGAATTCCCAAATACACTGTGCGAAATTCTTCAGGATATCTTAAACATAGAGGTCTCATGGGCAGATAAGGCAGGTTTAGGTGTAAATCAGAACAAAACTGAACTTGTACTCTTTACTGGGAATCATAAACTTCCAATTATAGAACCACCTTCACTAAAGGGCACTGACTTGTCTTCAAAGATAGCGCAAGGTACCTTGGTTTGGTATTGGATAGGAAATTAAGTTGGAAAATTAACGTTGAGGAGCGTTAGGAAAGCAACCGTAGCGAGACTGTCATCTCGTATTACTCACTGGCTCTACGCAGAGGTCATTCGACCGATTCTATTATATGGCATTGTGGTGTGGTGGCCTGTCTTAGGGTTCAAAGGACAGATTCCTTGTGTATCAGTGGTGCTCTGCGGACTACACCAACCGATGCTTTGCAGGTCCTTTTTCATCTCGTTCTTCTTCACCTGTTAGGTAAACAGATGGCAGCTTGTTCTGCCATTAGACTCAGGGCAACTAGTTGCTGGTCCGAGGGTAGAATAGGGCACTCAACTATTCTTCATAGCTTGAGGACTGTACCCTCCAAGTTGGACTACATTGTTCCAGAAATCTCATTCAACAGGGATTACGTTACTCATATTCCATCTAGAGATGACTGGAAGGGAGGACTCACGGGGAGAAGGGGCCATATTAATTTCTAAACTGATGGCTCCAAGCTAAATAACCAAGTGGGTTATGGTATTTACTCTAAGGAACTGAAGTTAAGAATTGGTGCGAGGTTACCAGATCATTGTAGCGTTTTTCAGGCGGAAGTTATAGCAATAGGGTGGGTAGCATCCTGGCTAAGGAGGAATGTTGTATCCAAAAAGGATATAAACATTTTTTCAGACATTCAGGCAGCTATCAAATCTCTAGAATCAGTTTTCCTAAGCTCACTAGTGACCCAACAATGTCGCTCGTCTCTGAACGAGATGGCTCAACATTTTAACATTCACCTCATCTGGGTGCGTGGGCATAGGAACATTGACGGCAATTGCAAATCGGATGAACTTGCTAGGCAGGGGACTACTGCACAAATTCCTTAGGACAAGGAAGGTGTTATTATGCCACTTGCTACCTGCAAGTTACTGCTCAAAGAAGAAATGGTAAAAAATGCTAATAGAAGATGGACTGAAGAGTCAATTTGTAATATAATTTGTAATTTTATTAGGCAAATCTAGCTGAAATGGGATGCTAAGCGTTCGTCAAAACTAATTTCTCGCACTAAACATAGCGTCTCGTCAGTTGTTGCAGTCATAACTGGCCACTGCCTCATCGGCAGACATGCGGAGACATTACATGTTAGGTTCTTTGACTTCTTTAGATGTTGTGGAGGAAGAGGAAAATATTATACATCTTCTCTGCTCCTGTCACGCACTTGCTAGAAAACGCCACAAAGCACTTGGGTCGTTTTTATTTGATGATCTGGATGACCTAAGACATGTTAGTATAGGTCAGCTATTTGGTTTCACTACGAAATCTGCTTGGTTCAACGAAAGGGTATAGTCAAACACCCTGTGGTATCACAATGGATCACATTTGGTCGCAGTGTGTCAGTTTTTTCGTAACAGATTGCCACTCCTACCTAACCGAACCCAACCTAAATACCTCCTGAAACCTGTTTTGCCCTTCTTGATAAAGCTTTATGAGCTTCTATGTGTTCGTGAAAAAATGTTGTGATAACTTTTCTATGCGGCGTCGTCTAAAACCCTACCGTTGGTCAACAGTGTCTGAAGATCGGCTGAACGGTTTCGACTCAATCAATATGCATATATCGCGATATCGATATGAACAAATAGTTTTGGATGAGTTTTTCTCAGTATCTCGCAGAATCAATGTTTACGCACAACGTGAACTAGTGAGTAGCCTACATATCTGCTCGTCTTTGCTATCCACCGCAAAGCGCTGCCGTTTACTCGTTGTGGCTGCAACGAATGCCCCAAGCCGATCGGCTACAACACCAACGAGTAAAACGCGCAAATAATTATTCGTCATCGATAAGAAGTTCCCGAAGTCAGCGAACCCTCCCGCAAGTAGCAAATAAACATTTAACATAAATAATTAAACATCATAAATTCACTTAAAAACAACAGTGCACAAAACCTCAACAGTTTAACATAAATCACACAACAAACAACAGTGAAATACAACATAGAGAAAACAACAAGATTCTACAATCAACATCAATTGCATCCAGAAACAACCACCATCTAAACTCAGCAAACACCAGAACATCACATTTAAAAACAGCAACTCAACGTTGGACAACAAGAACACAATAACAACACGTATTGTATACAGTAAATTTGTATATTGTATTTAATTTGTAGTTATAATATTTTACATTATAATAAACCCCCAAAATTGAATTTTAGTGTTTCAACTTTTGCGTCAGCCCCCGAATAAACAATCAGCCTCACCATCACAAATAATTATCGACTCAGAACATACATATGTATGTATGTATATTAGGGTGATAAGAAAAAATTGATTCTTCGAAATGCTTACTTCTCCTGGTCTGAAACGGTTTCATGACCCGCTAAGTACACTTCTGTAAGATTAGCCAATTCTATTAAAAATAAGTGGTCACGAACTTCATCTGAAGTGTTCTTAAAAATGTTTACTGTCCCTTGATCCTGGTAAAATCCAACGAAGTGTAGGTTACCTTTCAGGATACCAGTTAGAGGCCTTATGTTTTTCATGTATTTATATTAAGTCACTGAACATAAAAGCACTTATTTGCTCAAAAAATTTCTATTTATTTGTGATATTCAATATATTGCATGGAAAAGAAAATGGAAAAAAAGAAAAAGTTTTTTGTTTAGCTGCAAACCAGCCAAAAAATCTGTATTATTATTATATATAATATATAAATATATATTTTGTCTTATGGACTTTAAAAGTATATAGTATTTATTTATATACTATAAACACATAATCACATATATATGTTTGTAAAATATATATGGGTCATTCCATCTATCATTACCCTCATGTTTTTTAAATATGCTGAAACTTTTTTTAGTGATTGGTCTATCATGTACTGGTGTACAAATATGAAACCGGTAATGAATTCTAGCGGTCGATAGCCGTATATGTATGAGCTTCCGAACCGCACCAAATGTCTTAGTTGTTCATTCTGTCATCTGTCAACAATATTCAGTTCACAATTTGTCAAGTTTCATACAAAAATGCATTTTTTCCGCTCGTAAAGGTGTCGAATTTTGTGCCTGAAAACTCTCATTTGCGGGAAGCATTGATTTTCTGTTTCCATTTGAAGAAAAACGCTTCTGAATCGCATCGAATGCTTGTTGAGGCTTACGGCGAGCATGCTCTTGGTCGTACACAGTGCAATGAGTGGTTCAATAAATTTAAAAGTGGTGATTTTGATGTGATAAATGAGGAGCGCGGCCGGCCACCGAAAAAGTTTGAAGACACCGAATTGCAAACATAATTGGACGAAGATGATGGTCAAACACAACAACAGCTCGTTGAACAACTTAATGTGACACAACAAACCGTTTCCTTGCGTTTGAAAGCCATGGGGAAGATTTTAAAGGTCGGTAGATGGGTGCCACATGAACTGACCGACAGGCAGCAAGAAAACCGAAAAACCACTTGTGAATTGCTGCAAAACAGAAAAGGTTTTCTCCATCGAATCATCACTGGCGATGAAAAGTGGATTTATTTTAACAATCCCAAACGAAAAAAATCATATTTGAGCCCCGGCCAACGACCCAAATCAACGCCAAGACCAAATCGCTTCGGCCGAAAGACAATGCTGTGTATTTTCTGGGATCAGCGTGGTGTTATTTGGTATGAGCTACTAAAACCAGGTGAAACAGTTACTGGTGCACGTTACCATCAACAATTGATCACTTTGAACCGTGCTATACGTCAGAAGAGGCCCGAATTACAACTTCGGCATGACATAATTGTATTCCAAGATGACAACGCATCGCCACATCGAGCAGCGGTCAATAAAAACTTGGTAGAATCGTACAACTGGGAGCCCCTGCCCCACCCGCCGTACTCACCGGACCTGGCGCCATCCGATTACTATTTGTTTTCATCGATGGGACAGGCACTCAACGATTGGCACTTCAATTCTTACGAGGAAGTGCAAAAATGGCTCGATGAATGGATAGCCTCAAAAAACGAAGAATTTTTTTGGCGAGGAATCCATAAATTGCCTGAAAGATGGGAAAGATGTGTAGCTAGCGAGGGGAATTACTTTGAAGATTAAATTTGGAACTATTTTCGCAAAATGAACGTGTTTTTTGAATAAGAAATTACCGGTTTCATATTTGTACACCTATAGAAGATACAAAAAAAAAATTCGATAATATTTTTTTCACCAATATTATTGCTTAAAAGAAAAAGTTTTAAATTGTATTCAAAAAAGCTCGTAAGTAAAACAAAAAAATCGGCGGGTTGCACTCTGGGAGTGCCGACAGAAGTAAAAACTTGAAATAATATTTTGGAATTTTTTTTCATGATGTTTTGTAATGTTTATGGAATAATTTTCAACGAATTGTTATGTTTATCAATATAAAGTACTATCATGTTTTTGGTAAATTACAATATTTATTTATTGCGCTATCTTACACAATTATTTTTTTAATAATTTTACATAAAATGAAAAAATTACATTTCAGTATTATTACAATTACTTTACAAAAATAAGTTAAGTACACTCGGAAAAATCAATTTTCATCCATAATTTCAACAACTTTTGCACCATCATCACTGCCAGCGTTATTGCCAATTTCTAAAACTGATACGATTGGTTTATGGTAGCTAAAGTAAGATACGAACAGTTTTAATTCGAATTTATTTAAATATCTTGTAAAGACCGCATCAATAGTAGTTTTGTATTTTGTTGTGCTAAGATTGCGATCATTTGACATGTTTAAACCAAATTCATTTCCAAAAAAGTCAATTGATGGCATATTTTTATCATATGCAAAGTTTATATTGAAATCCCCACTGTATCCATCAGAGGGTTCTTAAAACATGCAGTCAAAATTTTAAAAATGGGGTGGAATGCTCAAGAGTAGATATGAGAATATTGGTTTCAAAGGTGAAGTCAAATTTAGTTCAAAAATGGAGACCCTTTCAAAAAATATTCATTACATCTATTGAAAAAAAATGCATCACATCTTCCAAAAAAATGAATCCAAAATAAAAGTTTCCATACAACAATAACATATGTAACACGAAGTTGGTTTTCCCTTGTTTTGTCTCATCAAATATCAAGATCCACTTACATTAAGCACACACACACTTATTCATTGCTATTGCTTTTCATATTTTAGTAACAACAACGCTTAATTGGGAAACAATAACAATTACAGAGAGAGAGAGAGAGAGAGTAGGATGAGCACTTCAATTTGATATAGCATTTGTTGGTGTATCTGTTCTAGATCGCGTCAACTAAGCCTTACCTTTTAGCCTTAGGAATAAATATATAGATTACTATGCGGTGTCGGTAGCGGTGTCGGTAGCGCGAGTTTATACTTTTTTCCTCAACCGCGAATGCTTTCTTATGGAGGTGCACAACGTGCCATAAGAAGTTTTCACTTCAAAAATTCATTGATGAATATAGGCCAACCAACACAATTTAAACTAACTTTGATATTATTTTTAGGTAGTTGTGTACTAGTAGATGACAACAAAATGCAAATCGTAATAAATGAATGCCTAAACGTTTTCTATATGGGTCATTCCATCTATAATGGGCCTATAATTACCTTCATGTTTTTTAAATAGGCTGAAACTTTTTTCAAAATCTCGTAAGTAATCTCCGAAAATTTCAATCATTTTTTTCACCCTATTTCATTTTTGATGTTTCAAATGCTTGTAAAATCTAATAGGGTGAAAAAACATGGATAAAATTTTCAGAGATGGTACTCCTGTATGTTTTTAAAATTCTGAGCGTAAATAAGATGAAATTGGTGATGGAGTATTTGATGATTTCTATAAAAGTCAATTTTGTTATCTTTGAGCACATAGAAAACGATAAGGCATTCATATATTCAGATTTTTAGTTTTTTTTTGTCATCTACTAGTACACAACTACCTATATATAATATAAAAGCAAATTTGAATTGTTTATTTATTTATTATTAATTCAGTCAAGGGAATCTTAAATCCTTACTGACTATGTGTACTAATAATAATATTAATTAAATAAATAAAAATAAATAACTTACATAGAAATTATATTAATAAATGGTAAATAATAAAGTCTTCATATTTAGAATTGTACAAGAGAAATCAATTTAAAGGAGAGTTTCAAGAGAAATGTGTCCTGTATACAGTACACTTATGAAAATTTGGATATTTCGCAACTTTCGAACTGGAAGACTAAGATTAATTCAAGCCAATATATAAAGACAATCAATGCTTCCATTAAAAATTTTAAAAACAAAAAGAAGTGATAAAATATTGCGTCTTCTCTCCAGAGACTTAAAGTTGAGCAGTCAGCAACGTGCACTATAAGAAGGAACAGGCTCTGAAAAGTTAAGGGAATGTAATGCAAATCGTAATAACTTTCTTTGAATCCTTTCAAGTCTGTTAGTATGAGATGCATAGAATATGTTCCAAATAAAACAGGCATATTCTAACCTTGACCTAACTAGACTAGTGTATAGAAGTTTGAGTGTGTAGGGATCCGAGAACTCCATAGTATTACGACGGATGAAAGCTAATAAAGAATATGTTTTTGGAATTATGTAATTAAGGTGTTAAATAAAACTCAATTTTGAATCAAATATAACAACGAGGTCGTTAATTACATTCGTAATAACAAGGGGGAACCATCGATATTAGAAGAAAAATTTGTTCAGGATTAACAATAAGTGATTATTCAAACACCATCAATGAAGATTATTTAAGTCAAATTGTAAATAATTATAATCCGAAATGTCATTAATAAATAAAATAAAAATAATTGGCCCAAGAACACTACCCTGAGGAACACCTGACGAGGCACGAAATGAATACGAAGTTATGCCTTCAAAAGAATCAAAAAACTGGAATGAAACCCTATATTTCTAAGTTTGCCAATTAATAATTCATGGGGAACCTCATCAAATGCCTTTGAAAAATTAGTATAAATGGTTTCAACTTGAAGTCCATTATTAAACGCATTAGCACAATAATCCGAAATCACAGAAAGATTAGTAGTTGTCGACCTACCAGACACAAATCCGTTTTGATGCAGCGAAATTATACTTTTAATAGCAAATGGCAACTTTCCTTTGATGAGTTTGTGGATGGTAGATAACTTAGATATGGGTCTGTAGTTTTTTATATCATTCCTATTACCACTTTTAAAAATTGGCGAGATGGCCGAAATTTCCCAAGCATCCAAAAAAATTCCAGATTGCGAGGACTTATTGAAAATTATTGTAATTGGTTTCGTTAAAGAAGAACAACATTTTTTAATGAGATAAGGAGACAAATTATCAATATCAGTCTTTTATAGAATTATCTAGGGCAAGGATACCATTCATAATTTCTTCTTCAGTAAGATGTAAATTCCCAAAATCTATTAAAAATATATTACTTTGGTGAAACTGATTAAAATCAGAGCTACTTGTTTCAAAGTTTGAAGAAAAATACTTGGCAAAAAGATTTAACGCATCTTGAGAAGAGTTAGAAACTTCATTATCCAGAAACATATACGTCGGCAGGTTCGAAGAAGTTTTTTTTGAGTTTATAAAGCTCTGAAATCATTTTGGAGTTCTTATAAAGAAATTTATCTAAGAAATTAAATTCCCTAACATAATGCCTGTGCTTTAGTTGATGCTCAATATTGCTAGTACTCTTATAAATTTATAATATTTGTTTCTTAGGTTTTTTAATTTTTTTAAGCCTTTAGAATACCAAGGTAGTTATAAATTAGTTTCGGAAGCAAACTATTATTATTATTGCAAGCATTTAAAAACTATGATTTGAATAGAGTAAAGGCATCATGAGTGTCTAAAGGACTCGAATCACCCACCGAATTCAAACCCTTAATAATATTATTAAGTACCTGAAAGTTACAACTTTTGAAATTATGTCTTAAGTTACCGTTTGGCTCATGAATAGCTTTATAAGAAAATTCATAAAATTTGATCTTTAATTGGATCACTGATCGGCATTCCACATTCATCAATCATATAGTCGAACGAATTGCTAATGAAACAAAGATCTAGGATTCTAAAGGGTGATTTTTTTAGAGGTATAGAGCTTCGAATTGAAATAAAACACAAGAAAATCGTTTTAATGTCCATCAATTTGGCTTTATTGGAAGGATAATTTTATGCCATTAATGTTTAAATATGATTTCGGGCATGTGGCCGCCGCGGCTGGCTCGAATAAAGCCAATTCTACAGGTCCAATTTTGAACCACTTTTTCGAGCATATGGGGCCGTATGTCGGCAATAACGCCACGAATGTTGGCTTCCAAGTCCCCTAACGTTTCTGGTTTGTTGGCGTAGACGAGCGACTTCACATATCCCCAAAGAAAATAATCCAATGGTGTCAAATCACACGATCTTGGTGGCCAATTGACAGGTCCATTCCGCGAAATTATGCGCTCATCGAATGTTTCCTTCAATAAATCGATTGTGACGTGCGCTGTGTGGCATGTAGCGCCGTCTTGTTGGAACCACAACTCATCCACATTCATGCCATCCAATTCGGGAACAAAATAGTCGGTTATCATGGCTCTATACCGGTCTCCATTAACGGTAACTGACTCTCCAGCATTATTTCGGAAGAAGTATGGCCCAATGACTCCACCAGCCCATAGAGCACACCAAACAGTCAGTTTTTGTGGATGTAATGGCGTCTCAAGGGTCTCATGTGGATTCTCTTCATTCCAAATGCGGCAATTTTGCTTGTTGACGTAGCCATTCAACCAAAAATGAGCCTCATCACTGAACAAAATTTTGCGATGAAAATCAGCATCGAGATCAATCTCATTTTCGGCCCATACACCAAAATCACGACGCATTGCATGGTCTCGCGGCTTTAATTCTTGCACAAGCTGGATCTTGTAAGGTCGCAAGCCAAGATCTTTGCGCAAAATCTTCCATAAAGTTGATGGACAAAGCTCCAATTGCTGTGCACGGTGGCGAATCGATTCATTCGGGTCCTCTTCAACATTTTGCTCTACAGCGGCAATTGTTTCTTCGGTGCGCACTGTTCGACGTCTCTGCGGATGCGTATTATCACATAGAGTAAACGTAGTGCGAAAACGATCCATGGTTAACCGAATTAATTGCTCTGATGGACGATTATGTCGACCATAAAATGGACGGAGCTTGCGGTAAACTTCGCGAACTGAACCATTATTTTCGAAATAAATTTGCACGATTTGCAAGCGTTGTTCTTTTGTCAACCTGTTCATGATGAAATGGCAAACCAAACTGAACAGATTTGACCATAAAATGCCAGTTTTATCTCTATTCGAAAAACAAACCTCTAAAAAAAACACCCTTTATTTAACATGTTTTGTAAGAAATTAATTTGTGAAAAGCCCAAACTTAAAAACGAATCAATTAAATATATTTCATTGCTAGAGTTTATATTGGTAGGAATAAGAGCACTTTTATCTATACTACTAGACCATAAAACACTACTTAAGTTAAAATCACCTATAATACAAAAATGACTTTCACCAGGAACATCAGCAACAAGATCATTTACATTGTCCACGTGTGACATGTATAGTGAATCCGAACTATTTGGTGGGATATAGGATGCACATAAATGAAATTTTCCAGAGGCGCCTACGATGGATACAAACAGCTGGTCCAGTAAGGTGTCTGCATTTTTAGACTGAACCAGATTGCAACAAATAGCTCTTTTTACTGCTATAATTTTGTCTTTGCAAAAAACTTGATAGAGATTGGGGTCAAAAAATTCCTCACTGAAAAAGTCTGAATTTAGCCATGTCTCAGTAAGAACAATGATCTCAAAATCACAGTGCGATAATATGCTTTTTTCTTTAAAAAACTTTGATAAAAAAGGGACGACAACAACTCTGGAATATAGACATATGTTTCGATTTTTAAAATGTCGTCAGTATACTTTTGGTTGATGTTAGGCCAGCACTCAAAAAACATCCGCTAATTAACGCAAACATAACGAAAAGCTAAGTTTTAATTTCAAGCAAATGTGGCAAATTTTAAGTAATATATTTCTAGAATTTCACCCTGATCGGCAGAATTCAAAGAACACACCATTGCATTGCAAATTTAAATCAGATGTTTCAATTTGTTTACACTTTTTACGATGATGTCACCTGAATACATTAACTTCAACTTTCTTTGTGATCGTGGTTTCTTAATTACATTAGTTTACAGCCAAAATGACCTTTGAATATTATTATTCATCTTATATGTAAAATCGACTGTTGATTCCGAAAAACACATTATTTTTTTTCTTTCACATCGTTTTCGAGATATCGGTCATTTTCATTTTTTGGACAAAAAATAGATGGTTATTCTTAATTACAAATATCTCAAGAACCAATATTTATATATAAATATTTAAACGTAGGTACTATATGTCAAATTAGAAGTATTTTAATTTCCTATAAATGATCTTACATCACTTTGTGATTGGATTTTTAATTTCGGTGAAATAAATTGATTTCTAAAACAAATGATATTTTTTTCGAAAAATTAAAAAAATGAAAACCATCTGCATGTTTATGCAAGAAAGAAAAAAAGTATAAAATCATTTGGTTTCTTTATATCATCCACCATATATTTCTAAAGAAAATAAGATACTATGTAATAAAATCGATTTAGAAACGGGTCATTCTATCTATAATGGGCCTATCATTACCCTCATGTTTTTTAAATAGGCTGAAAATTTTTCCAGTGATTGGTCTATCATGTAGAAGATATAAAAAAATTCGATAAAATTTTTTCACCAATATTATTGCTTAAAAAAAAAGTTTCAAATTGTGTTAAAAAAACTCGTAAGTAAATCAAAAAAATTCATTGATGATCCGCCAGTTATGCTTCAATAACAAAATCTAATAACATTACTCCAACATAAAAAAAAAAATTTATAATCCATCTCTCTCTAGACAATCTACAAACAAAAGAATACCGAAAAAATCTCTTCCACTCCAGTGCAAAAAGAACCTTAAAATGTTATCGCTCCTAACAAAAGCTCTCTTTCGATCAATAACACTGCTTCACTTAACCCTGTCTCAATCAACTCATCTTTACCTAATTCACACTCAAATTTTAATAATTTATACCAACAACTACAACGTAAACAACAACTTACAAGCATACAAAATAATTCTTTGCTCTCCCCATCTAATTCTTCTCATAACATAAATTCTGCTCAGATTTCAACACAATGTAACATAACCGATGATTGGCACAAGTTCTAGCAAGAGCGTAATTGAGAGTAATTGAGTGTAACGAGATCGAACTCTGTGTACGTATACAAATCTGAACGCACAACAGCCACTCAGTAGCAAGCGTATTTTTTTGAAGCGATTTATGATACACCCAAAAAATGTCGACTTCTTTACAATCTATGACTTGCATTTTCAAAATGAATTTAAAAGGCTTTAATGTGACACCTCCCTTCACCTTGAGCGCGGGCTGAATTTTTGTTGAAAAATCGATGATATTATTTATCCGGATTTAAAAAGTATGCTGAATGTTCTGAAAATTTTGAGCCTAAAAAGGCTGAAATCAATTCAAATTTTATTCTCTCGCTTTCATTCTCAATGCTTCAATTTACTTTGCAAATCATAAATCTTAACTTTAAATGCTTGTAAAATCAAATCAGGTAAAAAAACATGGAACAAATTTTCAGGGATACTCCTGTATATTTTAAAAATTTTGAGCCTATAAAGGCTGAAACCGGTGATGGAGTATTTGGGAAATTGATGTTTATTGAAAAAGTAAATTTTTTTATCTTTTACCACATAGAAACCGTTCAGGCCTTAATTTGTTCAGATTTACAGTTTTTTTGCCGTCTACTAGTACACATCTACCCAAAAATAATATAAAAGCTAATTTGGATTGTGTTGGTTTGTTTATATTCATCAATGAATTTTTTTGTTTTACTTGCGAGTTTTTTTAACACAATTTGAAACTTTTTTTTTAAGCAATAATATTGGTCAAAAAAATTTTATCAAATTTTTTTATATCTTCTACATCATAGACCAATCACTGAAAAAAGTTTCAGCCAATTTAAAAAACATGAGGGTAATGATAGGCCCATTATAGATGGATTGACCCATATATTAAAAATAAAAGAAAATAATATTGAGCTATTTACAGTAATTATAATTGATTTTTAATTCCAAACTAAAATCTTTCTTTATTTCAGTTTTAGGAACCTAGTTCTAGGAATGTTTACTTTACTTTCAATGAAATTTTACACAACATTAAAAAAAGGGTTTTGACCACCGAACTAACCATTGTAAAAAGCCAGGTTTTAACTCTTTTCATGAATATTCTATTATTTCGTAATGATCTGATTTCATAAGGCAACTGGTTGAAGATAGAAAGTGATGTTACAGTAAAGAAATTTGAAAAGTGCGTTTTCTTAGAAATTGGGATATTAACTAAATTTCTTGTGTTAATTCTGAGGCCATAAACATTCGAATTACGTAAATTTGAATTATATCCACTACGCAAGAAAAATATTTTCAGTACTTTATGTACATATATGTAGGTGTTTAAGCGGCAATACGTGCAAATGACAAAATAATGGCCAACTTCTTGTCATTTTGTTTTTTTTAGTGATAATTCTAGTAAAATGTTTTTGTGCTGTTAGCAGTGGTTCGAGAGTGCTATAGTAGGCTCCGCCCCAGCTTGCTAAACCATATTGCAGTTTTGAATTAACCAGGCCATAATATATTGCAGAGAGCAGTTTTTCAGTACAGTGATCCTTGAGTAAATAGAATTTATAGGTTAATGCCAAAAGATATCTCTTTAATTGAGCAACATGTGGTTTCCAATTCATCTTTTTATCAATCAGAACACCTAAGTACTTAAATTCATCAACCGATTTTATTTCAAAGCAGTCAGAGCTACATTGTTCATTAGATACATAGTTTTTCTTCCCACATGTATGAAGCTCTAAGCTTAGTTTTATGCAGGATGAAGAGTGAAAGATAACATTCCTGTCAATAGAATCATTTTTAGAAAAAAACATGAGTTTTGTTTTTTCACTAACAATTAGTTCGTGTTTTGCAAACCATTGCCTTAGAATATGTAAATCCAATTCTAAACTAATCAGAGTATGTAAACGCAAAATCATCTGCAAAGGCGGTAACGTTGCTGCTGAAATTTTGCTTGAAAATCGAATTAACATAAATCAAAAATAAGAGTGATCCCTGGACTAACCCTTGTGGAACGCCTACTTTGATTTCTACTTCATCACTTAGCATTTCGTCAATTTTAACTTTTTGAGTTCTTCCCAACAGGTAAGATTCAAACCAATAAAATGTTCCCCCTGAATCCCGCTTTGTATAACTTATTCAAGAGAATATTGTGGTTAAATATGTCAAATGCTTTAGTCATATCGATGAACAATGCTATTTGAGAGTTGCTTTCATTAGAGCCATCATATATTTCTTTAATAGAGCGTCCTCAGTGGACTTACCTTTTTGAAAACCAAATTGATGCTCACTAAAAAATTTGATTTTGTTCAAAAATATTAAATTATGGTCTTTTATTATTTTCTCAAAGAGTTTGGAAATAGTTGGAAGCAGTGAAATTGGTCTATATTGGCTCATTAATTTTCGATTGCCTTTTTTGAAGATAGGAAAAACTTCAGCAGACTTTAGACTAGACGAAAATATTCCATGGGACACACTCATTAAACAAGTAACTCAATATGTCCGATATGTAAAATACAATACGTTTCAGGTGATAGTTGTTAATTCCATCAGACGTACATGACTTTTTGTTATTTAAGTTTGTTAAATACTTATACATTTCAAAGGATGTAATCGGATGAAACACGAAGCTATTTATTTGAAAGCTCTCTTCTGGTAAGGCCTTATATCTATCACAGTGACAGTTGCTAGATTGAGGATAGTTTCTTCCATTAATTGCTATAGTCGCAAAATAATTATTGAAATCGTTAGCAATCGCAAAAGGATTTGTCAGCGAAAGGTTTTCGACATCAATTTCTGAAATATTTTCTTTAGTTGTTTCTCTATTAAGAATATTATGAACAACTTTCCACTCTTCCTTAGTATTTCCAGCGCAATTTTTAAGTTTGTTGGTATAATAAATATTTTTACTCAAGCTAATTTGTTTTTTAATTTGGAGGGTTAACCTACGGTAGTATTTTTTCAATTGAATGATTTGTGGTTTTGCCTTACACAGTTTTCTTAGTTTATGTTTTTTTATTAGTTTAAACAAGGCTTCAGAAACCCATGGTATCTTGTTGCAGGAACGTCTAGACTGCACTGTGGAGCAATTACACATATGTTTTTTCAATATTTTGTAACGGCAGCAGTTCATGATGGAAACTTTTATCATAAAACTAGCCATTACCAATGAGCCACCTGTTGGACACTGGCGTTACAAAGCAGTAATTCGAAACCCTAAAGTCAACATGACAGATGTGGCATGAAATCGCTCTATCGCAGAAATTTGTTCTAGACTTTTCTTTGCGCGCGACAAATCAGCCAATGGGAACACTGAATGGCGCGTCGGTTGGGCGAACAAAGGAAAGTTTTGAATGCCACGAGAGTTGGTTTTTTGCGTTGGGTTGAGGCGGTCGTGCGGTCTTGCTCGGATATTTGTTTTATATCTGCCGTTGTTTTTTTTTACAAATAGTTTTAAAACGAAGCAAAAACTAAGTGAACATTTTTTACAACAGCAACTGAGTGAAATTACTGTGAATTGAAAACTTTAAACTTGAATCATATTAATTATAGTGAATATTACCATTTTACCACCTTAAAAAAAAGGGGTTGTAAACGTGTAGCCAACGTATGTTTAAAAACCAATTTGGTATTTTCGTTATATAAAATAAATAAAAAAAAAATTTTGAATAACTAAAGCGAACTAATGTCAGAAGTTGTGTTAAATAAATGTAGAAAATACATTTTTGCAGTCCTCAGAGTGTATGTTAAAAAAAAATAAATATTCACTCACCATGTGCGTAAAAATATCTGTGAAACCGAAAAGAAACCCATTGAAAAATAAAATTAGAAAATACATATAAAAAAGATAATTATAACCTAAAATTATATAATTCGCGGAAGCGCCAGCGCTCCGTCCAACACATATAAATAAAAATATGAAATTGAAAACTAAAAAAGAAGTGAGACAGAAAAAGACATAAAGACAGTGAAAGAATCTTAAACCCATACAAAACAAAAGGGAAAAAAGGAAGAAGTTGACATTGAAAATTTTTTGACATCGAACTTTTTGACATTACAAAATTTTCTGACAGTGAAAACTATTTGTCATAAAGGAAATATAAACAGAGAAACAGTAAGAAACAAAACAAAAACCAGACATTCCAAAACAGAAACCTAAAAAGTGGATATTCAAAACAAAACAATATCACGACATTCACAACTTAAAAGAAAAATTTGACAATGAAAAAGAAATCGTGACAGTTAAACACAATATAAATAATATTTCACAAATAACCTACAAGAAATAACAACAAAATATAAAGACAACAACAACATCAGCAATACAATTATAACTACGTAAAACAGCTATAACACTACGAAACACCAGCAATGACAACAACTTTAAATTCACCAAACAACTATACTTGGATAGGCATTACTTTTGACAATAATCTTTCACTCCATCCAGCATCATACCAGCATCAACCATAAGCATGAGCTAACGATTTTATTTTCCTAATTTTTTTATTATTATTATTAATATTAAATAAGTAGTAAGCTTAAAATAAAAATTTAAAACTAATAAATATATAAATTAACTATGTAGCAACTAATTTGAAATTTGCTGCAAAAGTTCACTTCTAAAAATGTGTATGTAAAACATTAAAAGAAATTTAAAAATTAAAAGCTGTATTTGAAGAAATACAACAAAATATGGAATAAGTAAATTAATGAAATAATTATTATTAACTAAATATATAAATATTATATAAGTAATCAAGTTAGCTCTAATTTTTTTGTTTTTAATATTGAAGAAGAAAACAAAACAAAAGCAAAAAAAGTATAAACTTATGAAAATGTAACTTCTAAGATACTATATTATTATATTCAATTTATTAAAAATGCAAAAGTAAAAACAAAAAGAACAAAAACAAAAAAAAAATGATTTAAAAAGAAAATAAATTTATTTTTATTTAAAAGAAGAATCATGAAGGAATATGACAGCCTAAAAGGTTACACAGTAGGTCCTATGTAGAATCAATCAGTTTAGGGTGGACCTTAAAAATCGCCCAGCAAGTCCACACGGTAGGGTGGGTGTAGAAGGGCCCGAGCAGAACACCAGGCTCGGTGGTTTAGCCACTAAGGAATTTTAGGGAGGCCCGTAAGTTTATTTTGATTTTTTTGTAGACTTAAATTTCTTTTTTTTTGTTGTAACGCGTAACAGTTTCTCTGATTGAATTTTGAATTTTATCCGAAATTTTTTTTCTTTTGCTGATGAGCTCAGCAACCCAAGTCAGCACGAGTACAAATTTGTACGGTGAAGGTGCATTATGGGCAGCAGCGATCCCATCCCAAATTACCGAACTGCTAGCATCGGCACACCAGCTCGTGCTGCCGCTGTTCATAAGGCCCGAAAAAGAGCACCGATCGACTAGGTCGATTACAATTTCTAAAAAGTTATCAAAAGCTACAGACGGATGTGCTTTATTGTACACTTCCTCCCACTGTTCTAATTTTAAGAGATGTGTTAGTTTTCTAAAACAAATTTTATGAGCTACGTTAGCAGGAATAGATTTTTTTGATATATTGTTCGATTTTTGAACCATTTTGAATTCTGTTAAACAATGATCAGTAATCTCAAAATCTATCACTTCACTCGAGATATCGCAAAATAAACTACTTCCAAGTCTCACAAAAACGTGATCATGCAAGTTTTTGTTTCGTTAGTTATACGCGTTGGCTCGTTAATAACTGAATTCAAACCATTAGATGACATCAGAAAAATATAGTTATCTGTATCTGTATTTTCTTTTAATAAGTCAATATTTAAATCACCTATCACTATCAAATTTTTTGATTTGACATTTCTCAAAATCTCCTCGAAACTTTCAATAAAAATATTTTTGCTTAGGCCATTTTCATGTAAGTGATAAATACAGAGGACTGTGAATCGTTCATTATTTATATAGCAATCGATCTTTAGTATATCTGCACAACTTGAATCTATTTGCACAGTAGTGCATTGGTACTCATTTTTTAAGAAAACAGCTACTCCACTAGCCTTATATGAATTATTACAATTGCCATACAAATTATAACCAGGAATTTTATAATTCGATAGTTCATAGTCATACACCCGAATTTCAGAGAGGAAAATTAAATCAGGCATAACATTGAAAGCCTTTAAGTGCGATAAAAAAGAATTAAAAATTTTTTCTCATACTTCGAATGTTTTGATGAATAAATGAAGAAAAGTATATATTTTCGTTATGGGTATCTGCGCAAATTAAAGGAGACTGACTCATTTTATATACTCAATTATTTATAACAGCTATATATCTTGTAAATCATCAAAACATCCGACATTTATTACATCTTCTCCTTCTTTTTTGCACAAAAATATTTTGCCATCTCTAACCCAAATAAACTTATATTTCTTCATAGCCTTCTTCTTGGTTTCATTTAAGAGATTTCGGAAGTATGGAGCTAAGCAGTCATTGACATAAATGCTAGTTTCCTCAAACTTTGCATCCAAGAACTTTGTTGTGAGCTTAACCTTTTCTTTTTTTGGACATAATTTTCTCTTTAGTAGTGCGGCGAGTAAAGTTTACAACAATAATGTTGGAAGTTTTATTTTTTGATGTTTTATTTGTCTCTTTTTTTAATTTTTTTCACATAGCAGTAGTCTGTCTCATTTTCTGTAATTACTTCTCCAACTCCCTCACAAATAATTTTCATAGCCGTTTGCGTAACATTTGAATTATCAACGTTTGGCACATTAACTATTTCCATTGTATTGTATAGTTTTGATTGTTCCAACAATTTAATTTTGTGTTTCAGCATGTCAACTTCACCTTTTAGCATATTATCTTCAATTTTTATTTCATTCAAGCAATTTAAGAACTCTTTGTTTATATTTTTTAGCTCAACAAGTTCGTTGTAGATTAAACTCAGTTCAACTGTTTTGCACTCATTATTTTTGTTCAGAAGATCAAAGTTCATGTCTTGGCGCGGAGAGCAACTTGGCGAGCGCGAGACTGAGACAACACTATTTGACATCGTAAGAGAGCTTCTGCGCAGTGAAGCGCATTTAGTGCATCTCCATGGTATTTTGTCTTTTCTCATGTACTCAATGTCTTCAAGTAATAACTTCACACAATTGCCGTGAAAAAGAGTTTTGCAGTCATTGCATACGATTTTTAAATCACTTTTTTCCACTTTCTTGTTGCAAATGCATTCCATAATTAATTATTTTTCGTAACAGGCACTGTTTAGGAATCGTTTGTAACAAACTGTGTTTTTGTACACGGTCTAATTTTTGTTCTATTTTTACAAATTTGCTGAGGCTCACTCGATGCATGTGTACCCCACAATACTCACGAGAGAATTTCTTCTTCTTTTTCGCTTCTGTTCTTTCTTCATTGTCTGAAGACATAAATTTTCGCCCTAATTTCATTTCTTCTAAGCTATCTACCCTACGAACTCCCTATTCCCCAAGTAACACGTGTCCTTCTGCTAAAAAAATAGAATCCAAATTTACGTTAACAGAATTTTACTCGGCACTTCAAAATGCGAAAGGTAAAACACCCGGTTTCGACCGTATTTCTTACCCGATGCTACGCAATTTACCCCAACGTTAATGTCCTTGAATTATATAACAACATTTTTATCACTGGTATTTACCCACAAACTTGGAAGACTGCAATAGTCATCCCAATTTTAAAACCTAAAAAATCTTCCGCCGAAATTGAAAACTATCGCCCGATATCTTTTCTTCCCTGCATAGGCAAGATTTTCGAAAAAATGGTTGCCAGACAATTGATGTGGTTTATTTTATCCAAAAACCTAACATGACAAAACCAAGCCGCTTTCAAAAGGAGCCAAGGCACCGCTGATGTTCTCTTACACCTCCAACACTTCGTGTCAAATGCTCTTTCTAATAAAAATCATGTAACCATCTTGGCTACAGATATTGAAAAAACCTTTGATCGCATTGGTGTGCACATATAGTAGTTCTGCAGCAACTCGCGATTTGGAAAGTCGGTCTGAAAATCTTTAACTCATTAAAGCCTTTTTGACAAACCGTAAATTCCGAGTCAGATTCAACTCCGAACTTTCCAATGTTTTCTCTTTGCATAATCGGATCCCTCAAGGCTCTCCATTATCTGTACTTCTTTTCATAATCGCATTTGACGAGCTCAGTAAAATTTTTGCAAAGTATAATAAATTTGAGCACTCCATTTACGCGGATGACGCAATCATTTTTAAAAAGTTTCTGATAATAATGTGGTTATAGGCACATTTTCAAAAATATCGTCCAATATCAAAAACTGGAGTGAATACTTGGGTGCTAATCTAGCTTTTGATAAATGTAAATTATTGCATATATGGGTCATTCCATCTATAATGGGCCTATCATTACCCTCATGTTTTCTAATTAGGCTGAAACTTTTTTCAGTGATTGGTCTATCATGTAGAAGATATAAAAAAAAACGATAAATTTTTTTAACCAATATTATTGCTTAAAAAAAAAGTTTCAAATTGTGTTAAAAAAACTCGCAAGTAAAACAAAAAAAATTCATTGATGAATATAAAAAAACCAACACAATCCAAATTAGCTTTTATATTATTTATAGGTAGTTGTGTACTAGTAGATGACAAAAAAACTGCAAATCTGAATAAATGAAGGCCTGAACGGTTTCTATGTGGTAAAAGATAAAAAAATTACTTTCCAAGAAAACATCATTTTCCCTAATACTCCATCATCGTTTTCAGCATTTATAAGCTCAAAATTTTCAGAACATATAGGAGTACGATCCCTGAAAATTTTATCCATGTTTTTTACCCTATTTGATTTTACAATCATTTAAAACTAAGATTTATGATTTGCAATGTAAACTGAAACATTGAGAATGAGTCCGAGAGAATAAAATTGAATTGATTTCAGCCTTTTTAGGCTCAAAATTTTCAAAACATTCAGGAGTACCATCTCTGAAAATTTCATTCATTTTCGTTCAACTTATATCATTTTACAGGTATCTTAAGTTAAGATTTAGGATTTGCAATGTAAATTGAAACATTGAGAATGAGAGCGAGAAAATTTGAATATTCCGTTATATTTGTTTCATAAATATTCCACTGTATACACTCACTTTAGATGCTTGTAAAATGAAATAGGGTCAAGAAAAATGGATAAAATTTTCAGAGATGGTACTCCAGTATGTTCTGAAAATTTTGAGCTTAAAAAAGCTGAAATCAGTTCAAATTTTATTCTCTGGGTTGGTCATTCCAATTATAATGGGCCTATCATTACCCTCATGTTTTTTAAATAGGCTGAAACTTTTTTCAGTGATTGGGCTATCATGTAAAAGATATAAAAAAATTCGATAAAATTTTTTTGACCAGTATTATTGCTTTAAATTGTGTTCAAAAAAGCTCGTAAGTAAAACGAAAAAATTTATTGATGAATATAAGCAAACCAACACAATCAAAATTAGCTTTTATATTATTTTTAGGTAGTTGTGTACTAGTAGATGACAAAAAAACTGAAAATCTGAATAAATGAAGGCCTGAAAAATTGACTTTTTCAAAAAACATCATTTTCCCAAATACTCCATCACCGGTTTCAGCCTTTATAGGCTCAAAATTTTTAAAATATACAGGAGTATCCCTGAAAATTTTATCCATGTTTTTTCACCCTATTTGATTTTAAAAGCATTTTAAGTTAAGATTTATGATTTGCAATGTAAATTGAAACATTGAGAATGAAAGCGAGAGAATAAAATTTGAATTGATTTCAGCATTTTTAAAGTCAAAATTTTCAGAACATTCAGGAGTATCATCTCTGAAAATTTCATTCATTTTTGTTCACCTTGTTTCATTTTACAAGCATTTAAATTGTGTGTATACAGTGGAATATTTATGAAACAAATATAACGGAATATTCAAATTTTCTCGCACTCATTCTCAATGTTTCAATTTACATTGCAAATCCTAAATCTTAACTTTAGATACCTGTAAAATGAGATAAGGTGAACAAAAATGAATGAAATTTTCAGAAATGATACTCCTGAATGTTCTGAAAATTTTGAGTCTAAAAAGACTGAAATCAATTCAATTTACATTGCAAATCATAAATCTTAACTTTAAATGCTTGTCAAATGAAATAGGGTGAAAAAACATGGATAAAATTTTCAGAGATACTCCTGTATATTTTAAAAATTTTGAGCCTATAAATGCTGAAATCGATGATGGAGGATTTGGGAAAATGATGTTTTCCTGGAAAGTCATTTTTTTATCTTTTACCACATAGAAACCGTTCAGGCCTTCATTTTTCAGA
Source organism: Meiosimyza decipiens (assembly GCA_963680825.1). Classification (NCBI taxonomy): domain Eukaryota; kingdom Metazoa; phylum Arthropoda; class Insecta; order Diptera; family Lauxaniidae; genus Meiosimyza; species Meiosimyza decipiens. The sequence goes on from OY804259.1 coordinate 42,758,048, forward strand.
TTTGCAGTTTTTTTGTCATCTACTAGTACACAACTACCCAAAAATAATATGAAAGGTAATAAGAATTGTGTTGGTTTGTTTATATTCATCAATAAATTTTTTCGTTTTACTTACGAGCTTTTTTTTAACACAATTTAGAACTTTTTTATTTAAGAAATAATACTGGTCAAAAAAACTTTATCGAATTTTTTTATATCTTCTATATGACAGACCAATCACCGAAAAAAGCTTCAGCCTATTTAAAAAACATGAGGGTAATGATAGGCCCATTATAGATGGAATGACCCATATGCAAAAAAAAAAAAACTGCTCTTACCCTAGATTAAGTTTCAATAATGTATATATTAATGTAGTTGATTCTGTAAAAATATTAGGTGTATTTTTTGACTCTAGATTTACTTTTAGACCACATTGTATGTATATTAAGAAGAGTTTAGCTACCAGACTTAACATTGTAAAGTATTTATCATCTATGTTAAGCACTGCTTAATTCACATTTCAACATTAATCAATATAACTAGGTCTCTTATCTTATAGAAAATTGACTATGCCCTGCCAGTTTATGGTTGGTGTGCAAACTCAAATATAAAGCTTCTAAGCGCACCTTACCACACAGCCGTACGTCATAGTATCAACGCATTTCCCACATCACCAATTAAATGCATACTGGCAGAAGCCGGCCTTCCATCCATCTCTGAGAGGACTTCTTCAATAACATTCAAGCTTATTATTAAGTTATTCAACTCCGGTAACTCTATTTTATCAAAAGATGCTGTTAATGCATTTAACCACAAGCGCTCAGATCGCGCTAAGTCTGCCATTCGACGATTCTTTAAATATAAATTAAAAGCCGAAACTTACAAAACGTCATAGTGAACCACCATGGCATTTTAAATCCTCGTCCCTCATACTAGACTTTGATGCGTTTCCAAAATGCAAAACTGATGCGAAAACATACCGTCAAATTTTCTACGAGGTTCAACATAACTTCACTTATAATAATTAGCAGTTTATATACACGGATGGATCCTTTATAACCACAGGCCTGATTTCACACCACTGTTCTGTATTTACTGCAGAAGCCTTAGCAGTAAAGCTGGCCACCGAATTTGCTTGCAAAAATAAAAGCAAATTTGTTATATGCACCGACAGCAAATCAGTTGTTGAAGGTTTGCAAAACATCAACACAATAGTGACCTTATATTCGATATTAGGAATATTTGCATCAAATCACCTAATAAAATAAAGATAATGTGGATGTAGGCATTAAAGGGAATCAGTATGCAGACAAAATCGCAAATGAAGCTCGCATAGCCAATTTAACCCACATATGGAGCAGACGAAAAAAAGATACTCTAACATTAATCCAACTAAAACTTGCAATGGACAGAAAAACAGCATGGGAGAATATGACGCATCGTTATAAACAATTTAACATTGACGGTTCGAAGCCATGCTTCCCGTCTTCGTCTTTTCGCTTTCAGACAACACTTTACGTTAGACTACGTATGGGTCACACAAGCTTTTCCCATGCCCTTCTACTACAAGACAGCGATGCGCTGCCATTCCAGTTTTGCCAGGGTCCCGCCACTACTGATCATCTCATACTTCACTGACCGATTTTCAACTCAGCGAGAAGTCAAATATTCGGTAACATCGATCCTTGCCAGCTACTTAAGAATTGTACCCAAGAAAACATGGTAATTTTTGAAAAATTTATAAAGCAATGTAGTGTATGCCATTTAATATAATTTCTTAATTAAATTCACCGACACTTAATGTATAGCCGAGTCGTAAGCCCTGGTAGCTAGTACTCGTTTTTTATATCAGTTTTTAAAATTGTATTTTTTGACTAATTTTAATAAATAAATAAATAAATTTATTAAATTCAACATCAATCAGCAATTATTTTTAATTTGCGGCACAAAGAAAATTCCTTTTTATCTTGGCTTCAGAAAGATTCGGAACATCTATTTTTAGATAGGTGAATACTTAGGTGATGTTTTGTATTTTCTGGCTAATCCATTTTGCGGTAATGTTGTTCACGTGCTCCACTGTCCCACTTGCAGAGAAAGTCACGCTATTTAGTGTAGCCACTCTGAAAACCACATAGCATGCCAACGACTTTGAGATCAGCACACATTTATCAGTCGCACTGAGGATTTTTGTGGCCATAAATAGGAAGAGAATGAAAGTGCTAGGGATTGAAAAATTGTTTAATACAATTGTCACAGAATATTGAGGGAATAAAAAAAAAACTATAAAAGTATTTAATTTGTTTTGAGTTTAGTGAAAAAGTGGTCTCAAAGTTGAGCTTTGTACTCCAAAAATGTTCTTTGAAAGTTTTTATAAAAGCAATTGTTAGATAGGGCGCTCTAGTTAACTTGTTTGAATCAAAATGCAATGGCTGAAAGTAAAAAATTAATTTAATTTTCTTTAATCCCCTTTAAATGAGTTGTACAAATTTTTCAATTATTACATTGAAAAATGATAAAAGTGGAAAGATCGCAAGCTTCGAGAGAAAAAAAAGTATATTCCCGGATGTCGGAAATTTCTTATATGTAATGTGAGAAAGTATGGATTGTTTACGTGTAAACTTTAAAACACGTAAACTTACTCAAACGGCAACACTGCCTAAATTGTTCTCGTCAGTTTTAATCTCAATACTCACGCACATTGACAATGAACTAAATTCAAAAGTGATATGTGTTGCCGTCCCTGTTGCTCCATCGCGAAAGATCGCTGACCCTGACATTGAAAAATGTCATTACCAAAATGTCATTACCAAATGCACTCGTTACTAAACGTTGCAGCCGGGACAACATGCGTGACGTAAGTCAAAGGTACTTAAAAACTCAGCCTTTGGCAAGCGACTTAGTATACCTTCAATTTGTGGTAATGGATAATCATCTTTTATTGTACCATTGTTCACTTCCCTAGAATCTAGACAAAAGCAACCTTTCCCTGTTTTAATACCAACACTACTGGGGATTCTTCGGTCATACCCAGGCGAAATATATCATCAATTTCTTTATGAACTAATTTTTCTATGGCAAGTGAAATCGGAAAATATCTTTGCTTAATCAGCTCAACGACGTGCTCCACTAACATGTTTTTTCTTACGATGGAAAAAGTGACTTCACATAATTTATAGGAGTATTTTGGATTTCATCTAATGTTATTTGGTTTTTACCTACCTCCGTCAAAGCAGTGTTTGAATCGTCAATTTGTGATATAATATTTGGTATAATGAAAAATTTATACCTGAAATCAATTCCCAAATTATTATCTTGCGAGAAAGTTGGAACCGCGAAAAGTTCAATAGATTCTATTCGATTTTTAAATTTGACTTTTTCCGATCAGGTATCATAAGCAACTTGTTGCTTGCCATCAGCTGTGCGCACTGAAGTTTTACTTGTTTTAAAATCAGATCTATTACAGATTTTTTTTGATTTTTTGCACCACCAATGCAAGATATTTGAGCTCCACTGTCCACCGAGCTATCTCTTATCAAAAACAAATATGTTAACATATGGCCTTAGATCATTTTCCTTATGATGCTATTAGAATATAAATACGCGATACAATTTATGTATGAGCATGTTAAGATTTATTTCAGAAGTGAAAAAATTAAAATTTTCATTTTAACAAGTTTCATCAAAAAACATTGATACAGTACAAAACTAAAACATTAAAGTATTTTCATACGGATTATTGGAGTATCTCAACACCCCTTCTCAATAATTAGTATTTACTTAAGATAAGCCAGATAATTTACGAAATTTGCTAAGCTTAATATTTTGTAGTGCTTTGGTAAGCATGTCAGCAACCATATCTTCCGTAGGACAGTACAAAAACTTTATAATTCCAGATCGATGAATTTCTCTTGCATAGAAGTACTTCACGTCAATATGTTTACTTCTTGGATTGACCTTTTCTCCCTCAAGAATTTTTAAACAACTCTGATTGTCTTCAAAAATGTTAATGTTAATGTTTGTAATTTGAAAGTCATTGAGTAGTTGCTTTAACCATATTGCTTCTTGCGTTGCTTCGGTCAGTGAAACCAACTCTGCTTCAGTAGAAGATAATGATAATGATTGCTCTGCTTACGACTTGCATAGCTGATGGTTGCAGACCCAAGCATGAAAATGTATCTGCTTGTTGATTTCCGATCTTGAGTATCGCCAGCCCAATCTGCATCTGAGTAACCCACTAAATTTAGATTATCTCTAGTACCAACACAAAGTTTTAAGTGTTTTGTTCCCTTAAGATACTTAAAAACTCTTTGGACCTCCACCCAATCTCTCTTGGTAGGATTGCTTACTTTTCGCGACAGTATAGATACAGCCACAGCAATATCCGGCCTAGTATTGCCACCAAGATATAAGAGACTGCCAATAGCTTTACGGTATTGATTATTTTCAAAAGTAATATCTCTTTTATCTTAGTTTTCGTATATCCAGGGTCTAGAGGTATTTTTGAAATATGAGCATCTTCAAGGCCAAATTCTTTGAGCAATTTATTATTAGTATATTCTTGTTGATGAATGTAAAAAATACCTTCTTTGTCTCGTTCAATCTCAACCTCCAGATATAGCTTTAGATTTCCAAGAATTGTAATTTCGAATTCTGATTTAAGAAAATTTATAAATTTGTTCGCCAAATGCTCATTTTTAGTAGCTACAATAATATCATCTACATATATCAAAACATAAATGAATTGTCCTTCATAATTTCCAATATACAACCAGTTATACGCGATTCCCCTTCTGAATCCAAATTTTAATAACACTTCATTAATTCGCTGATTCCACATTCGAGCTGATTGCTTCAGACCATAGAGGCTTCGATTGAGCTTGCATACTAGCCGCTCCTTACCACTTTGTGTAAAACCTTCCCGTTGTTTTATATAAACATCTATATCTATCTTACCATTAAGAAATGCTGTTTTGACATCTATATGTTGCACCGCCATGTTTTTATATGATGCGATAGCTAATAATGTCCTCAGCGTTGTGTGCTTTACAACCGGTGCAAAGTTTTCATCATAATCTTCTCCATGTCTTTGAGAAAATCCCTTTGCCACCAAACGCGCTTTGTAGCGATGTTTGCCATCTACAGTTCGCTTGAGCTTAAATATCCACTTGGATCCAACCACCTTTCGCCCTTTCGGTAATTCTACCACATCCCAGGTGATGTTATCATTCAAAGCTTTTATTTCTTCTTTCATAGCCATCATCCACTTCTTGCCATCTGGCCTTAAAATAGCTTCTTTGTAAGTAAGTGGTTCTGACGCTATTGTAGCTAATATTCCATAGCGTTGAGGAGGTTGTCCTTTTGTTGATCTAGAAGAAATTCGTAGCGGTAGATTATCTTCTGAAGAACTAGAAGATTCTTCCTCTGCAGTATCAAAACTTATATTTTGATCATCTTCCGTAAAAATTGGATCCTGTTGATTAAAAACTTCTTCTATGTAGCCAAGATTATCATCCAAAACAGCTTCAGTAATCTGCATTGAAACAACTACTTCTTCTGAGTGCATTTGTATATTTCGCTGTTCATTGCGATCAGCCAACTTTTTTTCTAAGAACTTAACCTCTCTGCTAATAATAATCGAATTATTTGTTGTATCCAACAATCAATAAGCTTTCGAATCTTCGCTATATCCAACAAAGCGACATCTTTTGGATACTTCATCCAGCTTCCGACGTTTTTGTTTGTTGATGTGGGTATACACAACTGACCCAAATATGCGTATATGATTCAGCTTTGGCTTAAATCCATACCATAGTTCATAAGGTGAAGCATTAAAAACACTCGAAGGTAACCTATTCTGTAAGTAGTTCGCCGTAGAAAATGCTTCAGCCCAATATTTTAAATCCATATCTGCATCAAAAAGCATACATCTTGCCATTTCCATCAGGCAACGATTTTTGCGTTCGGCGACGCCATTCTGCTCCGGTGTATAGGGAGCTGTAAGGTGACGATCGATACCCTTACTCGCAAGAAAATTTATCATATGCTTGCTGTTAAACTCACCACCTCTATCCGTTCTTAAAATTTTTAATGTTTTGCCAAATTTATTTTCCGTCATTGCTGCAAACTCTTTAATTTTTGAGAAAGCATCACATTTATTCTTTAGAAAATAAACAGTACAATATCGGCTATAATTATCTATTAACGTCAGGATGTATCGATTTCCGCTTGGAGTTATATTTTGCATGGGACCACATAAATCGCTATGTATCAGGTCCAGAATGTTCACAGTTCGATTCTCTGACGCTTTTGGAAACGGTTTTCTGGTCCTCTTTCCCTTTAGACAGACTTCGCATTCAGGTTTACAATTACATTTGCAAATTTGTATTCCATCGAAAACTTCCTTATCGACCCCCAACTTGATAGCTGCAATATCTCGGTGACCAAAACGTCGATGCCAAATATGAACGCAATCTAATTTTGCAGAGCTTACTTTACAAGCTACTTGATCCTCGTCTAGTATAAATAAATGATTCTTCAATGTTGCAGATGCATAAAGCACATTATTAGACGATATTTTGCATTTGTTGCCTTTAAACAAAACATGAAAACCGCCATCTGTAAGCTTTCGCACTGATAATAGACTCCCATCAAACTCCGGTACATAAAGAACATTACGTATGATGATTTCTTGATTTCTGCACGTAATCACACCATCCCCAGTACCAGCTGATTTTAGTTCTGATCCATCTGCCAAAAAAATACTTTCCTTTAATGTTCGATCATGTGTTTTGTTGATGCACCAAAACAAAAATTACCATATTTTGTTACGACATTTGCACGGTTATTCTGGTATTTCTACTTGTTTGGACAGTTTCGCTTGATGTGCCCAAGTTTTCCACACGCAAAACATTTAGGATTGTAGGCAGATTTCTTGTTTTCGGCCTTAAAAGCAACCTCTTTGTCAAAATTGGTTTCATTTTGTCTGTTGCCCTCTTGAATTAATTTTTCTTTTACTAAATCCAGAGTCAGATCAGCTTCAGGACGAACTTCAAGTGCTGAAACCAGCATGTTGTAGCTTTCTGGTAAACTTGCCAATAAAAATGCTACCACTTTATGCTCTTGGAACGTTTCATCTAGATCTGTCAATCGATCAACAATGTCCAGCATACCAGCAATGTGGTCCTCCATAGCTTGACCTTCTTGCATTCGAGTTGTTGATAGTTTACGAAGAAGACTGACCCTATTTGATAAGTTTGACTTCTCATGCTGCTTTTTAAGTGTATTCCAGTAATCCCGCGCTGTCTTCAACCGCTGTATATATACCTTTTGCGACTCCTCAAGGGAAAGACCAATGATTGCGCGCGCTTTTCCATCTCGGACTAACCATTTCGAATTTGCTTTCACTGGAGCTTCATCTGTTACCAAATCCCATAGCTCACGCTCCAACAGCAATAGCTCCATATTGAATTTCCAAGTATTATAATTGCTGCTGCTAAGCTTGGGAAAATACAGTTTTAGATCCATATTGCAAAATCCACGAAATATCCCCGAAAATAGCGTTATACTGACTTAATAATTATTTTATTTTTCCGTATTTAACTAAGAAAGGCCCATAACCTATTAGAATATATGTAAATACGCGATACAATTTATGTATGAGCATGTTAAGATTTATTTCAGAAGTGAAAAAATTAAAATTTTAATTTTAACAAGTTTCATCAAAAAACATTGATACAATACAAAACTAAAATATTAAAGTATTTTCATACGGATTATTGGAGTATCTCAACAGATGCACCGTGCAAATTATTTTAGAAACTTGTTTTCTATTACTTTTAATTTTTTTCCAGAAATTCTTATCACGGTTAAACGACCGACTAGAAAAAAACTTGAACAAAATTTTGATGGAGCCTTCTTGTTCAGGAATTTGAGTAATACAAATAGATTTTTGTTTTGTGAAAAAGTGTTTAGAAATATTTTAATTCGATTTTTATTAGTAAGACCAAAAGAAAGTGCATTTCGACTACATACATAGACATAAAGTTGTGAGGTAGGTAGGTGGGACAAAAATTTTTCAATTTTAATAATTCTCTTTTGTGAATTTGTTCTGCGTTTACACACAAAAACTAGAATTTCTTTGTGCAAGAAAATGTCAAAGCAATTACTGCGTCAACCCGCCACAACAAACGTAAATTCAAAGCATAACATCAGCTATCGAATAGAACAAAAGGGAATTCGCGGGTACGACAAATTCTGTACACCACCCTTTCGTTTTTCCCTTCTTGCCAACAAACAGGAAAACTTTTTCTCAAGAGTTTCCTCGTGTAGACGTTGACTAATTGTTGACAGTTTCACTGTTAGTTTGTTTTGTTACTTTTGTAGCCTACATTGCAAGAAACGGAATATAAGGTGCACATCCATCTACCATTTGTAAGGTAGTATTTTTTTTACGGACAGACATAACAATTCAAACTGGCATCAAATTATAATTTGTATTATTGATTTCTTTAATCAACAATTTTTCTCATATCATTATTTTCTCTTACTGACAAACCAATTAGCCATAATCCTGCCGAACAATTTATAAAGTATATGTGAAGCCAAGATGAATATTGTGTATTTATAATTTATGTTGTGGAAGTAATCTATTTTTCTTTGTGTGTTATTTTCAGTAGCTAGCAATAGCGAGAGTGATGTATATTTAATGAACGTCAAATGATTATATTTTTAAATAGTTGAATATTTTATTAAATTCCTTGTAGGAACGAGTTTAAATGTACAATGGTTTACCCATCAAAGTCTTTTCGATGTAATGAAACACTCGGGAAATATATTTGAAATATGTAATGATAGAAACAAAGAAAAGAAAGTCAAAGTTCTTAGAGACAACATACCTTTGCCTGATTTAGCTTATGATACTAAAATGAGCTTAAGAGCGTCAAAATTAGTAGAAGAAATTACAACCTCACCGAGAAGAGCAACAAAATACCTTGAAATTCTACAAATAACTAATCAAATGTCTAAAGAAAAAGCTTTATCTATTTTAGTAGCAACTAAGTTATCTCGACGCCAATATAATGAGTCAGTCAGCTCCCGAAAAATTTGCATGTTAGAGTTTTGTTCAGTTAGCAAAAAAAGATTGCTACCCTAAACGTGAGTGTATTCACGTGTGTGAAACGTCAGTTGAAGTAAGCATACAAGTTCTTCTAAACCATACTATTGAAAGAATAATCTGAAAACTTAACCGCCACCATCTACCAGGTTCTGTAGAACCTTAAAAATAGAATTCATCAGGGAGACTTAAGATATCTCCAAAAATAGAAAAATAAGAGTCGATATCGAAATAAAAAATCTTATGAATTCGGTTGTAACTCATGAAAATATATATTTTGAAGTTAATCACAATTTGGCTTTGACGATGATTGATGGAAAAGTATGTAATGTCTTCACCGAAACAACTTCTACACAAAAATGCTACTTGTGTGGAGCTACTTCCAAGGATTTCAACAATATTGGCAATATGTTAAATAGAATTGTAAAAACCGAATATTTGCAACTTGGCCTTTCCACACTTCACGGGTGGGTACGATTTTTTAGGTGTTTGCTTAAAAAAGTGGCAAGCTCGGTTAGAAAATTAAAAACTTATGTGTTCTCAAAATAAACTCCGCATGCAAATGGAATTTAAAAAAAAACTTGGATTGATTGTGGACCACCCGAAGCCAGGTTTCGGGAACTCAAACGATTGCAATACTGCAAGGCGTTTTTTTCAAAATACCGAGATGTCAGCTGCAATCACCAAAATTGATGTTAATGTGATAAGAAATATGCACACGATTATGATAGTTGTTTCAAGTGGCCATCAAATTAACTTCGAAAAGTTTCGGCAGTTTGCTTTAAATACTGCCAAATATTATGTGAAGTACTATCCGTGGTACAACATGCCACCTACACTTCACAAGTATTTCATTCACGGGCCGGAGATAATATCTCATGTTATGTTGCCAATTGGTCAAATGTCAGAAGAAGCTTAGGAGACTCGCAACAAAGATTATTCGAGCTACAGAGAACTTTTTTTCGCAAGTGCAGCAGAAAAAAACAAACGAAGACATATATAATAGATTTCTAATAAGTTCTGATCTTTTAATATCAAGTAAAGGGTGTTTTTTTTAGAGGTATAGAGCTTCGAATTGAAATAAAACACAAGAAAATCATTTTAATGTCCATTAATTTGGCTTTATTGGAAGGATAATTTTATGCCATTAATGTTTAAATATGATTTCGGGCATGTGGCCGCCGCGGCTGGCTCGAATAAAGCCAATTCTACAGGTCCAATTTTGAACCACTTTTTCGAGCATATGGGGCCGTATGTCGGCAATAACGCCACGAATGTTGGCTTCCAAGTCCCCTAACGTTTCTGGTTTGTTGGCGTAGACGAGCGACTTCACATATCCCCAAAGAAAATAATCCAATGGTGTCAAATCACACGATCTTGGTGGCCAATTGACAGGTCCATTCCGCGAAATTATGCGCTCATCGAATGTTTCCTTCAATAAATCGATTGTGACGTGCGCTGTGTGGCATGTAGCGCCGTCTTGTTGGAACCACAACTCATCCACATTCATGCCATCCAATTTGGGAACCAAATAGTCGGTTATCATGGCTCTATACCGGTCTCCATTAACGGTAACTGACTCTCCAGCATTATTTCGGAAGAAGTATGGCCCAATGACTCCACCAGCCCATAGAGCACACCAAACAGTCAGTTTTTGTGGATGTAATGGCGTCTCAAGGGTCTCATGTGGATTCTCTTCACTCCAAATGCGGCAATTTTGCTTGTTGCCGTAGCCATTCAACCAAAAATGAGCCTCATCACTGAACAAAATTTTGCGATGAAAATCAGCATCGAGATCAATCTCATTTTCGGTCATACACCAAAATCACGACGCATTGCATGGTCTCGCGGCTTTAATTCTTGCACAAGCTGGATCTTGTAAGGTCGCAAGCCAAGATCTTTGCGCAAAATCTTCCATAAAGTTGATGGACAAAGCTCCAATTGCTGTGCACGGTGGCGAATCGATTCATTCGGGTCCTCTTCAACATTTTGCTCCACAGCGGCAATTTTTTCTTCGGTGCGCACTGTTCGATGTCTCTGCGGATGCGTATTATCACATAGAGTAAACGTAGTGCGAAAACAATCCATGGTTAACCGAATTAATTGCTCTGATGGACGATTATGTCGACCATAAAATGGACGGAGCTTGCGGTAAACTTCGCGAACTGAACCATTATTTTCGAAATAAATTTGCACGATTTGCAAGCGTTGTTCTTTTGTCAACCTGTTCATGATAAAATGGCAAACCAAACTGAACATAAATGACATTAGAGTTGCCAGATTTGACCATAAAATGCCAGTTTTATCTCTATTCGAAAAACAAACCTCTAAAAAAAAACACCCTTTATAAGAAAATTCCCATAAAAACGAGTGCAACAAATGCAGAAAGAAGCTAGAGATTTGTTAAGGACGGATAATGATGATAATTTTGATGAAAACGATGATGATGACTATAGAGATAATAATGATGGAGATTGTGATGATGATGATTATGATGATGGTTTTGCTTAAAAACAGGGTGATAATATGTTTCGAATGATATTATAAGTATAAATAAATGAAGAAATGCAAATGAATAACTTAAATTTGAATTTTCAATTTCTGCCTCTAATGTGTATTAAAAAAAAGTAAGGTATATTTAATTACATAAGTTTTCTCATTTTTTTATATAGTTAACTAAACAAAAAGATTTTACATTAATTAATAGTCTGGATGAATTAATCTCACGTTTTGCTATCAAATACCCCACTGTGCGACCAGAAGGATGGTTTCGGTTCGTAATTGTTAAGTTAGATGAAGACATTGGAAAATTAGTGTTTGTTATTTCATTGAAGAACATTCCGCCTTTAAAACCTATTTTTCGCAACCCTGCTATGGACTTTATTGGCACATATAAAAGTTGTTGGTTAAAGCGAGGTCGCAAGCCACGCTGTAGGATTTCGAAGAATTCTCATTCTGGAATATTGTTTCTCAAGCTTTTTGAGATCTCAAAATAGCATTTCGGTATTCATCGAATGACTCTGAAGTAACCTGCTTTTTACTTCCCATAACCTCTTCTATCGGTTTTGTGCTCCCTATAATTTGTACGAATTTGAGCAAATTATTTGGTACAATGAAAATTTAAAATAAATATTTTTTTTTTTAGTTCTAAAAGAAAATATATTTTGCAAATTATCTGGGTTGTATTTACACTCGAATACTCGCAGTACGTTGCTAATTTTTTTATATAAACACTTGTAGACTTCTATTTTGAGCTAACTTCACTTGGCAAAATCTATGATACATAAACATTTCAAAATACTTAGACTGCAAACGGAGAGACTTCAGTTAGATATATAACGGCATATTTGCCTGAAATATCTTGCAATTCTTTCCTTTTGCAGGTAACTGATTGCGTGCCGACACTAAATCGACAACCTTTTGCCTGAATATTCCTTAGAATATGCTCCATATTAAGTGCGTACAACATATACATTGCAAATACGGTCTACCATAAACGTAAATTTTTGAAGAGGGTTTTTCACAAACATTCAACTGTAATACATAAAAAGTCGGAAAAAAGGCAAAAAAAGGTAAAAATGCAATTCGTTAATTTTTCATCCAATTTATATCTCTTTTCCATGTCTTAATCGATTTTCATAAAAAGTACCTTACCTTCTTCATAAATATATAGACTATGATATAAAAAGAAAATGATTGTACATTTTTTTTTATTGTATAAATTTGCAGTTGATTCTTATATTTTTTTAATTTTTTCGAAAAAAAATAATAGCTTATTTCGTCAAAAGTATCAGACCAACCAAAAAGTGATGTGAACATAATTTATAGGAAAATCAATTACCTTTAACATATATAACGTTTAAATGTAGGTATTTGTTCTTGAGATGTTTGTAATGAAATGGAACCATCTTTTTATTTTGGTTCAAAAACCGAAAAAGACTGATATCTTGAAAACGACGTGAAACAAAAAAAAATAATAATATTTTCAGAATCAACAGCCGATTTTACATATGAAATGAATAGTGGCACCTAAAAGTCAGAAAGTTTTGAATTTAACATTGTTTTATTCATAAAATCTAAATTGACCTAACAGCCTGTTTTTCAACAAAGAAAAAACCTTTTCAATTTATAAAATCAAATATATTGGTCAGATATTATTCATACAGAAAGTTTTTAATTATCTATAAACTAATGTTATTTGTTTTATGTTGTGTTGTACGGCCGTCTGCTGTGAGACACTACTTGTTCAAAATTTTGCGATCCTAGTTCGTCGCAGATTTTGAGGGTTCGGTTTCGCCAGAATTTTGAACAAGTAGTGCATCACAGCCGACACCCTCGCACTACAACATAAATAAACATTTATGAAACTACGATAACCAAGGAAGTTATGGATAATGTACTCAGGAGTTGTTATGGGAAACAGTGTAAACAAAGTTGAAAACTTAATTGAAATATTGTGATGAACATCGATGTTTTTGGCAAGAAAATCTATGTAAACATCGATATAATCGAAATTTAAGTTCAAGTTTAATAACACTGCGTTACAAAAAACCAAAACAAAAATGTAATACTCGAGTAACCACGATATAATTCTGAAAGAAAATCTTGCCGTGATCACTTTCACCGTCGTTTTTAGTCCATCACGTCAGGCTTCCGAGATAACCTAAACTTAATTTATTATATCGTGTCTAGTATGGCAAAAAACACACGCGTTTTCGTCAAGTCAGTGCTGCGTACTGTTGTCTTTGTTGCCCTTGTGTTCTTATCGGTTCGTTCGCTTTGTTCCATACTCATGTGTCACAAGCAAAACAAATTTTTTCAATAGATTATTTATCGAATCTTTCGAACCATATCATATGAATATTGTAAGTACTTAGTATATACGGGAATAAATTAATAAATAGAAAATAAATTCTTTCAATAATTTTTGAATAACCTCTATATTTTATGTCCGATTTTTGGCAATTTATACTTAAAATATTTGTGAAAAAATTGCCTTTCATCTTGTTGGAGATTTTGTATATTTATTCTTTTTTTATTATTTTGATTTTATTCAATTTAAATTTCAATATAAGAACTGGTAATAACATATTAAAGTTACCCTGTAAAAATAGTTCTCAATAATTTCTCAGTTAACAAATCTTTTTTCTAGTTTCTAATTCTTCCTAACATGTACATGTAAACATTATTTAAACTGTTCTTTTTCTTTCTCATTCATGCATTAACTGCGTATTCAGAATATGGATTAACGATTTAGTTCTCATTTTAAATTATTGAAGCATTTTATGTAAGCTAAGTTACTTTTCAATTTTTAATAAAGTCAGACTAAGGTCATAGCTCAACAACGAGTGTTCTTGCTCCCGCGTTTTAAGTCTTATTAAAATTTTTGTGCACATCTTAAAATTTAAAAAGATGAAAATGAAAAATTTTTGGATCTAAACGGTGCAGTAGAAGTCACGTGACTTTTGAAGAGTCACTTTTTTCAACTTACATCGCTTGGAACTTCATAAAATCTTATCCGACTCAAATAAACAGCATATCGTTAGAAAGAGAACAACTCAGTGCGCAATTGATTAGAGTCGACAAGAAATTGATAGAGATATGTGCAAATAAATTGAAAAAATGCGAAAAAACAGTTTTTTAGAAGATATATCAAAAACAATTCTTAAGACGAAAAAAGATTAGTGGCAGTTTTGGAACATACGTCCGAAAGCATATAGAAGAAAGTAAATGAGAAACCATATCTCGAGATGAGGCCCAAATTTGTAAAGTAGTGTTCAGACTAGACATGAAACATAGTAAATAAATATCATTTTTTACAAAAAAATGTACACTGAGAAAACAATTTAATTATAGATACCAAAATTTGGTAACAATTAACAAATAGTATATTTGATATAGGCGAATGAAATATTTGATATATGTTCAAATGTGACACATTTCAGTAAATCATATATTTGAAAAAAAAAATCTTTTCGCAAACGTGTACATTCATTAATATCGATTTGTGCTAAAACCCGATGAGCAAAAATGATTTTTCAATTTCGTTACATCCTTATATCGCTTGGGTGGCCAAAGTTTTAACCAATGCGGGCGACCTGCTTTTGAAATTTTTGCCGGCGGTCTACTTACCTTAAAATAGTAATTTAAAGTTGGAAATAAGTTTAAATTTGAAATAAACATATATGATTACAATTCTTTAACGAAAGAAATTATTTCAGATTTATCTTTAAAGTTTCGAAACAACAATTCTCTCTTTCCATATTTCGCCGTCTTCAAAGGGCTTCTTATGTTATAATAAAACTTCTGCAGCCTTGTTTTCGATTTGGTACTCGATCTCATAAGGAATGATAGTTGTTTGGATAATTGTGTGATTAATTGTCCGACTTTTCCTTTCCGCATCACATTTCTAAGTGGATAATTATTTTTATATTGTTTTTGGACCATTCTGAAATGTCTTTCAACATTGGCCCTTTTATGTAAGTTTTGAAAGACTTTTAATTCAAATAGGTACATTTATCATTTTTCATAGCAAAAAAAAATCTCTTCCCATTCATCATGATAGGGTAACGTAACCATTTATTTTTCACCAGAACATGGAGCAGGAAAAAGTTAAATTGAAATTTTTTTTAACATCCCGCAAAATCAGATATTTACTATTTCCAATTATTTGTTAAGGAAACGCAGTATTTACTATCTCCATTTATTTGCATTTACTAAAAACAAAAAAAGGTCGTCACTTTCGCCGAAAATCTTAGCAAAATTAACTTACACGAATTGATGATATGTCTATTAAAATAGAAAATAAAGCAGAAACAAAAATTTTATTCACAAAAATTTGTTTGATTTTTGGTAGAACAACCTTTCATAAATATTAAAAACCCGAACAAATTTAAATTAGGTACGTCATTATAATCTTGCCAAAAGTACATGATTTCAATGGGAAAACAAGTCATGACAGCGCATTTATTATAAGACACCAAAACATTTTAGACTATTAACTGATTACAAGATTGTTACTTTGTTTTTATTATGTTTTTAGATGTGTAAATAATATGCATATAGTATATTTACCTGTGATGTGGTTAAAATAACTTTAGACTGTTTCTTTTCCGTTCCTGTGATGATCATTAAGCAATTCATATTAGGAGAATACGATAATATTGAAGCGAAGTCATATGTACACAATGTGTTGCGTGAACGGTGCTCCAGTAAATGAATTCCATTTTGATCGATCGCAAGCCAGAGAACTCTAGGCCAGTTGGACGTAAAAGATTGCTAAAATAAAAAAATTATTTTACTGTACATCATTTGTACATCATAACATAATTTACCATCACATCAAATATTGTGGCCCGATGCAACGGCCAACTCTGAACTAGGTTGAGAAAAGATTTTTTGGCTTCAGCAGGTAGCATTCCACGAAGGCTTTGATGGTGCATTGCCACGGCTTCATGAGGAATGTTTGGAACAAATCTTGGCGGCAAGCAATGACTAGCTATTAATCTATAATCATAAAACGATTCGGTACAATCTCCTAATTCCAGTTGGCCTTGCAAAGCAGTAAGCATAATAGCTTCCATTTCAGTTATTGGAAAGCGTTCACTGCGTAAGCCGTGCAGGATTTGATGATAAAGCAATTCTTTTTCAACGGGGTCATCCAAGTTAATATAATCATCTAAAAATAAATGCTTTTTGAAAAGGAAGATGTGATGCTGGCGGTGACAGTGCTGCGGAGATGTACTTGTCTAAATGTAATACAAAATAAAAATTGTTTTAAAAATATTAAGTAATTTTTTAAAAATTTAAACTTTTTTGAGATCTAAACATCATTGGTAAAGAAATTAAGATCTGAAAAGTTCTCACTATTAAAATTTAAGCACAAACCTAAAGTTGAAGCCAAAGTGCCCAGTATACATATTAGATCTAACTTTTATTTTATTCATTTTTCTAGGAAGCCAAAAGTGTTAGGAACCCAATATTTGAGAAAAGGTTTTCATTACCTGGTATTTACATTTCATCTTTAAATCGAATTATTTTTGCCTATGTTAAAAGCATTAAATTGAATCCATAACTGAACCGAAAGTGAGAATTATTTCCAAAACAGCTCATAAACCTTTGATTTAGAACAAACCCTGCTAACTGCTTCTTTTTGGATCAAATTTTTTTCATATCTGATTTAAAACATTTAATTCTACGCATTTATCTTTTATTTCGTTCAAAACTTGCCAATCATATTTACATTTATATCATGCAGCAAAGCTGTTATTTACTTCAGTAAGGAGCTGAATAAATCATATTAATTACATTACATTACTTACATTACATATTTTAAATTTGAGTCCCTAGAGATAGAGATAAGTTTTTGTTAATTTCTTAAAAGGTTTACTACATTAATTGTAGATTTTGAAAAAATACTGATCATTAGTTCACAGAACTAAACAACATCTCTTATATAATCAATGGGTCGAAGATATTTCTTAAGTTCTTTGTCTCAAAATTTTTTCGAATTTATAACGTTAAAGTTTTCGCAATTTGGCAAATAGCCACAAAAATATTAAGGAATTATTTCAATATCGAAATGATATCTGATGGAATATTTTTATCATCTGCAAAGGTTATATTGAAATCCCCACTCAAAATCATTGGTAAATCATCGCATCTTTTCCCAATTTTTCATTGCTATTGCTTTTGATATTTTAGTAACAACAACGCTTAATTGGAAAACAATAACAAATAGAGAGAGAGAGAGAGAGAGAGAGTAGTAGGCATGTAGATTTTTTTCTCCTCGCTATGGCGAGGCTTTTGCAGTTAATTAGTGCAACGCTTGAAAGAGTTGAAAAAAAGGGAATCTTTCCACGCTTATACCTCCGCTTCTGGTCAACGGATTTTGGATTCAATAATTTTCCGCAACTCTGCTGGATGAGCACTTCAATTTGATATAGCATTTGTTGCTGTAGCTTTTCAAGATCGCGTCAACTAAGCCTTACCTTCGAGGAATAAATATATAGATTATTATGCGGTAGCGGTAGCGCGAGTTTATACTTTTTTCCTCAGCTGCAAATGCTTTCTTATGGAGGTGCACAACGTGCCATAAGAAGTTTTCACTTCAAAATTAACAGACAAAATTTATCTTGCAAATATCATGGATAAACAACATTTGGGAGATGTAGAAGTATGAGGAAAAATAATAAGCCAACAACTCAAAGTAAAAATTCATATTATTGAGTAACATGTAATAAGCAGAGAAGAAATATATATCCGCACTATAGTAGATGGCGATAAAATTGTGCAGACACAGCCAAATAGCCATTGTAGAAACACAGTACAAATGGTAAACAATGGAAATCCACACTTCAACGCAATAGTAGGAAAAACGACTGCCTACTGTCCATTCGGCATTTACAGGACTTCCAATAACAAAAGAGTTAGTTAACAAACATAAATCACAAATTATAAACGCTCATAGTTCCGGAACTGAGGTGCAGACCGTACACAAGAGAAAAATAGTTGAAATTAATCTAACACAGGAAACCTTTCAGAGGTTTCGCAATCGGAGTATCATAAAATTCAACTAATATTGATGTTATCTTTTTCTCATGATCCGATGATAAAATGTGTTACGTGCACCAAAAGAACAACCAAAATAGAAGAACACGAAGAACTACACAACAAGTTTTATTATACCACAACAACGAATCAATGCGCAGTTTTACAAACGAAACGTACTATTTGCTGAAAGACAACATTTTCTAACCCAAATATAAAGAGCATATTCAGTCTATAGTTAATAATTGCGAAAAGTGCCAGCAAATAAAATACGACAGGAACCCTATAAAACCTAAGTTTGAGTTAACTGAAACGGCTACAGCAAGGAATGATATTATTCACATTGATATTTTCCATTTTTAAAAATTATCTTCTGTAACCGTTATCGATGAACTAACAAAATTTGCTGCCGCCTACAACATTGTGGAATATTTTGCAACATTTGGGAAAGCCAGGAAAATTATTATGGACAACAAGCTCAGAGTTGAACAGTTCCTAGCATTTCTAACTAAATAAAGTATTGATTAACTAAGCCCAACAGTCACACAGATAACGCAGACATTGACAGACTACACTCAACCTTGTTAGAGAATATAGCAAGAATGGATGATCTAGATCTCTCAACAGAAATGAGGATTCAGACCGTTATAGGAAACTAAGTATATGAACGCTGCCATTCTACCATTAAATGTTCACCCAAATTTGCAAAGAAATTACTCCTCAATCAATTTTACAAGATAGAATAAATCAAGTAAGACGTCATACAATTATTACTTCACCGAGACCGAAGCGAGGCGAGATTTAAGTTATTCTCGCTCACGCTTCGTTTTATAAATTTGAGTCTCTGCTCGTCTCGTTTTCGGGCGAGAACTTGCATCACATATCTCGCCTCACCCCGCCTCGCCTGGCCGAAACCTTAGTAAAAAGAGAGGATTTTATTATATTAAAAAAAAATTATCAGGCCTGTATATTGTCGGCATACAAGCAAAATTGATTGTAGCAAATTACTACGTTAATTAATCTTTTGATTATGTTTACATCCTTTTAACTTTGTGGCATATTATTTTCGGTTATTAAAAAAAAATGTATACAGTACCTGAAAAGGTGTTTTTTGTAAGAGTATATTGTTACATTAGTAACTAAAATTTATGTACTTAACCTCAAAACACAAAATTTTATTTTTTGTAGATGGTTAATTTTGCTTGTATGCCAAGGATATATTCAACAAGCAAAGCCGGCACGCTTCATAAAAAAAAACACAAGTTTGTCAAAATTTTTCTTTTGTTTTTGCTGTTTGTTATTGACCTATGATAGGCACTTTCACGGTTGCATATTTTGAGTTTGACAAGATAGGGCTACCATGTTTACAAACGCTGGATTTACGCTATTACGTGCGTTGGATTTTCTTGGATACATCGTATAAAAAAGTGCCATGTCGATATTTATTGGATGCACCCACCATTTTGTTTTTCTATGTTTATGCTTTGAGTATTTATGCACAAGCTAATAAAATACATTACTCGTAACTTCAACATAGTGTTTCACTGAGACTCCCAGGCAGTCCAGATTCAAGTCATATTTTAGAAAAAAATTATCATTTCCAATAAATAAAAATAAATCGAATTTCAAAAAATAGTACCAAAACAAAAAATATTTACTTAACTTACTTCCGATACAAGCTAGTGTTTAAGTGAGGCTGCGAGGCAACCTCGTTCTCTGAACCGAGAGCGAGGCGAATACGAGGCGAGATGCCGGTGTGATCTCACTCCCCTCGGTAGAGCGAGGAAAATTTACTTTTCCACCTCGTCTCGTTCTCGCCTCGTGGAACGAGGTTGCCTCGCAGCCTCGGTGAAGTACTACACACAATAGAACAGATAAATAGAAATCGGCAAAATTACACCGAAAATAGACCAGTATGACCAATAAAAAACTACCGAAGAGTCAGACATAAAAATCAGTCATATTTTAGAATGAATCCATTACAGAATGTCCATAAAACTAATATTAAAAGGCCTTATAAAATTGCTGGCATTCAAAACCTTACCGATCGTAAAACTGACGAAGATTTAAACGTTAGAATGATGGAAGGAGACAGTAGTAATGGACAGTAGTTTTTTTTTCTATATAAGTACATACATATAGTTAGTACAAAAACATTAACTCAATCTAATGGCAAAATTATTTCAGAAACTTTTGATAATAATTTTGGTATCATCGACAGAATCGATCCAAGGATACCTCTAAGTAACTCCAATATCTGAAGAATCGGGGTATACCATGATACAAATGGGGGAGGTAGAAGTAACTAATGAGGTAAATCCTTGATCAACAATTGTATGTTTCTATTTTTACTCTGTTAAAAACTTATAACTAATTAAATTGTTTTGTATTTAGTTTTAATAAAAAATTCTGCTGATGATGGTGCTAAGTGCACCGAAATGTACATTCGCAAAATAAAAATGTAGTCTGTTTTTGTTTAAAACCCATTAATTTTTTCACAAAAATGGCGAAGTTATTGTTGAATAATTTGTTTATACAACTTCCTTCGCGGTAATGCCCTATTTTGTTAGTTTCTGAATTTTTTGACCAATAACCAACTAGTACCTACCTATATTTAATGAAGCAAACTATGCTGAATATCTGTTAATAAGGGATTTTACAGCATGCGGTGACTTTTTGGATATGTCTGCAGTTTTAACATGCTGGATGCTGGTTCTCATATTTTTTAAGGGTATTTTTTTTCGGTGTATCGTCAAGATATGATATTTTTGGTCTATTATGGCCCCGATTTGCTTAAGTCAAGTTATTGTCAAGTTCAAAGTAATTTCAAGCTGCAGAGGAAATTTTAGCAATTGGGGATTTTTTCTTTGTTCATATTGCTTATTGTTAATGTCGAATATAAATTAAATTTATTTTAATACTTTAATTGAAAAACCTGTCTACAAATAAAATTATTTTAGATGTTTGTTTTTTTTACAACATAAGCAAATAATAAAAAAACTTCGATACCTGTACATTAGACATGTTCAAAACAAGGTCATGTTCTAGAATTCTTCGGGAAAGCTGGAAATTCAAAAATATATTCATATTCGAGCATATCCTCATTAAAAAAAAGATACTCCTAGGGTTGCTGCCAGAGAAGCAAAATTTTAATTTTTTGGAATTTGGGTAGAAAAATGAAGAAAATTAGAATTTTTTTTTTATTTATAATAATTTGTTTTTAATTTTTTTCGATTTTCCTTATGTAAATACATATAAAGAAGTATCGAAAAAAAATTTACAGCAATTTTTGATCCTATATATAAAGAGAAAATTCATGGTCTCTACTTAAGTAGACCTGTTGTTTTTGTTGTTTAATAGCTCAAATTCTGTGCTAATTTCACTATATTCACCTTAACACAATGCTATTGTGAGTGCCACTACATGAAGATCGCTTGAAAAAATTAATGAGAAAAAAATTAAAATAAATTTGTGGTCCAAAAAATTTCAAAGTATTTTATAAGCAAGTAAGTACAATATTTTGCTCCAAAATTAGTCTATCTAACTAGCTAGTGCATGTATTACCTCAAAAAAACAAATAAAAAATGTTTATTTTGATAACTTTTTGACCAAAAACTAAATATTTTTTTTTCGTTTATTTTTTTAAGCGAAACTCGCGAGGTGGCATTGATAATATCAAATAATAGTGTATTAAGGTGCAGGTAGTGAAAACAGCAAAGCATTTGAGCTTTTACACTTGAAACACCAAAGCTCTACTTGCGAAGAGGTCATAGATTTTTTAATTATATGCAGGTTAAAAAAATATGTTATATATTTTTTTCGATACTTCCTTATGTGTATATAAGGAAAATCTAGTGTTTCACCGAGGCTGCGAGGCAACCTCGTTCAACGAGGCGAGAACGAGGCGAGGTGGAAAAATAAATTTGCCTCGCTCGACTTCGTCTCGTTCTCGCCTCGTTCTCGGTTCTGAGAACGAGGTGCCTCGCAGCCTCGCTTTAACACTAGCTCGTATCAGAAGTAAGAGCAGTATTTTTGTTTTGATACTATTTATTGAAATTTGACTCGATATTTATTTATTGGAAAGCATAGATAACGCTATAAAACTTTTATTTTGAGTGCATCTTTAGGGTGGCCCTCATACAAAAATATTTTTTAAATATCATTTTCACGAAGACCGGTTAACCGATTCACACCGAACTCACACCAGGTTGCTTTCACATTAAGAAGCTCAGCTTAGGCTACTTTTATTTAGGGTCCATATATTTCGTCATATCTTCGGTCTATAGAGTCAGCAGTACTAAAATGATCTCTAATCAAATGAGAGTTAGAATAATACCGTTACTACTCTCTTTTGTTATTATTATATGACGAAAGATTTAATAAGGGGACCCCTACGCTCGGTAAAAAACTTTGTTGTTAATGTCCAAAACCGTTCAGCCGATCGCCTGAAGATTTGGCATGTGTTTATGTTTCCTATAATTTGGGGAAGGTTCGTTGCATACTTTGGTAGATGAATAAACTTGTTTTTTATATCTCAGTAACTATATGATGTAAATCGATAAGATTTGGTACATATAATTCTTAAAGTTTGTAAAAGGTTCGTAGCTTAGCTTGATTTGAATAAAATTGGACAATGCCACGCCGTCCCATATAAGAAAAGAATTAAATTCATCAATGATTCAATCCACCAAAAATAAAAACATATATTTTATTTTACTTCTTGAGGCGTAGCAGCGCGTGCCAGCTTTGCTAGTTGAATATATCGTTGGTATACAAGAAAAATTGACCATTTTTTTTAACAACCGAAAATAATATATCACAAATTTAAGAGGATGTAAACATAATTAAACGATTAATTAGCGCCACCCACTTATTATTTGTTTGCAGATAGTCAATTTTGCTTGAATACCGACAATATACAGGAATGATAATTTTTTTTCAGTTTAATAAAATCTTCAGTTCTATTTATTATTATTATTTATTATTATTCTTTAAAATGTTTACAAAAATAATTTAATTTTTTACACTTTGTTTCTCGCGAAACCTTTTAGGTTTGTCTGCGAGATTATAGCTTATGAATTTCATTTTACGTGTTTTTTGTGATAGCTTTAAGTTTAGATACATATAGTTAACCTTAATAATGGAGTAAAGTTTGAGACAATATAAACTATGAGTATTTTCTACTGTTTAGATATAAGAAATTTTTTGATATCGTGTTTTCGTTTTGCTGTATTTATTATGTTTAGTAATTCTGCAGGTAGCGTATTTAAAAGCAAAGGCAATACTACTTTTAGTGCATTTTTTGCATAGTTATTTTTGTACTTTGGCACCTTAAATCGGCCTTCCAGACGAATTCTTGTTTGATGTTGGTGATCAATTATATTTTGGTATTTTTTGTCGTCGTACAATTCGTTCAAAGTTGTTATATGAAAAATTGTTTTCACATTTGGCATTCCGAGGTCTCTACTTAAGTTATTACTTCTGCTTATATTTTTCTTTTTCGCCAGTATCTTCAGTATATAATCCTGACACTGTTGCAACTGTCTACAATGTAGTGATGTACCCCATGCGGTTATTCCGTGCCTAAGATATGATTCCGCCAGTGCTAAATATGCTTGTCTGAGCACCTCATAACTACAACAATAGCTTAAGTGCCTTAGCGTAAAAGATGTTTTTCTTAACTTTTTCTGAAGTGCGGTAATTTGATTTTGCCATTTTAAGTTGGTGTCAACAATTATTCCTAGGTATTTATAAGTGTCTTTCAATAAATGTATTTCAATAAATGTATTACACATTTTGCAGGGTGTGTTGTTCTTATTTGTATGTAAGCAATTATAGCTATGGAATTGTTAAGATACATCTGCACGTTGAATATGCGGTGGTCTGATATGCATCACTTTAGTTTTAGTTGCGTTTACTCTCAAACCATCATCATGTGACCATTTTGCTACTATGTTTAATTTTTGTTGCATTATTTCAGTAGATTTGTTCAAATCGCAGTGTGACACAATTATTGCTGTAACATCAGCGTATGCGTATACGGAACAGTTTTTTAAGTTTTTCAGCATACTATTTGCATATAGTATATAATATAGAGAAGCGGTCCCAGCTTGGAACCCTGTGGAACACCATAAGTAAGTCTTTCTTCGCCACTAAGATGATCTTCTATTCGAACTCTATATGATCTTAGGTTCAAGTAACTTTTGAACCATTCGATGCAACTGCCCCGTACACCAATGTCTTGCATTGATTTAAGTAGTTGGGTATGCGATAGAGTATCGAAGGCTTTACTGAAGTCGATGAATAAAGCCAAAGTGTGGTTCTATTTGCTGAGATTCTGATTAATATTATCGACAAAATTTCCTAGAAGTTTGTTTATATTTTTTTACTTTTTGGAAACCATATTGGTTTTCGTTTTTTATTTTATATTTCTATATAATATTTTTGGTCTTCTAGCTACAATTTCTTCTAAAATTTTTTCTACCGTTGATAATATTGCAATTGACCGATAATTTTTAAATTCTGATTTCACACCAGCTTTACATATTGGACGAACAACAGATACTTTTAGCGCTTCAGGTACTTTCGACTGACATAGACTTAAATTACCTAATTTCGTTATCACAGGTGTTATCACAGTTACATTATTTTTTAAATTTTTTGCTCTTATTGCATCGTACCCTTTTTTTATGATTTCAGCCCTCTATAATGGACAATATTTCTTCCTCATTGGTCTCTGACATATACAGCGAGTTTGAGCGAGTTTCAGTTGCAACCCCTAAGGTTGTTATATCACAGTTATGTCTTATATTTAATATATCTTCATGAAAAGTAATCGCAAAATTATTTACAAGACTTTTTTTGTCATCACCGCAAAAGTTTTTCACAATAACTTCGTCTAAATTGCTCTTCTTTCCTATTATTTCATTTATAGTTTGCCAAGTTTTCTTAATATCATATCTGTGCTCAAAGAATTTATTTTTGTAGTACATAGTTTTTGCATTCTCGATTTTTTTGTTGACAATGTTTCGGAATCGCTAGTACTCAATTTCTCTTTGCGTGTCTCTTGAATTTGTTCGATATCTTCTGTATAAATAATCTCGTTGTTCGCAACATAATCTTACTTCTTCATTCATCCATTCATTTGTTTTTCTTGGCTTTTTATTATTGTTATTCATAAATATTTTGAAACGATGTTTGGAATTTATTGCAAAGCTCATCGACGTCTGTAAAGTTAAGCATGCTATCCCAATCTATGTTCTGAATTTGGTTGTCTACCCTACGGTTTCAAATCGGTTGTTGTTGTTGTTGGTATTTCTGGTTTTGGATTTCAGCGGTATATGTGAGTCCAAATAAAAGTGCAAAGTGATCAGATATGTCTGTTTCGATTACAGCAGCTGTTAAATCATTATCCTTACTTTTAAAGAAGTGTGACCGTGTGCTCTCATTAATTGCGCCTTGCATACCATGTGACGATAGCATGTTTAAGTATAAATTAGATTCATAATTTTCTTCACGGTTTATGTCAATATTCATATCTCCGATTAATAAAATATTCTCGTTTTTGTGTTTCTTGCTAAGAATGTTTTCCAGCTCTGAAATGGTCGATAGATAGTGAGCAAGGATAGCTGCTTACTTTTATTTTTTATAAGATTGATTTGCAGCATTTCAAATGAAGTAGTTTCATGAGGAATGCAGTTGTCTTACATACACAGCTATCCCCCCTCCTCTCATATTTTGCGTATTTAAGTACTCTGCGTTAAATCCTTTTATAGAAAATAAACAGTTCTCCTCATTCTTTATGTTTGTTTTAACAAATTCCAAAACATCTACACTATCTATCAAATTATCTATTGCAGCTTTGAAGGTGAACGAATGTTCATGTAAATATACGATATTGCGAATTCTTTAAATTGTTTTACATTGATTTCATTGAAATTAGTGTAGGAATTGAATGTTATCTTATTCATTTTTACTTATGGATGTATGTGTATATGTTAATGTGTAGTTTTAAAAATAGATATGTATGTAAATATAAATAAAATTAAAATTGTGTGGTATAAAAAAATCTCAAATTATTGAATCAATATCAGATTCACATGAAATATAAATTGAATTGGTGCCTTCTGCCTCTTTTGCCAAAATTTTTCCCTCCCGTACCCATACGAATTTCCAATTACAAGATTTTGCCTTGGTTTTTGCAAGCCATAACAAGCGGTGGTTTACTGTAGTTAGTTGATCATTTATGTAGATTGTTTTTATATCTTTGTTGTTACTTCCAGTTGTTTTTAATTTCTTACCACGCCTTTTTTGCATAAGCTGGCGCTTTGTGTTTAGTGAAGAGAATTTGATGATGATATTCTTGCTCTTGCTTTTTAATCTGTATGTGTGATCGATATCATTGTCAGTGATATTCATATTTACTGGCTTTGATATTTCTTGTATTACTGTTTTAACATCTTCACCTTCTCTTTTTTCTACATTAATTATCTTAATATTTTTGTCTAGCGTTTGTTGTTCCAATGCATTGATTTTTTGCTCTAATGTTTTGATATGTTTATCTTTTTCTAGGCTCTTTTCGCTGAGGTCATTGACTTTTTTTGATAGTTGGGTTATAGTGTCGGTTAGTTTGGAGACCATATCGCGCATCTCTTTCTTCAATTCTTCTTTTGTGTTTACAAGCTGAAGGGCCAACTCTTCTATAATACGTTTTATCTCTTGGATTGCACTGCACCTACATCGGACTTAAGAGAGCTAAGAGATAAAGTAGCACTGGGTTGATAACGTTCTGTCTGACCTTCGGTTTCTTCATTCCCTTCTACTCTTTGTTGTTTTGATGTTGCTACAATGGCAATTGCAGATGCAGCCGATCTAGTTATTTGGCGGCAATTATGACATTTCCATAATCGTTGTTTCTCAGTATTCATCGTGGAGTAAGTCTGTTCAGATATCTTGGTACACGAAGAGAAATGGTACTTACTTTTGCAGTGCTCACATGATGCATACTCTACTGTATTCGGTAGGGGCTTCTCGCATCGGCTGCATAAAACGATCGTCTCACTAAGATGCTGTTGCTGATCCATTTCTTAAGAGAAGCGAAAAAACGATGAATCACCACTTGTACGGAGCTTTCCCAAGATCAGAGAAATTCCCAGTTTGTGAATTGTGATGATTTAATTATTTTTTTTTATTTTACCGAGGCAAGGCGAGGTATGTGATTGCAAGACCTCGTCCGAGAACGAGGCGAGGCGAGACTCAAATTTACAAAACGAGGCGAGACCGAGAACAACTAGAACCTCGCCTCGCCTCGCTTCAGGTGAAGCACTAGGAAAATCGAACAAAATTAAAATAAAATATGAAGACGAAAATTCTAATTTGCTTTACTTTTTACTTAAATTCCAAAAAAATAAAATTTTGCAGCTTTAGTAGCACCCTGAAAGTGTTTTATTTGTTTTGTTTAATTGAGAATATACTCGAATATAAATAAATTTTCGAATTTCAAACGTTCCCAATGAATTCTAGAACATGGCCATATTTTGAACAGGTCTACTGTACACAGGTTATTGAAACAGTTACTTGAAATTTTCAATGCAATGATGTGATCTTTAAATTTTGTCGTTCTGACTAGAAGTCTGCACAAAATAAGTAAAATTAACCAACGCAGCTGTTACCGGAGGCAATTTAATTGATTTGAATACGTATGTGTAGCGTTTGTGTTACTGCAACCATCATTATTAAATTATATTTTTATTTGTAACTAAATGTGCGTTGCTGATTCCATCACGTGTATGAATAATACGCATGTATACTGCGAGTACAACGTGTACTACGGATACTACGTATTTGATATTTTGTAATGATACACTCTAACATGCATCGGAGTGATTAAAAACTAAGTAATTGATTATTTTGTGAGCACAAGCGTGTAAAGTGCATGTTTTTATAAAAAAAATATTTCAAATATGTGCCAACTGATAGACCTCGAAGAGCTCAAACTCGGTCTTGACATGCACTGCTTCTCGATATTCGGTCATCATTAAGACCGTTTTATTGTTATTCGGTGACCGAGAACTTGATAAAGTAATCGGAGACATAGCAGCTACCCCGATAATGTCGCAAATACCGTAACTGTTTTTTCTTATTCTTCTTCGAATTTATCAGTGTGTTGTTGCAAATCGTCGAATCAAAACACTTTTTACAATAACACAATCAACACATTGTGTTAAAAATCTATTAGAATTTTAGCGTTTTTTTATTTTGTTTTT
This sequence comes from Meiosimyza decipiens, assembly GCA_963680825.1. Taxonomy (NCBI): domain Eukaryota; kingdom Metazoa; phylum Arthropoda; class Insecta; order Diptera; family Lauxaniidae; genus Meiosimyza; species Meiosimyza decipiens. The sequence goes on from OY804259.1 coordinate 42,786,952, forward strand.
TTCTATTTTTGCCTTGTTAATGAACATTAAGTTGAACAATAAATTTGAAATGCATAATTAGTTTAATTTCTATTTTCCACCTCCACGATTGAACATGCTAAATGCTCAGTTTCTTCTATTCTATTAATACCGAACATTATTCGTATATTCGGTGCAGGTAAAAAGTGACCGACTACTTTTATTCCGTTTTACCGGCTACTGACGTATACAAATGCAGCAGTGTACTGTAGCTGTTTTTGCTGCGTATCTGTTTGTACCGTAAAGAGACCAGTGTGGTTTTGCTTCGCTCTTTGTTTGCTATGATGAACTGATGTTGATGCTCTAATACATATACGAAGCTTATTTTGCTTTTCTTACTTTACTCTTTGGTAGTCAAAAAATGGATACTTGTAATGCGAGTAACAGAAAACTGAATACGTACTGGCATCGAGTTAATTTTTCGTGCAGACCTCTAAAAGTTCTAAAGTGCATCACTTGAATTTGCCACATTTGCTTGAAATTAAAAATTAGTTTTTCGTTATGTTTCTGTTAATATAGGGCATGTAATTTGAGTGCTGAAGTAGCATCAACCAAAAAATACTGACGAGAACTTAAGAATCGAAACATACTTAACATATATCCATATTCCAAAGTTGTTGTTGTTCCATTGATAGCAAAGTTTGTTAAATAAAAGCAATGTATGTTGCCGATATGTCACTCGTCATACAATCTGGAGCACATGTCTGACCTAATCATGATGAGACAAATATCGTATTTGATAGTAGCGCCTTTATTTTTGGATACAAAATTTACTCAAGGTTAATTTATAGCGATCATACAAACTATATTGTTTTCAGAATGTGCAATACTTCAAGAAAACTGTGGAATGCAATGGCATTGATTCCCCTAGAAACTAACTCTTAACATATGAGGAACTAGTTTACGAAAATTGACATCAGCAAAGCATAAATTGCAAATGGTCCTAAATAATTCACCTTAGTATATTTATTGTAGAAGAAATTTCGAACTATACGATAACCATCCTTAAGTGTAGCATATCAAAGTTTCTCGATTTTCGTAACCTAATTTTTGCACAATGTATTGAGCGTACTACGCTGTCCAAATTATTTATTTCAAAATTTTATTTTTACGCTGCCAAGCAGAGCAAGCAACCTAATTGCACCTTTTTCTAAATTTCTTACGACAGAAAGAATGTGTTTTGTCAGTGCTATAAGACTTTGGAATTCTTTACCAAATTATATTAAGTCCGAAAAGTACTCGCTTCGTCCTTCAAATTGACCGTATTTAGATTTTAGCTAGATTTAAGTAAAATATTCTCTATTTTTGTTTTTGAATTTGAATGAATACCAATGACTCAATGTACTGTTAAAGTCTTTGAGTCTTACTTAGTACAAATTGAACTTAATAAATAAATTGAAAATTAAAATTAAAAAAAATTATATATACATATATATCAATTTGTTAAAGTTTTAATTAACATTGATCACTTCTAACTGGCTGTAAGTTCAATAACACTACACACAAAAAAAACTTAGGTAAATTTAACCGAAACGACAGTTAAAATCGCTCAAACCCTTCAAAATAGTAAATTTAAGCGACGAATTTCGAAAAAGTTGTTAGCTAACTATATTTTAGGTAAACCTATTGATAAGGTAGGTAAATTAACCAAAAGCAATGGTTCAAAATAGTAAATTCAACCGGCGAGAGGTGATCAGTTTATTTTGCTGTTTGTCAACCAGAAAAGTTATTATTTGTGTTTTTGGAACAGAGCAAAATTTAATATTATCTTTCTTACTGAGGTTTTTTGTTCAGTACTTTTAGTGCAAAAACAATAAAAAAATACAACCGCAAAATGCATTAAAGGAACGAAAAATGGACAACTAGCTGCTTATAATAGTTTCAATCACCGCTACGTGATATCACCAGTAAGCTTTCTTAGCCGACGTTTAAGAGTCAGCAAGCATACTATATTTAACTTTTTGCATTGAATCAAAATATCATAATTTTGTTAAGAATCATATTTTGATTTAAAAGAAAAAAATTGAAAATCTCACAAGTTTTTTATTATTTATTACGGTTACATTACAAATTATGTAGTAAATTTTTGAGAAAAAATTTAAAGTGTTATTTTTGGTAAACTTTACCAACAACCATGGTATAAATACCTATAAACTTTGTAATGGTAACTACTTTTTCAACTATTTGGACTGTTCTTTGTTGACTCCTCATGTTTTATTTTAATTAAATTTTTTCGGTATATTCTACCTAACGAAACCGGTTAATATATTTGAAGACTTCATGTATTTAAGGAAATAGTAAGCTAACCAGATGTTTTGGTTCATTTAGCCACCTTTTTCTTTGTGTGTACTCTACAAATTTACAAAAACTGTTACCACAATGAATGGCGATAAAATTTTCTGTAGTCAAATTTTTCATAGGATTAGAATATGCCAATGTTTTTTTTTTTCGATTGGCCCCAATATAAATGGCAAAATTCAAAAGGTTTTATAGTCTATGTTGTATTTGGTGCGGAGAGGAATCCAACAAATCAGAGATCATTAAAATCGGTGCAACCGTTCTGGAGTTGTAAATGGAAACTAACCCGACTTTCATTTATATATATAGATAGATATTCTGAATAGTTCTCAAATATTTATGTTTCATTCATATCTTATATTCAAAAAACTTATTTGTGAATTTTTGCTTCATTTTTAATAAATACCCCAAAGCAGAACAAAATCTTATTCTCCTGATGTGTTTAACCGTGTGTTTTACTTTGTGACACAATAAGTTTACGATCCAATACATTCTAAGCTAAAAATCTCGATCTTTATCTATCTTCTCTGTTGATAATGCAATCTTCCACAAGTCTCAGTGCTCTGTCAACGACAAAGAAGCCAATGTCTTTGAGTCAAACGTGATACTAGTACATTTGTACGACTCTGAAACCTGGTGTTCACTTGCAATTGTCTTCGCCGGATTCTGAAAATTTTGTTGGTTAGAATTAGTTTCAATGTGGATTTGTGCTCATTAAATGCCGCTATTCAAATCAAAAGACAGATGTGGAATGGGATTGGAATCATCATCTGAAGTCTGCCGGCAAGCAATAGAGTGGAACTCTCAGGGCAGCAGAAAACGCGGCCATCCTAAATCATGGTGGAAACATTCACTCGAGCAGGGAATACGTGATTCGGGGAAATGATAGAGAGAACTGAAAGCACTCGCTACTGACTATAAACGTTGAAAGAGATTTGTGTAGGTCAAAGAATATGAAAAAGAAATGAAACTCTCATCAGAATACTAATAGCAACGTAAAACAAAATTTTATTTTTTTGGTTCATTTTGAAACTCACCCGGGCGTGGTGACTATTTTGCATATGGGTTTACCACTTTGGGTGTTTTATTCCAAATTTGGATTAGACTTAAGTTTTTTTTGGACTTTGTCGATATATCACTTATTTTTAACCAAAATCGAGGAAATAATTGAATAAAATTAAGAAATAAAGAAGTAAACGATACTCTTGTCAATTTTATAACTGATAATCAATTGATTTTATTTTTTTGTTAAAATGATAACATATGGTAATATATGGAGCTGTCACATTCACTATTGGATTTCACCACTAACAATTTCAATAACAACAACAATCAGCTGACTGACATGAGAAAATTATATTTTCATCAAGAAATTGAATCATCATGCACTTAATGCCCCAATTTACGCTCCATGCTTTCATCGTATTATAGCGCCAAGTCTTAATATGATCGCCACTATTAAGATCCATACGCATGATACGATTGTGGGCTACACCTAGCAGTTCCTCCTTCTTTTGACCATCAAATTTAATAACAAACAGCGTAACACCAAAGTCGGGCACTCTGTCATCCTTGTATGTACTTTATTTTTGATTCCATCAGTGACAAGTTTTTGACATTTGCGTGAGCCTAAAAGATGCGGTGGACTGATTTATTTGACATCTTCTTATACATCTTAGGCGACAGGTAATCAACTGGTTCAATCGAACGTGGGTCAACATTTACTGCTAGCTACCTCACTCTCATATGAACTATCGGCAAGGGAACGACCTTTTGCCGCAAGACGGCAAGCAGCGATCCATTTCGCGTACTGTTCTTCCGTGTCAGAACAAATCCAAATCTCACTGTTTGGACCATGAAGTCCTTCTGGTGGCACTTCAAGACGAATGCTAAACTTGCCTTGTGCAAGCTTAACATCCGGGGTAACTTCACATCCACGCAAATTAATTGTCATTGCCGGTGCTGCCCTACGCGATTCTTCTGCGCTTTTATACAAATGCATGTGCAGATCTCTGTAGACACAGAAAAACTTTTTGTAACCCTTTAATGTAAACTTCTTAGGTTTAAGAAAACGTAAATAGTTCGACAATTCAGGAATCTTTGTGATGTTGCCGCTTTGAACAGTCGCATTAGGACCTTCCAACGTGATTTACAGTTCATTTAAAGCCGAATCAATATCATCCTCTGTGTATGTGTTAATGATTTCATGTGGTTTTTCCTCGTAGAGTTTTACGCATTTATGCCATTCATGTACATTATGTGGGTTTTGACGCAGCAGAACACTGTTCAATAATAGCAAACGACGCTCCATTAGGTACTCAAAACGTGCCAATCGCAGTTCAATGTCAATATCATCTTCTTCAGTTGAATCAGGATCTTTAGCCACCATTTCCATGCGTTTACTAAGTGGAACCTCCTCGTGTTGTAGCTGCAAGGAAACTTAAATTGTTTTAATACAATATTACCAAGATTTTTTCAATACAAAAAAAATTGAATTACTTTAATTTATTAATTTAAATTATGTGATAGCTTACCTTCCTTCTCGTTGTTTTGATATTTTTCAATTGCAAATATTGACAAAACTTCAAAGTCAGCTGCTCTTATTCACCAAAGCTAAAAAAATTACACCAAACCCACGGATGAAATAATCTTTTCCTTTCACCCGCCCTCTCACGAACAAGAGAACACTTTTAAACACCCTTGCCCACAAACGTAAGACGTCGACGTCGGTTTTCCGCACCACTCTTTTGCTAGCAAACCCCCTCACCAACAAACGTAAGACGTCGACGTCATTTTCTAAGACGTCGACATCGTTTATTGTTTACACAATTTCTTGATTTGTTCTTCCCTTCATAAGCCTTTTATGCATAACGCTGAAAAATATGAATAATCCTACATATACCCACATAATATTAAAGATTTTTAAAAAGCAAAAATATACTCAAGTTCTCTTGCAAGGCCCAAAAAACCTTGCAATTCCTTTTTAAAAACTTCATATTTTCTCATATTTTCACATATTTTTCAATAGTTTCTTGTTTCACCGCGGTGTTAAGAAGCTGCCACATTGTCGAATTCATATAGCGTATGACGTAAAATGTGTGGAAATATATTCTCGGTCAGCAAATTAATTACCCTGAACGAAAGATATAAATATTGCGAATACGTGAGTTTTACTATTTTTCATATTGTGAGCCAATTTGACAGGTCATCCATTTATGAACTAAAAAGTGTTTCTGAATGCTTATAATGACGGTATGAGACGGTATCAAATTATATAAAATTTCAAAAAGGACTAAATAAATTGAAATGCGACTATTATTAAAATCCCTAACATCGCAAGCGAAACTGATTTTAAAAGATAACTCTGAATTTGTACCAAAATTAAATTCAATAATATCGATATGGTTGAAATTTTACTTAAAAATCGGTGATAAAGGAAAGACATAAATCACTTAAAAGTTTTGAAAAAAATTTTCTTAATTATAAGAACAAACCATATATGTATGAATATAACAGTTTTATTGCTCAGGCATATTTTTTCTCATTAACTTTTGGAAACTATATATACGCATTATTATGGTCGTGGTTATATCTATTGCCGTGACTGCATATAATTTTGAATCCAATGCTTATTAAGGGACACACAGGTAGTGTATAGACGTTATTAATATTGAACGTAAGCTTGCATTATTGAAATTAATCTAACTAAGTCCTATGATATGTATTAATATTAATTTATTATGCCAAGTTTTTTCCCCAAGTTTTTCCCAAATCGCCCAATAACACCCACAGTCGAGAGTAAATTTCCATAAAATTTACTTTCCAACACACGGCATCATTGGTTTTAGCGAATTTTGACAATCAATACGTGAGAGTGAAAAATTTTGGCGCAAAAGAGTTTCATTTCTTTTTCATATTCTTTGGTGTAGGTCCTGCACTCTATGAGCAGATAAATGACACAAGAGAGAGAGAGAAAGAGATGATTCTGAAATGAGTCCTGCACTCTATGAGCAGATAAATGACACAAGAGAGAGAGAGAGAGAAAGAGATGATTCTGAAAAGAGTTTTAAGGATGAAGTTAAGTAATTCATGAGAACGTAGATTTAGAATCCAGTACCAAAAATTGGTGTCCAAATTAAGGTGTTTAAGTAACTCAACTTAACTTCATAATTATACATAAAAACATGAGCATATTAAGTAAATTTTGATAATTTTCGGAAAAAGTCGGCCAAAGGCACCTTAAAACTGATTCTGAGACATTTAAAGTTCTGGAACCTATTACATTTTTTTTTGTAGAGTAAAAATTGTGCGGAAATATTTTTAACTTACCTGATTCTGTTGAGAAGTTTGTAATGAAGCATTCCGATATTTCTCCCATTTAGACATGACGTCTGAGACTTTTTCCTCAGACAATAAGCTTCTCTCTGAGTTTCCAAGTACTTCATAAACTGCATAGCCCTTTGCATTTTCGAGTAAACCAATTTTTTTTTTTACCAATTCCATAACTTCTGCTGCTGTAGAACTAGGATAAAATTCCACGGAATGATACTGACCATCCATAAAATGAAATCTTGCGTAAATAGGTCTACGATTAATAGTACAGATAATTTCTTCTCTACTTGGTGGCCACTGCCTTCGCCGAGTCCCCTGAGTTCGAAAAAAACACTGAAAAATAAACATAATTATAAAGTCAGATAAATATAAATTATCTTATAACAAAATAGTTAGCCAAATTAATAAAAAACAAAGTGTTGACTCTTTTAAGTAAGAGCTTTAGTAAAAGAAAAGACGAGCTAAAAGTTTTTCGTCACTTATTTTATGCTAATATTTTTGAATCTCATGGTCTCATTTTTCATTAAATTTCTAAAAATTGTTTCTGGTAACCAAATATGTATTCTCAATATATTCAGTTCCAGTAGAATTTTGGTTAATTATTTCAAAATAAAATATAGCAGATCCAAATACACAATATGAATCGGTGTTTTACAGAGCTTTATGGAGAATAACAAATTTCGTCTGTTATATGGACATGTGAGTGCTTGTGCTTAACGCTTAAAACCTAATTTTATAGGACAGAAAATTTAAACTTCGATCCCCTATTTTTTTGCGTGTTGGGAAAACGGTATATATTTTTCTAACATTTGATATGTTTCCAATTCGTATATTGGTAATCATTATCTTATTTATTTCTTTATCTACTTATTCAGATAGATATGTTTGCACATAGGACTTAGTCTTTTAAAAGCATAAACGATTTCCAATTCATTTAATGATTTAGATTAAATTAAAGTTTACAATTTTGAATTACATTAATTACTTTATTTTAAAAAGAAAAGCAAGATAGAAGAAAAAAAAGCAAAAGTACATAGAGTAAGAAATTGGCAAGAGTAATGTGTGATTATAATTTTTAGATTGAAAAAACTAATCGCGCATAAAAAAGTTTTTGAACTACAAACTTAAAGCTTCTACAATTTCGCCCGTATTTAATAACATTTGGTAGAGAATTCCAGAGTTTCAAAACATTTACAAAGAACATTTTAGGTACTGTCGTATACTTTCATTTAGGTAAAATGAGGGTATGTGTCCTGGAGGAACATGCAAAATGCAACTGATTAAAGAGATATTCAGGACAACGATTATAAATTAATTCATGAAGAAAAAAAAAAAGATTTCGCATTTTAAGAAATCATGTAAGGGAACATCCAAGTATCTTAATTGAGCATTGCGAAATGTGTTCGAATTTGTGTTTCGAAATCATATATCTAGTTGCATTATGTAGTGCTAACTGCAATTTTGGTTGAGACGCACAATCTAAGCTGCCATAAACAATATCACCATATGATAATAGTGGCACTTAAAAGGTTTTAATAAGATATAGTTTCGTTTCTTGAGCCACAACTTTCTAAGGATTAAACATATTTTTTCTAACAATGTAATTTATGTGATTGCAACAACTAAGGTTAGAGTTGATTTTAAGCGCAAACTAATCACGCAACTCTCAAATTTAATTTTAGTGCTTCCTAAAAGTAAGGAAGGAAACAGTTCATCGGCGCGTATAAGTTAAGCTATTAAACATTGGCTTTGAATTTTTGCCCAAAGTTCTTAGGGACACACACGACTGTGCAATAGAAGTGTCAAATTCCTTTCAGCAAATTGGCAAAAATTAATTTTCTTAAAAAGTCACGTACGTCACCAGTTGAAGTATCGTGTTTCTTTTGAATGTTTTGCTGTGTGTAATTTTTGCTTTACGTAATTTTCGCATGATCAGCAAAATGATCAAGCAACACCCTTCCTAGGAAAAAATATAATTTTAAAAATCAGTCTTCGTAATTATCGGGATTCAAACAGTCATAGACTGTAAACAAAATAAATTTAGAGTTCGAGTGAAATTTCAAATTAATAAAAAATACCAAAAATTTATGTGAAATCTGTAATGTTAAATCCGTAAAACTTTTAATAAAAAATACTATAAATTTGTGTGAATCTGTAGAACTAGATATAAAACATATCCGAAAATCTGTGCAAGAACTTGAGCCAAATTAATAAAAAATAACAGGAGTTTGATCGTGACCGCGATGTGTGTTAGTCGCATTACGGAGATTCAGCTAATTTTTTGTGCTCGTTTCATTACTTGCACTCTGCTTAATTCTTTCCCTTTAATTATATTTCGGATAAAGTAACAAAAAGACAATTTTATTAAATCTAATATTATTAAAAAGGTGATGAATGAGCTAAAAGCTCAAAAATCACTTTTAAAGTTTAGAAAAATGTCGGATTGCTCAAGTATTAACTCATCAATTGAACTTGATACACATGAGTGTAAAAGAAAAAGAAAAAACAATTACAACGATGCCGAATCGATACCGAATCACTTAAAAAACAACCCATTTGCTTTGCTCAATATTGAAAACGATGCTCAGTGCAACAAAGAATACTTAGAAAAATTCGTCAAACATGTGCATAATAAGTCTCAGTTAGTTGAAAGTGGAAAACAATCATCACAATCAATAACAACTGCTGCTCAAATACAGCAAAACGGTACTGTGTCGCATAATCCAAATTCTAAAAAGCAAAATATTCCCCCAATTAATATTTGTGATGTTGAAGCAAATCAACTAATTGAATTTATCAAAAACGGTTTAAACCGTTTTGATTTTAAGATAAACGAAAAAAATGATAAAAAACTAACATTGTACTTAAACTCTCTCAATGATTTTGATAGAGTAAAAGCATATTTGCAAAAAAAAAAACAAAATTCTTTACATTTACTCCGAAAGGCATAAAAACAAAAACCGTTCTACTAAAAGGCCTTGGTGCTGACACTCATAGAAATTTAATTTTCAATGCGCTTTGTGAGTTAGGCGTAGAAGATTTGACATTTATGAAAGTAAGTCCATTTGTAACAAAAGCTTCATCCAATAGAGAGTTTGGCCTGCCAATATTTTTGGTACAAATATCTGCTGACAGCAATATTAATCAATTAAAATCTATCAAGGGACTCCTCCACCGCTGCATTAGATGGGAAACTTTGAAAAAACCCGAAATTTCTCAGTGTAGAAACTGTCAGGGCTTTTTCCATAGTGCATCAAACTGCTATCTACCACCACGATGTGTCAAATGTAAGGAATCTCACGAAGTTGGGAAATGTTCTACAGCTAAAGTTCCAGAAGAAGAAATCTCAAAATTGTATTGCGTTCTATGCAAAAAATATGGGCATCCCGCTTCATATAAAGGTTGCGAAATTTACATACAGCTGAAGCAAAAAATCAAAATGAAAAAACAAGCCCTAGGACAGAAAAAAACAAATAGATCAACAGAATTCGTCAATCCACATGTCAGCTATGCAAACATAGTAAAAAACAACAACTCTTTTGGTGTAGAAAATAAGAACAATGCATTAAGCCACAATGGCAACTTTTCAAATTCTCTGCTGGAAGATATGAAAAATTGTATTCAAAACCTTAGTAATCAAATACTAAAATTTCAAAAAGAATTGCAATTACAAACGTCAAGAATTGACACAATTTTCTCCTTGCTAAATAATTAATGTTCAGTTCATCTAATCAGATAGACATTACGCCAAAAACACTAAATATTATTGAAATTAATGTTAACTCATTAATTAGACTAAATAAAAGATACGATCTTTTAAGCTTCGTTCAGATCTACAGTCCGGATATAGTTCTTCTAAATGAGACAAAACTGAATGAAAAACATAAAATTGAGTTTAAAGACTATCATCTGATTCGCAAAGATAGAAAGGGGTCTACCAGAGGAGGTGGAACTGCAATAGTATTTAAAAAAAATATAAAGTACAAAGTGTATAAAAATAGTATCATTGATTCCTTCTGTTGCCTAGAAACCTGCATAATTAAGATTCCAATGATTAATAATAAAAAGATGTTCTTGATATCAGCATATTGCCCCGCTGGTAATAATGCATCAGATTTTAAGGCTGAGCTCAATAATCTTTTTTAAAATTATGAACCTTCAAAACCCAAATAATTTTTACCTCTTGGCAGGTGATCTTAATTGCAAACATATCGATTGGGGCAACGCCTCAAACAACTCTAAAGGCAACACTCTAAGGGAATGGTTGTCAAATAATGAACTGAAATTTAGGTGTAAATTGTATGGATCTGTTTTACCTTCCTATCCACGCTCGGGATCGTACTTGGATGTATGTATTGCAGACTCCAGGTTATACATAGAAAAACAGAATAACACTTTAAACTGTCTTAAAACTTTAGACTACGATAGTGATCATAACGCCATACAGATTATTGCTTCTAGCAACGAAAATCGTCAACCTTTTATGCTTTTTAAGGAATTATCACCTTCAAAATTTAATTACAAAGCGACTATTTGGAAAAAATTTCAGAGAGAGATTTTAAGTCATCTAAATACCAACGATCACATCCCAAATGACAGAAATTTAAGCAACTCAGAAATCGATTCTTACCTACAAAAACTTAGTGACCTCATTAGCACTGCCATAGAAACTACCGTCCCTAAATTTTAAGAAAGTAATTTCATTGACATGTTTAGGAATTTAATCATAAAAAAACTGCAAGCAGAAAAAAGTGAAACCCTCACAATAATTAAGAGGTACTACAGATTAACTCATGTGATTTCTCCATCACTATTTAACATTCTAAAGGTTAAGTTAAAACTTATCAAAAAACTGATAAGTGACAATATTTCTCTATCTATTAATAAATATTATGAGAAAAAACTTTCAGGACTAATTCCTTCAGATTCTTCGCGTATGTTTTCGGAAGCTAAAAAAAGCTTTCGAACTCTTAAGTCATTGAATGTACAGAAAATAAGAATTCCCGAAGAGTCAGTAAATTTATTAACGAACGCAAATATTGATGTTGAGACATCCGAAAGAGATCAAGAGACCAATAGCTTTATTATAAGGGACGAAAACCAGATCCTTAATGTTATAGGAGCCTTTTTGGAGTCTGAGCACTCTGATAAAGAGAATGTTTTGGACAACAATGTTCATACCAAGACGATTGCTTCGCCAGATTTTTATTTACGAAAAATAGGTACGAAAACAATCATTCTACTATTACCAATTTTTCTTCTAACAATAAATCTAATGAGTTAACCTTATCAAGTGCATCAAACTATTTCGTGACTAAGGATGATATTATTTACATCTTTTACAATTTAAGAGGTAAATTATCATCAGGAGTAGACAATATACCCAATATAGTACTGAAAAATATTCCAAAATTTTTGATTCTTGAATATTGTACTTTATTTAATAATATGGTAAACAACTCTTACTTTCCTAAAGACTGGAAAACGGCTAAAGTTGTTACTCTTGGTAAAAAAAATAAGGACACGAGCGATCCTAATAATCTTCGCGCAATTAGTTTACTTCCCAATTTAAGTAAAATATTCGAGATCTGTATTAATATTAACATCAATAAATTCAGTGAGAAAAACAACTTATTCACTAATAAACAGTTTGGCTTTAAGCATAGGCATTCAACTATTCACGCTATAAATTTGCTGACATCGAATATAAACTGGAATTGGAGCAAAAGATATTGTACTGGAGCCTGTCTTATTGATTTCGAAAAAGCTTTCGATGGAGTGTGGCTGGCAGGCTTAATTTATAAGCTGATTAATTACAAATTTCCAGAACATCTTGTGATTCTAATATATAACATGTTAAGCAATAAGTCCTTTGTAGTTTGCGATAAATATGAAGTTAGTAAAAAAAAATTTCAGATTATTAACGGTCTCCAGCAAGGAGCCGTAAATTCCCCCACACTTTTCAATTTATATACCCTTGATTTAATAAATACAGTTGACAATGTTATTGCCTTTGCTGATGACATTATTCTATACTATGCTGATGACAAAGTAGAAAAAATTAATAGAAACCTGCAGTGTGCGCTAGAAAAAGTTGAAGAATATGCCATCAACTGGAAATTGAAAATTAATTACAGCAAATGTGAATCTATTCTTTTTCGCCCCCCAGTTAAAAAGTGTAACTACAATATAAGAAATAAGTGGAAACTATTTGGCATAGTCTCTAATACCACTAATTCACAGATTCCAAATGCTCAAGTAGTTAAATACCTAGGACTACACTTAGATAAATTCCTTTATTTTAATTCTCACATAAACGAACAACTAATTAGGGCTAAAAAAGCTTTCTTTATGTATAAGTCTTTGTTTTATTCAAAACACTTGAAATCAAGGACCAAAGTTTTATTATATCAAGCCCTAATTCGGCCAATTATTACATATGGTAGCCCAATCTGGTTTAATATATCGCCTTCGTATATGGAAAGAATGCGCGTATTTGAAAGAAAATGTTTGCGTTCATGTACAACACTATATAGATCAGCTATCAGTAATTATACAAAATACATTCCAAATAAAAAACTGTATACTTCTGCAAGAGTGAGTAGAATCGATAATTTTATCATTCACCTAATTAGAAAACATATCGTCAAGACCTTTGAATGTACAGAAAATAATTTAATCCAGGCCCCATATTTTGTAAACGATGAATACATAAGTAAAACTTTACAAAGTGGATTTGTGCCACCCAAAGCCTTTTTGTATTTAGATAAAAATGGTTTTATTCAAAATGAAAATGGTACTCCCATATTTTACCATATATATAGGCGAGCAAACGATAAAACTGTTCAATGCAACCAATTAACGTCTGAGAATCGCAGATTCGATATTAGTGTTTACGCAGAAGACAAAAATATAAATTGGAACTTAAATTTTAAAAAGTATTGGTGGCTTAATGTCTAATATCTGTTTTATCTCTGGACTGTAACTTTTATCTTTTCTTAAATATATAAGCAAGGTTTTCAAACTTTTTCTTGCATTTATGTTAGTTATGTATACACTTATGTATTTATTCTGAAAATAATATATGTATTCATAAAATGAAGAGAAGACATTGTAAACAACACAAATATTGAATATACTAGAGTGCTCGATTACGGGACTGTGTGTAGTAAGAGTTATTTATTCATTATACTATTTGTTTATTTATAGTTAAATTGTATTGAGTTTGTTTAAATAAACGTAAAAAAAAAAAAAAATAAAAAATAACAACTGAAAACTATGCAAATCTCGAGTAATTAATTAATTTGGAGAAACGGGCGAGTTCAGTGAAAAATAACTTATACATTGGGCAATTTCAATAGCAATGGTTTTTGAAGCATTTAAAATTAAATTGTTGGACGAGAGAGGTATACTTGAGCGACATCCGCATACATGTGAATAGATACGTTTTTACGGCACTTAGCAATGTCATGTATAAAAATGATAAACAATATGTGGCCAAGTATTGATCCCTGAGGTACCCCAGAGTGTAGCCTTTGAGATTCTGAGGAATAATTTCATATAATTACTATTTGCCAGCGATTTTGAAGATATGTTTTTGAAAACATTGTCAGAGAAACCGAAATATTTTTCAAGTTTTTGCAATAAAATGTTATGATCAACGGTGTCAACGCCTTAGATGGCGATCATTTTTTTGCTCAGGAAAAGTGGAGGTCGTTATTGAGTAATTTAAAATATGAGTTATAGGAGAAATAATTTGCGGAAGAATAAGCCTAAGAAACTTTAAGCTAATGCTATTATCACCAAGGGAATTCGACTTAATTGATAAAAAGTCTTTTAAGACTTCCATCTCAGATACTGTATTAAAGCTAAAAAGATCATCAGATTGAAAAATAAGATTCGTATCAGTTCTAAAATCAATGTTAGATCGTTAAGTTAATACTTTCACTTTAGTGTAATTACTGTGAAAAATAATTATTCATTTTATTAACGTCCAAGTTACAGTGAGACAAATTCTTTCCTCCAATACCTATTGCATTTAAGCGTTGCACAAAGCGTTTTAGTCGGAAGGCTAAATTTTAGTTTTGTTTGGTATTACAATTTTGTAGCGCTTCTAGTTAAAAAGTTGGAGCTATTTCTCGCAATTCGAAAGGCTTCTCCATTTTCTGTAGTTGTATTTCGTTTCCACCTAGAGAATAGTTTATTGCGGTCTTTTATTGCGGATAAAACTTCAATTGAAAACCATGGATATTTTTAGTTAAAGTTTTTACCCTTTTAATCGGTACATGTGCATAGTACAGATACTTTACCAATGAACTAAAATGTTCAAGATTTTTACTTATATCTGGAAGATACCAAGCCTCTGTCCGATCTATAGTAAAAGCTTCGCAGAGAAGATTGTTCATATTTATCAGTTTAAAGTCTCTGTAACTAAAATGTAAATAATTCAGACTCCTATCGAAAGACATATTGTATGATAAAAATTATATATCATGGTTAGAAACCCCAGCAGTAGGCAATTGCTCAAAGTGAAGCACATTATTGTTGATAGATACACAGAACAAGTCCAATAGGCTGGATCTACAGTTTGGAGCAAATCTTGCGGAATCATCGTTAACGACATAAAGGCCAAGTAAAGAAATTTTATGCAGTAGAATTACAGATCTAGCGTCATCAGTCAGCAAATCAATATTTATATCACCACAAAGAATAACATTTTCACATTTCACTGCCAATTCAGCTATTTTTGCAAAAAGACTTTCCATATCATTTAATTTACATGGATTATAAATAGATATGTGTTGATTTGTTTATATTCATCAATGAATTTTGTGGTAGACCAATCACTCAAAAAAGTTTCAGCCAATTTAAAAAACATGAGGGTAATGATAGGCCCGTTATAGATGGAATGACCAATATATTAAGGCATTTCATATAGTTATTACCAATTTCTATTGCCAAAAAATCTACAGAGTCACAACTATTTGATTTAAAAATTAACTTTGGTATTTTCTTAATCGCCTTTCTTTCTTTTGATTGTGATACTGAATTATTTTGATTAAGACCACACTACTTATCTTATGTATTACTTTGATAGTATTATCTTAGACTTAGTGCTGCAAGATGAGCTGATCTGACCATAGTCACGCACTAAAAAAGCCGCGACAAGGCCATAAGGAACTTGTTGAAACCTTATTGTTGTTCTAGTCTGCTACAGTGGATATATATTGATATTTTTCAGTCTTAGTCCGAATATGGACTGAAATGTTGGTGAGGTGTACAAAACAATAAAGTACACCCTATTTTTATATCGCAAAAACATACCATTCGATTAATTCATTAAAAAAGGTCGCCGTAAAATTAGTTGGCCGGTTTCAATTAACCTCAAAATTTTGCCCAAAGCATTGAAAACATTTTCCAACCATCTGCGTATTCTTTGATTAGAAGTTCGAAGTACTACAATTTAAGAACTAACACTCAGGAGTTGGTATTAGTCAAACAACATAATTATCAGTTACTGTAGGTTGTGGAGGTTTTTGACCAGCAGTATAATTGCACTACAATATTATTTAATTTTGTCCCAACGTTTCGTCACTTATTTGGTGACTTCTTCAGGGGATTTTTTTTCTAAAAACACAAAATAAATACAAAAATCACTTACACAAGACATTTTGTAAACATCATTGGAAAATTTACAAATAATAATTATTTTACTACATTAATTTATTTTAATTGTAATGAACTGCATAAACAAATAAAAATACATAAATAAATGAAAAACATTTAAAATCATAAAAAATAAAAACACGGTTTCTACACTGTTTCACGGTTGTATGGCGACTGTGTAGTTATTACTAATGTTGTCCTCTTTGTAGGACACGGACGGGATTGTCAATTTGCCCCATTCCTGAATTCGTAAACTTTCTAACATCAATATTTTGTTTTGGTTTCTTTCCATTTCCACTTATTCTTTGTCGAAATCAGCTGTGTGGTTTGTCTCTAATAAATGTTGTGCTATTGCTGTTGATTGTTTTTTGTAATTGATGTCGCGTTTATGTTCTCCCATTCTCACTTCGAGCGCGCGTTTTGTAGTCCCAATGTATATTTTCCCGCAATTCCAATTTGTGTCTCCATTACACATTACTTTATATATTCCCAATAGGCAAGGGCAGGAGCTAGCAGGCCTTCCTTGATATGATTAAGGCCTTGCCACCTCCTTTCAAACTTAGTTTCTATTTTATATGAAACGTCCCGATAAAAAAGGCCTTCTTTAGCAAGCCTGATAGAAATACTTCCTACATCGTTTGCGTCAAAAGCCCTTCTAAGGCCGCTTGCCGTAGAAGTGGTCACAGAATTACTTGAAAAATGAAATCTTAACACGTCGTGGGACTCTTAGTTAAATGTTTTTTTTTATCTGCGTCAACCTCCCTTGCGTTGATATTTTTAATGTTTATTTTTAGTGACATTTTCTTAATTTATAATTTGACATTGAATACACACCACTCTACCACTTTAACATAACATGAAACAGAAGACCAACCTAGCAACATGCACACCGTTCCTTACTTCTAACCATTTATCTACTTTTGATGTCGTATAAGTACAATGCAATGACAAAGAAGTAATGTCGAATCATAAAACATTGCAATACATGAAATAAAAAAATACATGAAGTCCTTCTCTTTGCCTTCTATTATCAGGCCTTATAGCAGTGCTGCTGTGGGAAGGCATAATAGCACGACTGCTGTGGTAAGACATAATATCATTTCATGACTCAATGGAGTGTAACTATTCTGCTGATTAAAATTTCACTACTTATAAAATTTACTTAATAATTAATTAATATTGACAGATTGTATATAAAAACAAAAATCATAATAAAAAAAAGAAAAGATTAGCATACATTTTTTGATTTGCATGAAAATTTAGATTTGAGAAGGCCTCTTACAATCGCAGCAGTGCTAGCAGGCCTTCTCCGGGGAAGGCATGTTCAATTTCCTGCTGGGTTACGTTGATTTTTTTATTTGTTTTCCAATTACAATGAAAAAACTCTCACCTAGTCACATCATAGCGCCCAGCAGGCAATTTGACAAGGCCTTCCCGGAGAAGCGTTTCTCCAAATTAATCCAAATTAATTAACTACTCGAGATTTACGTAGTTTTCAGTTGTTATTTTTATTAATTTGGTTCAAGTTCTTACACAGATTTTCGGATATGTTTTATATCTAGTTCTACAGATTCACATAAGTTTATAGTGTTTTTTATTAAAAGTTTTACAGATTTCACATAAATTTTTGGTATTTTTTATTAATTTGAAATTTCACTCGAACTCTAAATTTATTTTGTTTACAGTCTATGACTGTTTGAATCCCGATAATTACGAAGACTGATTTTTAAAATTATATTTTTTCCTAGGAAGGGTGTTGCTTGATCATTTTGCTGATCATGCGAAAATTACGTAAAGCAAAAATTACACACAGCAAAACATTCAAAAGAAACACGATACTTCAACTGGTGACGTACGTGACTTTTTAAGAAAATTAATTTTTGCCAATTTGCTGAAAGGAATTTGACACTTCTACTGCACAGTGGTGTGTGTCTCTAAGAACTTTGGCCAAAAATTCAAAGCCAAAGCTTAATAGCTTAACTTATACTCATGAAATGCTAATATGCCTTACCACAGCAAGCGTGCAATTACGAATTCCCACTGCAGCAGAGCTATAAGGCCTTCCCACAGCAGCAGTGCTATAAGGCCTTCCGACAGCAGCAGTGCTATAAGGCCTGATATTAGAAGGCAAAGAAGAAGGACTTCATGTATTTTTTTATATCATGTATTGTAATGTTTTATGATTCGGCATTACTTTTTTGTCATTGCATTGTACTTATACGACGTCAAAAGTAGATAAATGGTTAGAAGTAAGGAACGGTGTGCATGTTGCAAGGCTGTTCTTCTGTTTCATGTTATGTTAAAGTGGTAGAGTGTTGTGTCTTCAATGTCAAATTATATATTAAGAAAACGTCACAAGAAATAAACATTAAGGACTGTTAACTTATCTCAACTAAATTGTAGATTAAACTCCGATTCCGTCTTAATCTTAATCGGCAATTAACCTACAAATCGTTGATTAAAGTTAATATGAGAAATTTCTCCGATTAACGAAGTTAACTCGACTATGTTTGACGTTTGTGTTATTGAAATAGTTCAATAAAAAAAGATTTCCTCTCAAATAGACCTTTGTGGACACTTTTATGAAGTCCAAATTAAACAATATCCCGAAAAGAAGCGAAATGAATATTTTTCGCGATCCAATGATTGGACAAAATGAACTGAAAAAAAGTTCTTCCAACGCTTTCGCGTATCGAAGCGCACAGTCAGAGGGGAGGTAAATAGTGCTAGTTATCTTGCATTTGTTAGCCTTCAAACAAACCTTAGGGCCCAAAATTTTTCAATTCGGGATAAGCTGCTTAGGTCTTCGGGATTTTAAGAAATATGCAGTATTTTGCAAGCCACTGAGGACTTTGGTGGCATTTCTTCATTCATTCATTTCATTTATTATATTTTTCTCATTATGAATTACAGTGGTTCTTAAGATTATTACAATGATTTTAATAGCATAATTAAATTATTAATGAGAAAAAATTAGTGACATTTTTTATTTTTTATGTTTTAAGAATAAAAAAATAAAAATAGCGGAAAATGCACTTCATATAAGTAATTAAAGACTATATAGATAAATATACTGTGTGGGGTGAACTTGGATTGATAAACTTTTTAAAAAAAAAATATAAAATCAAAAAAGAAGCAAAAAAAATATACTACAATAATTTAAAATAAAAAAAAAAATAAGAAAAAAAATGAGAACCAAATATAAGAGCAATAAGAGAAAAAAAAATAAGAACAACTGAATCTAATTTAGACTGGCTTTAGTTTAAAAATTACTGCAAGATATAGTTGACAGCTATGTTAATTCAATTCAGTAAGCTTTCCACGTTATGAAAGTCTAGCGCTAAAAGCAAATTTTTAAGTTTTTTTAAGAAAATATTTCGAGATTTTACTTATCTGAGATATTGCGGAAGTATGTTATATAAGCGGCGAGACGTAACATCATAAAATCATTTAAAGACCGTGGTCCGAAAATATGGTACATTTACAAGGTGCATATTGTTAACTCGAAGGTTGCGTTCATTGAAAACCCTGTGAATTAAGTAGCCAGTTCTTCCGTGTCTCTGTTCTTAAATATTTTTGCCATTTATCAATTTTACTATTCTCAATTGAGTTCAAATGTCTATATGAAAAATTCACAATTGACTTTATGTGTTACATTTTTTGTTAATCTGAGATTTCTTAAATCTAAACAAATTCAGAGATGAGTTACCAAATTTAATTCGAGATATAATCGCCGTTTATAAAATCTCCGATTAAAGTGGCATTAAGGAAATAGATAAGTTAACAGGCCTAAAAATATCAACGCAAGGGAGGTTGACGCAGATAAAAAAACTAACAGTCCCACGACGTATTAAGATTTCATTTTTTCAAAGTACTTATGTGATCCCTTCTACGGTAAGCGCTCTTGGCGTTAGCGATGTACGAAGACCTGCTTGAAGAGTATTTCTAACAGGTCTGCTATAGAAGGCCTGTTTTTTCGGCACGTTTTATATAAAAAAGAAAGTAAGTTTGAAAGGAGGTGGCAAGGCCTTAATCCTGCCCTTGCCTACTGCGCGGATTTAAAGCAACACATTCAAACCATGGACGACGACATGGAAAAAGCAGTTGCCAGATCGTAAATTTCGAATAAAATTATAACATTCAACACGAAGAAAGAGAAATTTATACTGAAGACATACGAGACAGCCAAAAAATTTATCAAGTAACACAAAGAAGTCATTATAACACAATCAGACAAGGGTAACAAAATTGTTGTTATTTACAAAAATGATAATTTAAACAAAATTACTGAGCCACTACAAGACAAAAAGACATATAGAACATCAAGAAAGGACCCGACTAAAGAATTATTTGAAAAAAACAATGATATAGTTAGAACATAAGTGAAAAAAACTATTAGGTGCGCAATTATGTTCTCGCTGTATGTCAATAGATGGCGCTAGCGGTAAGAGCTGGTCGATTTGGTTCATATCAAAACGTTATGAATCTAGCCTAAGCATGTGGTAAACAAACCGACTTTAAAGATTTTGTGTTTTCATAGTCTGTTTGTGGTTGCTCGAAAATAACTGATTTTGTGCCAAATAATCGGCATTTGCGGGTGGTGCTGATTTTCTTCTTTCAATCGAGGAAAACGGCGGCTGACGCGCATTGAGAGCTCCAAAAAGCTTACGAAGATGTTTCAATTTTCAACATCGACGATCGACCACGTGAAGTAAGGCCAAAAACCTTCAGACTTCTACTTGTTCCGTTCAACGGCACATGGCCTATGAAGACCTCAAAAAATGGCTTGATTCGCGGATAGCCTCAAGAGACGAACACTTCTACCGTGATGGCATTCGAGCTCTACCAGAAAGATGGGGAAAAGTGGTATCCATCAATGGGCAATACTTTGATTGATTCCTCTGTAACTATTTTTTGACAATAATGTTGCATTTTCTAACAAAAAACAACGAGAACTTAGTTGCGCAATTAATATATCGACACTTACCTCAGATATAGACTTTTAAGTCAGTCCGCTACAGTCCCAAGATTATATGGTGTACCCAAAATCTATAAAGAAGCTACCCCTCCACGACAAATCTCATCCTCAATTAATGTACCTTGCTATAGGCTGTCAAGACATGTAGGAAGTATTTTAAGACACATAATTTCTGACAAATACAATATTAACTAGTAAAGGTGTTATCTTCGGCCAGGCCGAAACTAACATACCCTAAACTGCATTGAAAGTACTTTTTAAATAAATGTTAAAAAATGGTCGAAAATAATGTAAAAAGGTTCAAAAATGTTGGAAAGTGTTGGAAAAAACTGAAATTGTTGAAAAATATGAAAACCATTGAAGAAAGTTGAAACAAATTGAATAAGTCGAAATATATGAAAAATGCTGAAAAATTGATGAAAAAGTCGAAAGAATAAAGAAAATGTGGAATGAAATTGAAGGAGAAAGGTAAAAGATTGAAATTTCAAAAGAATATGGGAAATGTTGAAAAAAATTGATTAGAAATGAAAAAACACGAAATATGTCACGCCCACTTCCCCAATTCCGCCCACTTTTGGTTCAATAAACAAACCAAATTTTAGCACAATAGCTTGTATAGTTTGCGATATGTGCCGTAATTATTCCTAAAATTTAGGGCGTTGACACACCCACTGATGCAATCCAGTCCGATTTTGATCCAGAAATAGCTTTTTATAAACAAACCTCTTAAACCAAATTTCAGTATGATTGCTCATATATTTCGATAGTTATGCCACTTAAGGTATTTTGATTGTATGGGAGGTGCCACGTCCACTGTTTTATTTTGCCAGCTTTTGATTCATATGTACCTAATACCCAGTAAACCACTTACATCAAATTTCAGTTCAATTGCTCAAATGATTCACTTAAAATAGCACTTATAACTTTATGTTAATGAAGGAGGTGCCACGCCCACCGATGCAACCTTGTCAAGTTTCATTTAATTCCGAAGCTTATAGTAACCGACACTTCTACACAAAATTTTATGAAGATTACTCTCATAGCACACTATCTATAGCCAGACACACAGACAGACGGACACAGCTATATCGACTCAGGTGGTGACGCTGATCAAGAATATATATACTTTTCCATACCTGCCACGCCCCTTATATGCGTTACAAACGGAATGACAAAGTAAATATACCCTCTGTGTAGGGTATAAAAATGCAATTGACCTCAAACAAAAACTAACAGCCTACACTCTAGCAGATGACGAAAGAATAGTGTCTTTTGACGTAATTTCTCTTTTTACTAACATTCCAATATTTATTTATTTATTTAATAACGTACTTAACAAATAAATTTGAAAACTATGAATAACATACCAACATACTTAGCAATAAACAAACATTATGGGGCAATGGGGCAATGTAAAAGACTTGACAAAGATACTGCGGCGACAATTTCTAGAGATTCTAGAATTTTGCCAGAAGGACAATTACTATTTTAAATATGACAATACAGTGTACCATCAAACAGGCCCTTGCGCAGAAATCATCCAAGTGGGGGTTTATCTCGGATATTCCATTTCAGGTTACGAAGTTCGCAAAAAATGGTTTTTTTAACTACAAGCCTGACTATAAATATATACACATGTGCTTAAGTGTGTTTAGTATATACATAAATATTATATACTTTCAAAGTCCATAAGACAAAAATATATAGAAATTATTTTTCATTAGATCCTAGGCCTAAAAGAGTTTTTTTTTAATTTTCTAGTACTAAATCATACATATCAATTTTTATTTTTGATTTCCTTTATGGACCTTGTAGTTAAAGATCTTTTGAAGCCCATTTAATATTTTTTGACTAGTTTGCAGGTGCAAAAAAAATTCTTCTTTTTCAATCTTCTTTTCTATGAAAAATAGTGAATATCACAAAAAAATGAAAGTTTCTTGACCAAATTAGTGCTCACTGACTTAATATAAATACATGAAAGACATAAGTGCTCTCATTGGTATCCTGAAAGTTAACCTACATTTCTTTTAATTTTACCAGCATCAAGGGACAATAAACATTTTTAATAACACTTCAGATGAAACTCGTGACTTCTAATTTTTAATAAATTGGCTAAGACCTCACAGAAGTTTACTGTACGGGTTATGGAACCGTTCCAGACTAGGAGACCTTAACGTTTCAAACAGTCCATTTTTTACTATCGTCTTAATATGCATACATACATATGTTCTGAGTCGATAATTATTTGTCACTATGTGAGAGGCTGATTCTGCGAGTTACTGTAGAAAACTAGTCCTAAAGTCTTTGTGCATTTCGATATCGCGCTTTATATTAATTGAGTCGAAACCGTTCAGCTGATCTTCAGACACTGTTAATCTAAGGTAGGGCTTAAGACGATGCCGCATAGGAAAGTTGTCACAACATTTCTTCGTAAACAGATAAAAGCTTATAAAGATTTACCGAGAAGGTCAAAACAGGTTTCAGGAGGTATTTAATTGGGAAAAATGTTGAAGCAAGATATCCGTAGCAACACTTCAAATTTCTTATGCTTCTTCCAAAAGAAGGTTTTTTTTTAATGAAAAAACAGGATATTTAAACGACAATTCTCACTTGGATCTGGTTTGTGAAATATCGGAAGTTGCGGATGAGTTTTCTAAAAATTACTACGAGTATAAGCTTACATAAGTGACTTAATACCACCACATATAAACAGTTATACAACTATAACACTGTACACAAAACAACTTCTCTAAAATAAATAATGTTTAAGTTTTTGCTGTAAGTTTTAAAAATCAAAAATTTGTTTAATATTAAAAATGTATTTCAATTGAAAATTTTTATTCAAACTAAATGTACTAAAATAAAATTTCTAAAATAAAATTTGAAAATCTAACAAAAGTAAAACATAATATCAACTACTTCACACACATAAGTAACCATTTAAGTGTATCATTTATTATACCTTTATCTCTTTACATGTATGTATGAGTTTTTATTATTTTCATAAGATTTTTAATTTTTCTTTTCATAAAAAGTAAGTTTTTGTTTTTTTTTTTCGCAAGAGGCGCAAGCGTTTTTGCTTTTTCATGTAAGTGAGAACATATTGTCAGTAAAAGTCTATGTAAAAAATTTCCAATGGGGAGGTTAGAGCCCGAAACCCCCTTGCGCACGGGCCTGCCATCAAATATATATATGTCGGCAACATTTTATCACCGACGATAGCTGATATAGTACTTGACAAGCTACTTGACAATGCAATAAAGCGATGTTAATGTAAAAAAAGGTTTCCTATGCAAGTATGTTGACGACATATTGGCAATCATCAACAAAAATGACTTCAACATTATTCTTAAAACCTTTAACGATCAACACGACAAAATTAAATTTACTGTAGAAATTGAAAAAAATTACAATATTCCATATTTACAAGTAAAATTGCAGCGAAGAAAGGAAAAATTGTTTGTGACTGGTTTACTAAACCAATGAATTTAGGGAGCCTTATGAATTTTCATTCTACACAACCACTACAACAAAAACTGAACACAGCACACTTTCTTGACAAAAATGTTCACAAAGATACATAATCTAGCAACACTGACAAACAAAATTTTGGTATTACATACATACCAAATCTAACGAACAAAGAGTGCATACGGATAATGATGAGAGCAGAAGACGTGATATTTGCTTACAGATCACAGCAGCGTCTTCACACAAACCAAGACTAAAATTAAAAGCAAAAAAAAACTAGTATAGGTGTCATCTTCGGCCAGGCCGAAACTCACAATGTGCCAATTCTGAGTTATACGGACTCAACATTTTCAATTGTTGGAAAGTTCCACGCCCACTTTTCCAATTCCACCCACTTTAAGCACATTCAAGACATTTATGATCTGTATCCGTGTACTTAATTTCATCACAATATCTTGTACGGTTAACGAGTTATGGTGTTATTGAAGTTGAAATTTAGGGCATGTGTCGCGCCCTTTTAAGAGCCTTTGCAAATTTGAAACCTAGCCAAATCTTGATTTTGTTCACATGTTCACCAAATCACCAAGTTTCAACAAAATCGCAGCAACCCTTTCAAAATGTGTAGGGGTATATTTACATAGAGCATGGATGGTGGGCTTGGCCGTGAACCGATTTTGCCCATTTTTACATGCTAGCAGCTTGTAAAAAGGTGTGACCTATGTGCCAAATTTCTTTGAATAAATTTGCTTAGTTTCGGATTTCAACAGACAGACAGACGGACGTAGCGATATCATTTGGAAGCGAAACGCGTTATTTTTGAAAAACCAACCCTACCGGTATTATAAAGGATATTTCTGATGCTCGAACGTCATGGGTGGGTGTTGAAAAAGGTCAATCTACCCCGTAATATCTAAAATTATTGAAATATCTAGGTCCTCGGTGATAAACATCGATAAAGGTGTGAATATGTCTATTGGTTTTTTTAAATGTTTGTCAAAATTGAGCAAGAAAAAAACTCCAAAAACTCGCCAAAGGATTGTGCAGAAAACCATAATAAAACGCAGGGCATCACCGCTATCAGTACTAAATGACTTCAACAAAGCTGGGGCGACATATCACTCAGTACATTGCAACGCCGATTTAAAGGAAATGGCTTGGTATGCCGATGTCCTGCAAAAAAGCCAAAACTTACAAACGCTATGTGCAAACGAAAGCTGAAGTGGGCTCAAATTCTGCGTAACACTCCTAACGATTACTGGAATATAGTGACTTACTTTAAATCAGTAAAATTCAGTGAACTCAATGTAAAATTCTCAAAAATTTTCTTTTTAATATCTTCTTGTTTTTATTTATTTAAAGGTCATGTTTAGCAATGTGTGCCAGCAGGAACCAGTATCCCAAAGGGTCAGATTTGCTGGCAGAAGGCCTCAAGAGAGATACTCAGCTACCTAGTTTCAACTGCGAAAAACCCACCGTCTGCTATAATTTGGCGCCGCATAACTTCGATGGATCAGGGCCGATATATTTTTTTGACAAAAAATCAGCTTCGAACAAAACATTAGCATTTTAAAAAATGTTTTGCTGCCCTACTTTGAGACATTAGGTCATTCCAAGGATACATACACATTCATACAAGATGGAGCGCCTTGCCATACGTCCAGAGCCAATAAATTTAGAAGTTTTGCCTTAATCGGGCAATTCGACGAACTTAAATGCAATTGAGGATTGTTAGTCTCATTTAATATCTCTAATCTGCAGACGGAGCTGTAACACCGTAGCGCAATTGAAAGAAAATATTCGTCGTGTGGAATTATTGATTAACCTTTGAAAGAAATGATAGTCAAGTGTGTTGCAAGGATGCCGAGTGGAAACACAAAATATTCAATTCTTCTGAACATAACTCTTCAAAAATATCCGTAATACATGTTTCAATCAAAAATGAAAAACAAATTGCACGGTATTTATTTTATTTGAGTAAAATGGAAAATTATTAATATTATTTTTATCGGTCATAATTCAATGAGTAGATACTGTAATATATAGAGTTCCTATGTCGGGTATTGTCCCAAACATGGATCGCCATCTGTTTTTTGGGCTACATTATTTTGGTAAAAAGTGTATGGTGTAAGATTCCAGCTTTTAATGTGTATCAAATGATATCAATGAGTCTTAATAAACTATTTAGGCCTTGTTTAATCCCATCCCAAACATCGTTTGCCAGCCTTTTTTTTGCGCAAAACGTTTTTTGGTACAAAGTGTATAAGATTACAGCTTGAAACATATGTCACATGATAAAATTTAACTAGTCAGAATGAAACACGTAATTTGATTTCTTGAATCTTGCCCCAATCATGGTTTGCCACTTAGAGTTGTTTTAAAATAAAGTTATATTAGACGAGTTCATCAATTTAAGATTCCAAACTATCCAATAAGCAGCAAAAACTTATTTTTTTAAATATAATAAAAGAAAAATAAAAATAAACATAACATGAGTGGTGTATCTTCTCTGCATTGTCATTGTCCCCAATTGAAACAGTTATTCAAGTTACTCCCTTGTTTCCCTACTTTCATCTGCCACTCTCTCATACTTATTTTGTTTATCACGTTCTCGTTCTCTTTAATATCTTGATTAAATATTCAAGCCATAAGTATATATCACAGTTTGTGTCGATGAATGCCGCATAAACCGGTAACGAACACAAATTTTTTCGAAATAATCACTATTCTTTAGTGGGAAGATATATTTTTATTCGTAGCCATTATCATTTCACTTACCTTCCATCCCTTGTTTCTCTCCTACAAGCGAAAAATATATTAGTAACAATCACTTTATGAGAGACATATGAGAAATGTCTCTCTCTCGCGCAATTTGTACTGCATCCTTTTATCTTCACAATAATATTGCTATTAATTAATGTTAGTATCAATTAAGCAGTGTCATTTGTATTTATTTTTTGTTGGGGCTTAGAGGTTAGAGATAGGATTCTACCAAACAACCCGATATGTTCTCTTTACGCTCATCAACTTTTATTACTAGGCATAAATTTCAAGCAGGAATCTTATAATTTACACTTTAACTGAAGTTAACCCAAAAAATGGCTAGCCACCTATGCTTGTAATGGGATACAACAAAGCTACACTATGTATTTCATTCTGGCTCTTCCGACTCTATTATTCGACACTCATTTAAAGCTTTAATACTACACTATCCAGTTTTTACCAAAAAAAAGTTGGCCCAAAAACTAGGAGGCAACCAATGTTTAGGTAATGACTCGACAAGGTAACCCTAAATATTTTAATTTAGGCTCATCAAGGTTTATTATTTGACATACATATCAAGCTGGTATCTTACACCATATGTCGTTTCTAAAAAAATGAAATGGTCCAAAAAACAGGAGACAACCCATTTTTGGGACGGTATTCGACGAAGTAGCTCTATAAATTTTCTTTAGGTTCATCAAGATCTATCAGTTGGCACACATTTTAAGCTAAAATCTGAACCGAACCATGTTTGGGACGTTATTCGATGAACTGACTCTATATCATCAAGGTCTACCACTTGACACACATTTCAAGCTAAAACTATACACCATACACGTTTTCCTAAAAAAATTGGCACAAAAAACAGGTGGCAACCCCATGATGTTTCGAACGAGATTCGACAAGGCAACCCTGTACGTGTTGTTTTGTTTGGAAGTTTTGTTGTCCAACGTTGAGTTGCTGTTTGTAGATGGTGGTTGTTTCTAGGTGATTTGGTTGTTCTGGTGCTTGTTGAATGTTTAAAGTTTGTGTGTTGATGTTGAATATAAATTTCTATTTGATGTTAATTATTGATGATTGCAAAATGTTGCATTTCACTGTTGATTGTTTTGTGTTGAAACTGTTGAGTCTTATGCACTGTTGTATGTGAATTTATGTTGTTTTGATCGTTTGAGAAATTGTGATTTTATGTTGATTTTTGCTTAGTTTTGGGAGGGTTCGCTGACTTCGGCATTAAGATGACGAATGATTTTTTGCGCGTTTTGCTCGTTTCTGTTGAAGCCGGTTGGCTTGGAGCATTCGTTGCAGCCACAACGAGTAAATGGCAGCGCTTTGCGATGGATAGCAAAGACGAGCAAATATGTAGGCTACACACTAGATTACGTTGTGCGTAAACAACCCTATATTTTATATTTAGGCTCTTCAAGCTCTATTATTTGACACACATTTCAAGCTGAAATCTTATACACGTTTTATAGAAAACAAATCGGCCAAAAGTCGGGTTTTTCCGGACACCGGGACGGGTTTTGAAAAGGCAACCCTGGTTGATTAGTTTCACCAAAATGCATTACTATCCTTAACGTTCATTTTATTCTGTAATCTTATATACTCAATTGTTTGCAGTGGGCTCTCCGCCTAATAAATTCGTGAGGAATCCCAGCATATACTTACTCATTTGGCGTATCACATTGCAACAATTACCGCAGTAGATCTTAATTGCGCGCCATTGAACCTTGCCGGGAATATCTTTGAAAATCCCAGCAGCGTACTTACAGGTGGAAAACTGAAAAAATCATGGAAGCAAGAAGAGATTCACGGAAGTCACCCAACAGAGGTGACTATATCAAGTTTGGCTCGGTGAACTTATGGTTGAAGAAAGGGAAGCTATTCGCTGAAACTAAAGGATGTATGGTTGCAATACAGAACAAAGTTATTGAAACGAAGAATTACTGAAAATGTATCCTGAGAGGAGCAATGGTATCTGATAATTACAGGATTATAATTCGTCAGCCCAACAGAGTCTAATCCTTTTGATACCTGAATCTAGGATAGTCAATAAACATAATTTAAGTTTTTTTCTCTTTAGATGTTTTAAACTCTAAGATCTAACGCTTTTATCAATTTTAAATTATTTATTATTGAAATAAGATACATATATATATATGTATATATATGCATACATATATGCAATTTTAACATAATTCTTAATATCTTATTAATTTTCTTTGCATCATTTATGTGCTGTAATTAAAAAAAAATGCCTCTGCTAAGTGATTATGTTTTTGGTGATTTTGATATTAATTCTTCAATGTCCGTACATAGAGTGTGGTTGATCCGAACTGTGAAAGAAATTTTTTCTTGAATATAATTACCCACAAATATTCAAGTTTTAGCAGTATCCCAACGGCAAACGTGTAATATACGTGTGTGTACACGCAAGTTGAGCGTAAGATATTTATATAACTCTCAAGATGATAAGGTGCATGAAATTGATTGTTATGAGTTTATATGAACACATACAATACAACACACACACAAACACACACAGGGTATCCATATGAAAGATAAGACAGGATGCCTACAAAAACACATCACTGTCGAAACAGCCTTAAAGCTGCTGATATGGGGTAGCAGGCCGGGTCGGGACCCATTGCAATCACTAGCAAACAGTCGGCTGGGGGGTTCGTTGGCTCTACTTCACCCAAGCATTGGATACCTTACAATTTATTGTAGAGTCCCTGAATGCCACTTTAAAAGAAAATTAAACCAAATAAACTAAATTTTTTTAAATAAATGGTAAAATGGACCAAAATAGAAATTTAAACAAAACTTAAACAGGGCATCTATTTAAACCGTAATATCTCACAGATGTCATAGAGATATGTGCATCGCTACCCTCCCAACCAAATGATCCTTTATGCGCACGACATTGTTAAAAAGGATCCCATATGATTAACAAATTTACTCCGCAGAACCCATTACCATCAGGAGTTTGAAATTAGTAACACATGATTTAGGTTAACTTAATCTTCAAGAATTTATTGAAGGAAAATTCATGACTAAATAATTATATAACAAACTATACGAGATTATGAAATTGGCCAAAATAAAATATCAGTTTAATAACAGATTTATTAAACTGTATAAATCTAATCCTAATCTAATTTTTTAAATTATAATTCAAAAGATTTTCTCATGAAATATTTATGTTTGTCACAATAATCTTAGAATATTTTTTCTTACTAAAAATTTATCTTGGAATCAAAAATATATCTTACATATTATCTTTTAAGCTGCACTGAATTTAATTCCAAATATTTGCGCGATGCATTAGTATCTAACATTAATATTTCTTTTATGTAGGCATTGAAGTCAGCAGTTTAGTATATAAGTAAATTTGGCAGCATTCTGCATGTACATAGCAAAAGCAATAAAGCAAAACAAATGACAACAAATTATAAAGAAAAAATTACGACTAAATGTCAAACCGAATTTGAGCGAAAGCTTCGATTCTTGATCTACTCATCATCATTATGTTATCCGAATAATCAAAATAATCAAGAAAAAACTCACTTCTTATCCAGAACATGGTGTAAGGCCTTTCACGATGATGTTGCTGGGTAGAGTTGTTGTTGTTTGTTTTCAGCTAAATGTTAATGTTAATGCATGCTAAAGAACTTTTAAGGCTTAGGTTAAAGAAATTTTTAGGTTTAATACGATAACTTAATTTTTAGCTAAAATTTTACTGACATTTTAATTTTCGTTAAACTTTTATCCGAATTTACAAGAAAATCTGTAATTTTGGACATTTTTTTGTTATTTTTGTTGTTTCTTCACTTTTTTATGAAGTCACTTTTCAACAATATAATTTATTTTAATTAATTAAAGCAAATTTATAAAACACATTTTCTTGCACATTCAATTAAGATTAAAATGCATTAATTTTCACTACTCTATTAATTTATCAATTAATTCTTTTTTCTTTTTCTTCTTTTAGCGTTCTTATTAGACGATTTTTTTTCATTTCTATTTCTTATATGCTAATCTAGTGTTTAATAGCTTTTAAGTAAATATTATAGGTTTTTTCAAAATTTTAAATCTTTTTAAGAAAAATTTTAACGATTCATTAAAGTTTGCACCATTGAAGATTATTTTTAACAATTTGTAGAAATTTGTTGAATTTTAGGATTTTTAGGTAAATTAGAATTAAAGAAGACTTAGTATTTAGATTAAATTTACTGTGGTTTACACTAGATTCTCGCGATTTTTGCATTTTGGCAGAGAGTCATCATCGACGCGCCGTATGTCTGTCCGAATGACCGTGTTTAAAGCCATGATGTAACTAAACGCTGGTAAACTGAAGCTGTTAGGGTAGACTTTTGCTTTGCTGATTCTCCTATTTTTCTGCTGTGATCTACCAAAATCTTTTGTATTGGTAAGTCTGCTCTATTTTAGGCTACCCACTTACGATTCAACTAAGTTGGTTAAATGACGATGGACTTTGATTTAAATATCAAAGTATTCTTTTAGCTTTTGTGTGCTCAAGAATAGATGTTTGGTAAAAATGTTGATGTGTTTGTGACTTATATCAAATAAATGCACGAATCTGTTGATAGTTAAATCATTAATTTTAGCAAAATTTATTAAGTGTACGAAGCTCTCACCTTCTTTAGAAGATTCGTGCACTGGCAAAATTATGAATACAAATCCCAAACTAGACTTATCTAATCAAAAGTCAGTGTTTCGAACTTTTAGTACTTTCGTAAATCAATTTAATGAATGAAAGAAAATTCACAAAATTATTATTTTGAATGATTTTAATTTTAACTTTATGCACTTTTAACTTTAAGAATTTGTTTTTTTTAAATTTATAATAACTTCACTTGGACGTCTGCTTCTGTTGAGATTTTCAATGGAAAGATCGATTTACATACCCATTTCATAAGCCAAAAGTCTTAAGGTTGGCATTTCGGAGAATTTTAACAAATTTTATAATTTTCAGAGCTACCAACTACTGACGATTTGATAGTTTTTCTGTATGCAAATTGTTGTTGCACAAGAAATTAAATAAAGATTTGCTTATTCACTAACACACACAAAATCTTTTGGTTCACCTATGTGAGCAAAAATAAACGTGAGGTGGCCAGATGGCAAATTTAGTGTAGAATGAAAACTTTATACCAAATTCTATAAAATTACTAATTTGGCTAATTTGTTCATTACAAACGGAACCACGTACATGCCGCTTCGGATGTGCATCAGGGGAAGCAGAAGCTGCTTCCAATACGCATCTCACTGCTTATCTTTTTTAACACACGAAGTCATTGCGGAAATGCACATCTTTGGAAGCATATGCATTACATATCCTCCTGGAATGCAGAGTAGAGCACATCTTCGGAAGCATATGAAATGCGCTTCCCTCAATAACTCCGAAAGTGTGTTTCTTATGATTCCAAAAATGTGCCTTTACTCAACATCCAAGGAAACGTATATGTAGATATACATACATATATTTGTGAACGGATGTTGCAAATTTTTAAAAAAAAATTGGGCTTTTAAACATGAATTTATTTAAATTAAATATAAATAACATATTTTCATTTAAGATAAATCAAATGAAGCAATTAATTTTTAATCTGTAGTTAACATTTGTATATAAATAAAGTTTTTACTGAAAACAATTAGATATTAATATCTTTGCTTTTAATGTTATGGTTTAGTTTATAAATTTGATTTTTTGTCAATCGTTTAACTTTACGAATTTTTTTTAAATTCTTCATAGCCGTACTTATCATTTTTAAGTGCATCTAGAGAAGAGAAATATAAAAACAAACATGAGTAATTGGAACCGTTTTTACTTTTTGGTTGAATTATGAGTAATTTGTAATAATACATATTTACCGTAAATAAAAGTTGTGAACAATTTGTATTTTCTAAGAACATTTTTGTCGTTCCTGCCGTCCCAATTTACTTGCAGTAAGGTTTATTCAGTTTATAGGAGTTTTGAACAATTTCCTATTGGCCTTCCACAAATCGTTTCCTTTATGTATTGCATATACATATGTATGAGCAATTGAAGCAGGTATAGACAATCAGTTTATGTCGTTAATAATTAACCAATTCAAATTCAGATCAATATCTTCAAGTCACTTTATTGGGAAGAAATTCATGGACGATTTTTCAGGAAAAGCTTTCTCAACTATCTTTCTAATCAATACAGTTTGTATAGCTAATGTTTGGTGGATTGAAGCCAAACTACTATCAATATTGTCCAATTTTTTTTTAGTTTAATTAATTCTTTTTCTGTAGAGAAAACATAATACGTATTAGATAAAGATACATATATAACATGTTGCTGTTATGCTTACCATTAATATTTTGCTTCTTTTAATGGAAGGCTAGTTCTTTTTTTTTGGAACTCAAAACCAAAATGTTTTTATTCCATTTTTCCTAACAAAAATTAAAGAAATTAGTGTGAGCAAAAATTAAGACCTTGTAACTCTCAATCAACTGAAATTCTAAATTTCAAAACTTACATCGAACTTCTTCGACTTTGAATTTTTCTCAAGTAGCGTTGATTTGTGTATCAGCTACAACGCCCAAAGCTATACTTGATTGCACCGGTTCAGTAAAGAAGTCTTCAGTTTGCAAAAATTTGTATCCAATTATGAATCCTTGGCTCTAATGTTGACAGAATCCAAATATCTTTATTGGTTGCAATGGTTTTAGAAAACAATAATTGTCTGGTTTCCGGGAGCTTAAGAAAAAGTGATCATGGTAGTAATTTCTATACAGTGGTGGTCAACCCACATTTGTATTTTTGCTGTTTTGAAAACCATGCTTTTTATTTGAAATATTTTGAATTTTGAAACACTCTACCACACGATTATGCACTTGCTCCAAAATTTTTGTAGGCTGCCGAACATCTTTCTTTAAGATTTGAAGATGGTTTTCGAATTTATAGTCCGAAAAATTATCTACATTACTGAATCTCTCAACGCAATCTGGCAAATGAAGAAAGCTATGTACGTTGTACGAAAC
Source organism: Meiosimyza decipiens (assembly GCA_963680825.1). Lineage (NCBI taxonomy): Eukaryota > Metazoa > Arthropoda > Insecta > Diptera > Lauxaniidae > Meiosimyza > Meiosimyza decipiens. Next base: position 42,821,516 of record OY804259.1, read on the forward strand.
TTTATTTTCACCGTACAAAAGTGGAAACATTTTAACAAACTCTTCAGTCATTAATCTGACGCACGGTTAGTTACTCTCACTTTGAGTTGGAGAAGATGGTGGTACAATTCTTTATCTAAAATATCTTTAAATAAAACAATTCCTGTATATAGAATAGCTTGCCGAAATTCTGCGGCCTTCGACCTACACATTTCTTCCATAGCTCCCGGTTTCTACAAAACTCTTTAGGTATACAGTTTCCAAAAGACAAAATCTTACTATTTATTTGCTCTTTTTGAATATGGCTTAACTTTTGTTTTAAATGATGCCCTTTCAATGTAGACGTCATTATTTTATAACTAAATCTAAATCCAATAAATGCATTACGTCTACAGGAAACTCTGTAGCCATTTTCACATCTATTTTCTCTAAAATATTTGAATGTTCCCAAAAATAAGGCCTATGATTAAAATTCTCCGCTCTGTTTTTGAATTCTTCGTTTGTTCTTAAAGCTGATATTATACATGCAGAAGTCAGTCTCCTAGATTTCATTTCACCGTTTCGATAACATTTTGTACATCCTTTCAAACCTTATGTCCTACAGTCCGTGATATAAAAGCTCTGGCTGGAACGTCGCAAATAATTTTCGAAATTTTTATGGTATATAGTTTTGCACCTAACATTACTCCTATTTCAAACAAAAGTTTCAATTCTGTCACAAATTCCTTTAAAAATAAATTGACGTTTTCAGGTTTCTTAGGCACGGCATATGCCCCAATCAAAAATGTTTTAATATTGACAAATTTGTAACTGAAAAAAGAATAGGCTTAAGCTGTGTGCCAGAACTCTTAAAAAGTGGCAGCCCATCTATGCCGATATCTACAGGTGAAAGCTTCATTATTTGGAGGGATTTTTCCAACACAAAATGAAAGTAGCTGCCCGGCGATACAAATTTTATATTAAGACTGCAAGTTGTATATAACATAACCGTTTTACTGCTAGAAGGGACATCAACTCCTGCAGCACGAACTATTTTCAGAACATCATCACAAGTCATACGTCTAATTTTATGTTCTGTACACCAACCCCTTTTGGTTTCTGTTATTTTGCACTTGTTGCTTCGCTGACGCTTACAGGAATCGGAATCTGTCGCAATAACTTTCAGGAGGGTTTCGCTTTGAAACATTTAGTCTTAAGATATTTGGTTCAATACTTGGCTCTGAAATATCGCGTTCCAAGATATTTTTTTCACTAGCTTCAGCAGCTACCACACTCTCATTTATTTGTTTAGCAACTAGCCTTTTCATGTGTTGCCTAGTCACACCGCGAATCCTTTTATCCATTTGTTGCAAGTTTTAAGTTTTTGAAATTTAGAAATTACAAAAAAATTATTACGTACTTATGTCTTATATTCTCTTTCAGTTTTATGCTCTTATTTATTCTTAATAGATTTATTTTTCACTTCACGATTGTAGAATAAGAAAATTTGCTTTTTATCGTTTTGATTAGTAATATTGAGCCAACTTCAACATTTAAGAGCTTGGTACCTTTATTGATTTAACTTTATAAGGATACTGCGAAAAAATGCTGCTTCTTCCAAAATTAGGTCTAGTGTCAAATTAAATTAGATTTGTTTCCGTTTTTTGCTTTGAATATCAATTTTGACACTCACGCTCTACCGTTCACACTTTCAGATATTAGTTTGACAGCTTGCGAGAACCTTAATAGTTAAATCATGACAACTGAGGTTTGTTGCGCTTCCGAAGAAGCGCATCTGACCTGCTTCCCTTGGAAGCTGCTTCTTTATATCCCGTTGGGATATTACTATTTTAGAAATTGTGCACGTTTAAGAATAATAGTGATTTGAAAACTTCCATTTTGGTAATAAAAAATAATAGTATTTAAAAATTCCTGCAAGAGAGAAGCGGAGCTTAATCCATAGTATCCAGAGGCTAATAGGAGTTTACCAAAAGGCTCAAAGAAATAAGAGTAAGAATAAAAACATAAATAAACAACACCGCCAATTTTTTTTGGAAGTCAAATTTAAACGTCTGATATAACATGAAAGCAAAAAACTTAAACTATTTTTAGTGATTTTATTAATATTGTGATATTTTATTATTATAATAAACAGTAATTATCTCAAAACTCCTTGAAATAGCATTGAAAAATATGAAAGATCTGTTTTTTTTTTTTGGAAAAATCGCGTATATCTTATAAAAAATTTCAGTTTGCGTTTAACGAAATTGGATTTTGCAGGCACAAATACATTAGAAAAGTTTTTGTGTGCCCAAAACACACAATAACTGGTTACACAATTTAAAAAAAAAAACAAAATTTAAATTTTTAGCCAAATTCCAGAACTATTTTTTGAGATTATGCATACAAATTAATATCAAGTATACACATGTCATTTGCCTTTATCTGTCATCTGCTTATGCTGTCACTCAGCACAATGCAACTACATATTTGAATGCATATGCTTACGTCACTTTCGAAATTAGCTATAAAAATAAATATTTTCACTGCGTGCATGCAGAAAATTCAAATTAGCCTCAAAAAGTTTAAAAATTTTCAATATTAACATATAGTATGGCTTCATTGTAAAGTTGAATCTATTGCTTGAATAGAACAAATAAAATGTCAAACAAGTGTGAATTTAAACGATAGAACAGATAGAGTAGAGCTCAATCGAACAACACATTTTTTAGTACATTACACTGGGCTCCACTCCGCTAGCACCTCATCTGGTGAGTTTTGATATAAAAAAAGGCATCTAATAGGTTACAAACTGGTCATAATTGGTCAGTTAGTCCGATTAATTGGTCAGCAAGAGTAATTTATTTAAAACGTTTTGAAAAGGTCATCTGCATATTTCAGCAACTCATCTTGCGAATTTTAAGATAAAAACATATGCATGTAATAGGTCACGAAGTGGTCAGTTAGTCCGATTAATTGCTTACCAAGAAATCATTATTTATAAATTTTTTTAAAAATATCAAGATTATCTGAAAATTTTTACACCTCATATAAAGAACAAAAAAAGGGAGTGAAGAAATCGAAAGGGGTTTTAATGCTGACAATTGGTAAGCTAAAACTAATAGTTGGTCATGCATAGAAAATGTTTAAAAACTTAAAAATTGCTTTTTTATGCTACAGCGCATGCGCGGAACCTTGGCGGTTATGTCAGGTTGTCTTGTAAATCAATTTATTTTTAATTTAAATAATATGTTGTAATATGAATTATAGGAAATAAAAATATCTTTATATATAAGTATATATATAATAGTGTATGCGTCTGTTTGTGGTCGCGTAGCTTCTCTACGACTTCACCGATTGAGGTTATTTTTTACTGTTTTATATTACAACTGGGGGTCTGGGGAAGGTTCCTAGCATAGTTTGGATTGGGGAAAAATGGTCAATAACACGCACCCCATACAAAAACAAAATCAAATTCATCATATCTCATTGACTATTTGGCGCAGACGAATTAGGCTTGGTACATGTATTTATTCATCATAACTTATCAATCATTTGACGTATATGAGTGATGTAAATGCTTTGTCTTGATTGGCTGCGAGCTATTTATTCCACTCTAATTGCGAATATTCCATAACGTCGATTGCTGTTAGTTTTGTTTAAGATCTTAAATATCATCAAGTGGTTACTATTTTGAAGTCAAGTGAATCATTCGTACGTTACATTATATTAATAAACTGTTTGTTATTTTAGGAAAATTATAATTGCATTTAAGTACACTCTCTGTTTTAATTCATTGTGCCAAGATAATTAGCAAAGTGACGTTTTCGGACGTCCAAACCTATAAATACTCCAGCAGCTAATTCATACAAATAGGACGTTAAGACGTCTTTAATACACGTTTTAAAGTAAATAAACTTAAAACTCAAGCAAGATGCAAGGACTAGTTTTGCAGACCACGGCCGATACCTTTAAGGAAAGACGTCGAAAGGCAATTAGATGATTTAGTAAGCAAGGGCATCTTAAATCCAGTAAAAAAAGTAAATGGGGCACGCCTTTGGTTCTAGTAGTAAAACCAGGCCGTTCTCTTAGAATCTGCGGAGATCACAAAGAAACTCTAAATCGTTACATTAAAGACTATTAATATCCATAGCGCACGATTGATAGTATTTTCGAATCGCTACAGGACGGTGAAACAACAGAAGAATCTAAGATGCCGGCCGCAAAGTCGACACATAAAAGTGTATTTAAAGTGGAAAGGCTTTCTTATGGTATTTATATCGCAACTGGCTTTTCCTAAGAGAATGCTGAAGTGGTGGTTCAGTGGATTCCAGGTGTAAGGAATCTGATCGCTGATTATATAATTACTGGTAAAACGATCAAGAGTGTTTGAAAATATTTGGATGCTTCTTAGAAGAGATTAGCAGACGCTGGTTTCAAGTTAAGTTTAGCTAAACGCAAATTTATGCAGGACGAAGTGCGATTTTTAGCCATGTCATAACAAAAGAAGGAGAAAAAGACTGGTGAAAAAGTATAGGCTATTTCGTATACACCAGTAGCAAAAGATGTATCAGAAGTTAGAAAGAATTACTGTTCAAATTGATTTGCAGACACGGAATTCCTAGAAAGGTCGTTGGCAATTACGGGATTCAGCACATTTTGGCAACATCGAGTTATCTGGCAACAAATGGTGCTACGGAAAATGCAGTTAAAACCTTGTAACGAATCTTTCAGCCATGGTCTCCCTCGTCGGCGTCCAAGGTTCTTGTACAAAAATTTATATTTGCAGGTAAACAACTCGGGAGAGTTATTGAAAGATTTACTTATTTTTTACTTTATAATCCACTTTTTGATAGAAGGTTAGGTTAAATAGGAGTTGCAGTCAGTTACGAGACCGACTCACTTAGACCGAATGTGATCCAATGTGATACAAGGTGATCCAGATCATCAAATTGAAACCAACTAAGTGTTTTGTGGCGTTTTCTAGTAAGTACGGGGCAGGAGCAGAGAAAATGCTTAACTTCTACAGAAGTCAAAAGACCTAACACTTAACCTCTACGCATGTCTGCCGATGGCCAGTGGCCAGTTATGAGTGCAACAACTGACGAGACACTATGTCTAGTGCGGGAAATCAGTTCTAACGAGCGCTTAGCATCCCATTCCAGCCAGATTTGCCTAGTTACATTGCAAGTGATCCTTTGAGTCCATATTTTATTAGCATTTTTTACCATTTTTTCTTTGAGCAGTAGCTTGCAGGTAGCAAGTGGAAGACCGACACCCTCCTTGTCCAGAGGAATTTGTGCAGTAGTGATGGAAACAAAACCTTATATCTATACATGTATACAATAAATATAGAGAAAATTAAACTATGCTACAACGATTAAGGATACTTTGACCGCAATGCGGCTTCTCTGATGCTGCTGGGCTAGCTGCCCGATGTTATGGGATGGCGGCGTCTCGATTGCGCACATGAATATCACGTGAAAACGACCTTGTATTTGTATGGTTCAACTCGACGGATCAGCGGAGGGCGGCGGTTTCTATGCTTAACTGTGGGACGGCGGCGTCTCGTTTCCGCACACGAATATCACAATGACAACGACCTTATATTCGTGCGCTTAAACTCGACGAGTCAGCGGAGGGCGGTGTCTCCTTTTCGCACACGAATATCACGTGAAAACGACCTTTTATTCGTGCGTTTTAACTAGACGGGTAAGTGGAACTAATTTCCTAGCGCTTCGATGGCTGCGTTTGAGACCGCAACTCGAGTACCAAACCTAAGTGGGAAAATATAAGTTAGATTATTAATATTGGTTTTGTCTTAATACTGCTGGTTCGTGAGCTGCGCGTCCGCTTGCATACACTACTCTAGACCGGAAACTCTTGTTCTTCTTCACACGTATTAATTGTCAAAAATTTTGAGATACAAAAAATTCATGTTAAAACATCAATTTGCACGGAATCGCACCTGATTTGTGGGTGTTTTTTGGGTAAATATGATTTTTCAGGGAAATTTGATATTGTGCATGATGAAATTGTTTAAAGTTTTATTACTTACAACATTGTATGCATAGGACAGAATTTTTTGATTGTTGTTTAATATTTTGAACTTAAGGTCAGGTGATATATGGAAAATAAGGACTGCTCCAGAAAGAACTAACGCTTTTTATTTTTCGTATTATGCTCTACCTGATAATCTTATAGGTATAAAAAACACAATATTTGTTCTATAAAAAGCAACGTTTAATATGATGAATAACACTTGAAGATAGCACTTTTAACGACAAAGATGTCTAGCAAGCAACAAAAAGTCCGCGAACTGATTTTGTGCACATACCTGCAAAATCCAGAATTAAAATATTCAGCTATAAGGGTTCAGGCAGAAAACCAGAGTTTTCTAACCCAAAGGTAGCGACGAAGGTGAGGCGTCTTTTTAAGCAAAATCCCAACACCTCAGTGCGAGATATGGCGGCTAGAGCAGGTACATCAAAATCTACTGTACAACGGATAACGGAGAAAAGTAAGCTAAAGACATAAAGAGTTCAAAAAGTATCAGACCGTTCTGATGAAAAGCAGTTAATGGTTCAGATGCGAGCCCGAAAATTGCATGAAATTTACCTGACTAAATTTGATTGCTGTGTTATGGACGATGAAACTTACGCTATAGCAGACTTTAAGCAGCTACCTGGGCACGAATGTTATACACCACCGTAAAACGGACATGTGGCTAGTATATTTAAAGAAAAAAAAAATCGAAATTTCCGAAGCAATACATGGTTTGGCAGGCCATATGCACCTGCGGTCTCAAAAGCAGATTTTTTGTTACGCAAGGCACAATGAATTCCAAAGTTTATATGGACGAGAACCTCGAAAAACGTCTTCTACCATTTATTCGTGCACATGAGGGTACCGTGATGTTCTGGCTTGATTTAGCAACCTCTCAGTACTCTAAAGCTACGATGGAAAGGTATGCAAGTAAAAAAATTAAATTTCTTCCAAAAATTGCAAATCTGCCCAACTGCCCAGAGCTTTGCCCAATTGAAAGATATTGCGTTCTAATGAAAAGAAATCTTCGAAAGAGTGGTAAGACTTGTGATGATTTAGTACATTGCACATTCCGCCCCTTTGCGATAACCTGCCACATCGCATATTCCACCCCTGTGAATTTAAATTGTAATCAATTAGCAAACAGAAAAAGAAAAACATGTGCTACAATTCTTTCAAACACACACTGACCTATAGCAACAATAAAGTAAAATAGCTTCATTCACAAAATCCTATCACATTTCATTTCCAAGGTTACTAAATAAAGTCACTGCTGATATACTGCAGCCAGACAGCCAAGCATGTGACGTTTTGTTTATGCTTACTCAAATTCCCGTTGGATAAGAAATGAAACTGCATTTTCAAATGCAAGCCATGGACGGACAAGAATTTGCATACATGGCAATTTCTTGGGCAAATCGAATTCAGACCATTGGATTTTTCGTGGGATACAATAAAATTCCACAGGTCACAAATACAAGCGCAAATTTGTGCCACTGTAATTATTGGAGCCCCTTAAATTTTAATTTAGTATTAGTAAATAAAATTAGTATAAATAGTTTTGAATGCAAAATAAAAAGGAAGTCTGATGAAGATACTCAAAGCTTAAAGACTTCATTGTTTTATTAGCTAAATTCATTTGGCAGTAATTTTGCCAAAATGAAAAATCCCTGGCATACGATTGAATGTTTCGGGATATAGAGAACCGTAGCGTTTTTAAGTGCTGGTTCAAACCGACTTCTAGGTAGGGACCAAATATCCTGACTAATATATCCTCCTACACCTCATGGCGATCCTCAAAAATACGAACTATGATCTTTAGAAGCCGATATAGTCAAAAAGAGATATTTAAAAAAAAAAAACAATATAGAACATCAAATTGGTACACCCTGTTTCATTTGTGAACAAATTGCGAATGACATTAAAGAACACTTAAAAGTGCATAACGATATCTTCGAAATAGTAGATAGAATCATGTAAAAATTAGAACATAGCGATTTAGATAACTAAAATATTTTTTTTTACCCAACCTAAATGATCTATACAAATATTTCACAATGTTAGACAACAAAAACCAAGACTCAATTACTATAAACGAGGAAATTGAAAATAATCTCGGCTCAGCTGTGACGAAAACAGAAATTCAGTCAACAGTAAATACAGTAACAATTACTATTATTGTATTAGCAATTCTTGGATACATAGCATACAGAACAAATAGGTATTATGAAAGCTACGTCTTGAAACGTATAAGCAGGACAGAGAACGTTTAAAATGATATTAAATAACTGCAAATTTTAACAGAAATATATAAGATAGTAAGAACAATTAAAATTAACCTAAAAAAGTCGATCACAAGAGGATATGTAAGGCCCACAATTTTGAACAAGCTAGATGAGATTAGAGTCCTCAAAGATACTTTTAACACCCATAAAGACACATAAAAGAAGACATAGAACTACTACCTTTCACTCATGAATTTTACATATTAGTAAACGAAACTATCAGACTATTAAAGATACAATTAGAAAACAATTCACAAAACAGCAATATGACAGAATTTAACCTACAATCCATAATGAAGATAGTCTCAGTCTTCACAGGAAACTATAAAGAGCTAGAAGGTTTTCTCAAAATAACAGGCATAATACACGAGACTTACTCCACAAAAAAATAAGAAAAAGATAATTGAAATAATAGTAAGCATTAAGTTAGACGCTGCAGTAAAGCCTACTTTAGGTTACACATCGGACATTGACACACTACCAAAATTAGAACAAGCCTTACAAAACTAATATAAAAGCAACCTTACAACAGCGCATATTCATACACAACTTTCTGCATTGACTCAGAGAAACAATTCAGTAACCCATTACAAAGATAAACTACTAAATCTCGTCGCAGAATTAAATAATCTTCAAATATCAGAACTAACGAATGATGAAAATCAGAAAGCAGTCATTCTAAAAATGAATGAAAAATACGCTCTGACAGTGTTCAAGAACGGACTTAACGACGAAATTAAGCCAACATTTTTTGCTGCACAGCCAAAAACTCTCATAGAAGCGACAAATCTAGCACTCGAGCTGGAAAAAGATAGGAATTCGGGAAGCAGATTGTTATATTTCAGAAACGACAATAATTTCAACAGAAATAACAATGGTTATAATAATAATCGAAACAACAATAGTCGCAATTGATACAGAAATTTTAACAACAATCGTAATTACAACAACCGAAATTATGGTAATTACAACAATAATTATCGTAAAAACAATAACAACAGAAGGTACAATAATAATAATCGAAACAGCAATAACTACAATAATGGTTATGGAAATCAAAACTTGCGACAAAACGACAACCAAAACAATAACCAACGAGGAAATTCCAACAATAATCAAAATATCCGGAACAGGATATATGCAACAGAAAGTAACCAGGGAAACGAAAATCGCTCGGAGACCAACATAGTGGACACTCCGGGACAGCGCAACTAAAGATATTCAATAAATCGGATAAAACAGCTAATAATATAAATTTAAAATGTTGGAATTCACAAAGGAATTTAAAATTTTTAGTAGATACTGGTGCAGACAAATCGATCTGTAAACTAGAAAACATAAGTGACGGAAACCTAGACACGACAAACAAATGCAAACTCACAGGAATAACAAAAAATGAAATTTTAACATTAGGTACAATCAATCTGGAACTCGATTTTCAATATCGCATAGTTCCGCACACTTTTCACGAAGTAGAAGGAGTATTTATAGCTTCAAAAAAATATATAGACTTCAAAAAATTTACAAGACTTAAGTGTAAATGTACTGGCGATTAAACAACTGTGCAAAATTTAATGAAGGGCCTTACGAAAAAAGTAAGAAATTTCTATAGAAAAAAAAAAATTGTTACTTAGTTTTTAGTTATTTATATTCTGAACATTAGCCATTTTTAATAAAAAACGAAAAAAGCCCAAAAAAATTACTGAATATTTTTTTTATAACTAAAAAGCAAAACGTAAGTTTTTTCTGAGACGTAGCGACAGGGCATAAAAGAAGAAACTCAAGCAAAAATCGGGACAGTTGTTTCGAGCCGGTGAATGCAACAGTAAGACAATAAGCAACGGCAGTGGTCGCAGAAGTAGCAGTGGTCGCAAAAGTAGCAGTGGTCGCAGAGATAGCAGTAGTAGCAGAGGCAGCAGTCGAAGCACTGGCAGCAGGAGAAGCGGAGTTAAAAGCAGTACCGACAGCGAGATTACAGTGAAAACACGACGACCAGGATACGCTGACACGACGGCAAATACGTAGATACATTTAATCACATAATTTACTCATATATATATATATTATAAATAATGAAATAAAACTGAAAAAACTCACAAAAGCTGTGCAACTCTCTCCTTTCAATAAAAGAGCCACTCCTCGCAAATTATAAATTTTTGTGACCAAACCTCTGGACTCCGGCGAGTCAAGATCCCCGGCCGAAGGTTCGTTACAGTGTCGGTGGTGGAAGCGGCAGTAACATATGACATCCATAATTTGGAAATCAATAGAGTGGCTCCCAACTTATAGCTATAGAAAAGTTATATCCACAACTTCCGTTGGATTTTAATTTAATGTTTATTCTTAGTATCAAAAAGCACATAAGAGAAGTTCAGTTTAATAAAAATTGGCGATTTGGAAGCTGAACTTAATTTAAGCCGAAATACGCTTTTATTTATTTATATACCCGGAGTAGTTAATTTTAAATGATTAAGATGTGGGCATCAAATTGGTTGTAGACCGACATGATCCCGTTTAACTTTTTGTCCTCTAAATTTAAATTGTTATTTTGTGAAAAATATTTAATATCCATAAAAGTCATAGGTCTGGTCTATGAAAAGGGTGCCTAGTTGTAAAGAAATCATTTTCCACGTTTTTTGTTGATTTGGATAGAAACGAGTTGTTTACCTTTAACAGCTGTTTTCTCGAAAACTTGTGCGCAAAATTTAGTGGTGAAGTATTTTGTGACATTTGTCAGATGTGCAGGCTACCATATGTAAAAAGTTTTAGCTAAAAAAGTCTGCAAGTGATTTTTGCTTAATTGAAGGTCCAAACACCCGTAAACTAAATTATTTATTATTTTATTTTAATAATTTTCAGAATTTGTCTAAATTACGTTGATTTTTTCGAATATATAATAAAAATAATTTCTAAAATCTAGATTTTTATTAGTCACCATGGGTGGATGAGTTTTTAAAAACAGCGACGCGACTGAATTTTTTTGCGTTAGTACTAGAATTCTGCCGAGAGCTTCATCTCTTGGATACTCTTTGATTATACTGGAGACCAGAGGGACCAGCGGACATAGAGTATTCTAGGCCGGAAATTCTATCCGGTGTTAGTGAAAATCTAATTTCTCCCTTATGCGGTGAGTTCGCTCGATAAATTAGGGAATTCATAAGTCTTTAAAGGATTTAAACGATAAGAACCGTAATTTTCGTAAAGAAAACCATAATAAAATGAAAACATTAGCACTAATATTATGTTTCAATGTTTAAAAACACAAAAGGAAACTCAAACGATTTCGGTTTTTGTGGAATAAATCAAAATCTGGCTACTTTCAGGCTTTCAAATTTCTTAAACATTTTTGCCGTCTTGTAAGGAGTTGCGTAGAATTATTTGGATTTATTTTATTTTGCTTTTTTTAAAGATAGCATGTTTAATATTCACTTCATATACATATCACCTCATGTGATATGTTTGTTTTTTTCACTGCTTAATTTTGTTGTTTTCCTTCATTTGAAATGCACTTAGTCATATCAGTCACAGAGTGTTGGAAGTTCTTCTATATTTCATTGACTGATCAAAAGATATTGGAGTGCCAACTTCCAATATGGCCAACGCGGTACGAACGACTTCCTGCGCCTGTGTGATGCATTGATATCTGCTGAAATGATTTCTCATTTCATTTGCTATCGATCCTACCTTTGCGTTTACCACGCTGTGCATCATCCCATTCAATGCAGCTGTTGTTGCTAAAGCTGAAAAGTAATGGTTTTGAAATAAAGATACCTGATCAACAATACTTTTTAACTTTTTATTGCGTTCCTGCAAAAAATATCTTTTGTTTGATTTTAAATTGCAAATAACCAACAAGAAATGTCAAAATAGCTGTGAAATTCAACATATTTCAACTCACCACAGCTTACCGCATTCTTCCACCCGAAGATCAACTAGTTTGATGGGGGTCTCGGTGTATTCACCTTGGTAGAGTAGTGATTGACACTGTTTTTGTTTTTGTAAAAATGAGAGTGCCGGAAAAATTGTCTGATAAAACCAATTTAAAGTTTTTCTGGATTTTTCTCGTATAAGTTCAAATCTTTTTCCTTTTAACAACTTCAAGTAATGAAAAAGAAGAGTTGTGAGCTTATGATAATTTTTATAAACTTTTGATATAAATGCATCTAAAATATAATATTAATTCCGAAAGTTTTATCGGAGATGAAAGCCAATATTTGATATAATTGAGCCGACATGGGAGTAGTGCATTACTTTCAATTTTCCATTATACTTTAATAATAATTGAAAAACTTCCATTACCATTAAAGCATTTTAATTATAATTGAAAATTAAATATTTTTTGCTATTCAAGTAAATATACTTAAGTTTTCTCTTAATTGAAAATTAAATATTTTTTGCTATTCAAGTAAATATACTTAAGTTTTCTCTTACTAGATAGGTGTAAAACTAAAACATTAGTTGTCTATATAAGCATCAAAAATGTTTACTAACTCACGTGAAAATGTGTTATTTTTACATAATTTTCGGTCAAAGTCGTTCATCAATAATGAAATTTTGCAATACGAGAAGATTTGACACAGTTGCGTGGTTTTAAATTTCTTACATAAATATAAATAAATTTTCGAAAAAATTGTTAATCTCGCGAAAAATCTGTTTCTAAAGCAAATTTTAGGGGACTGCGCCACATTGAACTAAAAATTGTCACCTAGTAACTTTCAATAATATCCAGTCACGGTGTTTATTGAGAGACCATAGTAACACTTAATCGAAAGTAAAATAGTGTCCTATATGCGTTCAAATGAATTACTCTGTCAAAACTATGAGCCGTAATGCTTTAATCAAACTGATATTTTTTCGAGTAATGCAATTAACAAGAAAATTTTAAAATGACGTATTTATAATTAATCAATAAATATAACATTATAACACTGAATTGTTTCAGGCATAAAGCGTTTATGTATCGCAAACTAATCCTTAACCGGTAAAAATGTACACATGTGCTTATGTATGTATATATCCTTAAACGCATAAATACACATAAAAGTTTGAAATCTTCTTAATGCTCACGTTGACAGACACTGTTTTGCGAAATCTCAAAGAATAATTTTGCACTAGTGCAAACTAGTGTTCAGAATACAAATAACTAAAAACTAAGTAACAATTTTTTTCTTCTATAAAATCTTCTTACTTTTTGCGTAGGGCCCTTCAATAAATTTTGCACATTTTTTTCATCGAAAGTAAGGTACGATCTTTTGCACTTATGTCTGATGTCTTGGTAGTTTTTTGCAATCTTACCACTCTTTCGAAGATCCCTTTTCATATGAGCCCAATATCTTTCAATTGGGCGAAGCTCTGGGCAGTAGGGCGGATTTGCTATTTTTGGTACGAAATTGATCTTTTTACTTGCATGCCATTCCATCGTAGCTTTAGAGTAATGAGAGGTTGATAAATCTGACCAGAACATCACGGTACCCTCATGTGCACGAATAAATGGTAGAAGACGTTTTTCGAGGCACTCGTCTATATAAACTTTGAAATTCATTGTGCCTTGCGTAACAAAAAGTCCACTTCTGAAACCACAGATGCATATGGCCCGCTAATCCATATATTTTTTCGGAAATTTCGAAATTTTTCTCTCTATATATACTAGACACATGCTCTTTTCTGGCGATCCATAATATTTGTGCACAGGTAGCTGTTTAAAATGTGCTTTAGCCTATGTTTCGTCGTGCATAACACAGCAATAAAATTTAGTCAGGTACCTTTCCTACAATTTTCGGGCTCGCATCTGAACAATCAACTTCCTTTCATCAGAGCGGTCTTGTACTTTTTGAACTCAATATATATTTAGCTTACTTTTTCGCTTTGTCTTTGTGCAGTAGATTTTGATGTGCCGGCTCTAGACGGCATATCTCGCACTGGGGTGTTGGCATTCTGCTTAAAAAAGCGCTCAACCTTCGCTGCTACCTTTGGGTTAGAAAACTCTGGTTTTCTGCCTGAACCCTTTTTTCGTGAAACAGGTAGACCCTTCTTATAGTTAGAAGTAATCATAAAGACACTTCTTTCTGATGCACCTATTATTTTTGCAATAGCTGAATATTTTTAATCTAGATTTTGCAGGTATGTGGACAAAATCAGTTCGCGGACTTTTTGGTTTTTGCAATACATCTTTGTCGTTAGAAATGCTATTTTTAAGTGTTATACATCATATTAAACGTCACTAAAAGATTATCAGGTAGAGCATAATATTAAAAATAAAAAGTAAGTTTTTTCTGGGACAGTCCTTAGTACTTAAAAGTTCAACCGCAACTTCCGATATTACACAAAGCCGATCTGAGAGAAAATTATTAACACATTTCAATTATTGCAGAGCTAAGAAAACTAGATAATGATGTGAACTTTGTATTAGATAACAAGTCGCGTAAAACCCTTAGCAATTGATTGTAAATCAACTTTATGTAAAAATATTTTTATAAGCATAATGTTATACTAAAAAATGTATGAGCTAAAACTTGTGAAAATTGTAATATCGTGTATGGGAATTCTTTTTTAAGAGCTTGAATACTGGCTAATATTTATATTTCAATATTGTCAATTCGAATTATATTCTAAAAATTATTATTGCTAAAATAAAGAAAAGATAAATTGGAAACATGCAGTTTTTATACGCAAGACAGACGATTTTGAAGAAACTTGGTGATTTGGTGAATATGTGAACAAAATTAAGATTGAGCTAGGTCTCAAATTTGCAAAGGCTCTTAAAAGGGCGTGGCAAAGCCCTAAATTATAGCTTTAATAACGCCATTACTCGTTAACCGTGCAAGATATTGTGATGAAATCAAGTACACGGATACAGATCACAAATATCTTAAATTGTGCTTAAAGTGGGCGGATTTGGAAAATTGGACGTGGCTCTTTTCAACAAATGAACATTTTGATTTCGTATAACTCACAATTGGCACACACGGTTTTTAATTTAATTTTTTTTAATGTACATATTTTTATCATTTATTTAGAAAGTAAATTCAGTGCATTGCAGGGAATTTGAGTTTCGGCCTAGCCGAAGATATCACCTTTACTAGTTTATATTCAAGCTGATTTAGGCAACGTCAAGAAGATCAAGACGGTCCTCATAAGACCTGTTTTTTTTTTGTTTGTATCATAATGTTTTATTTTTCAAATGTAATAAAATTAACAGATTTTGAATATAGTCCAGTTTCAAGCTTAGTGTTTTTTATTTCATATGTAAACAAAATGATAGTTATTTGAATATAAACATATATGCTGCTGTTTACGTCCTTCTGTCTTATTGATGTTGTTATCTCTACGGTGGTAATGAAGAAAGATATAAGTATAAGTTGTATCTTCACCCTTCACCTTTTAACATCAGGTTCTTGAAATAATAAGGCCACGGGACTTAAAATAATACGGAATGGATTGGCTAGTGCTGCCCCTCCTGACCCACAATTTTCAATTTTTCCTACCAGTTACTTTGGTTACAAACAATTTAATCATAACGTTGAGGTATCTAAGTTGCTGTAAAATGATTCATAGCTCATTGAATTGCAATTTCTGATGAAATTAAAAAGCGAAGAGCTATAAGTCATCAATACAAGCAGAACCCTCAACCTATGTAATGATCGAGTGAAAAGCTGCAAAAGGAAAAGGGAAATCTATGATTTTAGTGGTGGTGTTTTATTAAGATGAGTCATCGTTAAACACAAAGGACCCAGTTTATGCTTTGATCAGCACGGACACAACAAAAAGAGAATAAGACATGTCTCGCCTGATGAATTTTGGTTATATACGGTCAGATCTGGCTTATTCTATGATCAGCCGTAGCTTAAAGATTCCGTCCACCACCATCGTTTCCTGTCATCGCCCTTCTGATGCTGCTTAAAAAATTCTATATCAATTGCGTTTTAAAGTTGGCTATGCTAAGTAAGTCTTTCGCCTTTTTATCGAGCGAGAGCTATTTCTGTAACAATTTAGATTCGATAACCCAGCCATTTACTGCTTCCTTAGCAATGCCGTAAGAGTAAATAATTTCTGTTATTAAATTATTGAATAAATATCTTCACAAAAGCATTGATAATGGCAGAAGATGTCCACATTGTTTGAAGGAAGTTGCTACGAAAGTAGTAGAACATTATTGATGTTGAAAATTTTATATCTGCAACAATATATAAGAAATGTCTCTTTATTGACAAATAGTTCTTAAGTTATAAGTTTTATAGTAGAGTTGATTCGCAGCAATATGTTGTTTTATATAACATGTATGCCAAATTTCAACAGAGCTATTATATGCGGTATCTCAACCATTGCTTGATGTAGCTGAATACAAATATCTTGTACCGCTATTTGATGTTACACACCAAAATGTAGCAGTTTAAGTTAGAGCTAATCTAAAGTGGGAATGCCAATTTCGTTGCCTAAGCGTCAACAGCGAGATGTCTTTGATCATATGAGTTTAGCGCTAGTATGTGTAGAAATTAAAACATTAAAAAAACACATCAACCAGTAGAAATTCGTGCATCACTGATGCAAATAAATAAATATAAATGTTGGCATAAAAAATGCGAAAGCATAGCATTGGCTACACAAAAGATTTTGAAACTCAAAACTTATCAGTAAAATTAAAAAGTACTTTCCGAGAATTAAAACTATTTTTCCATGAATGCGAGTATGCAGTTTTTTTACAACAATGATGCAAACAAGTGCAGTTTTTAGTCTTTATTTTTTTTACAAGTGCATTTTCCGACTGGGTCTCTTGCATATTTATTTGACACACGATCCAACACATATGATCAACAACTGCACGGCGGGAGGAATGATTGCTCGCGACCGTGGGTGGCGAAATGGTCAACACTAATCTGAAGCCATACCATCTAATAAATCAGCATACTGCTTAGTAATGCATGGTCGAATATTTACCTTTATTAGCTGAAATCAAAAAAGTAATTTGAAATGCTGCATTTAGTTTTACCAAATGAAAAACTTAGAAAAAAATTTCACTATCTTAGTTTCTCTACCCTAGAAATATTTCGGCATTCCAATTTTGCCTGGAGCGACCCACTAGACACCATACCGACTGCAGCCCCACAGACATTTATGTTCGGGTATATTGATAAATGTCCCAGTCTCAGAGACCTGTAAGCTGTACTGTACTGTACTTCCTAATATCTGGTATAAATTCGGGATTTTCCATATCGGTTTCATTAAAGATCTAAATTAGGCCTAGTGCCTATAGAATTGGGGTGGACATAATATATAGCTTATTGATACGTGCTGGATAATTCATGATGGTTTCGAAAATATTTCTCAAGACTGCATACAGCCTTCGGCTCTATGTACAATAACAACGGCAACCAATAGTCTAAAGCTAATGGAGGAAATCAGCCTGACCCTGAATAGTTATGGAAAGTTCAAATAGTGTGTTACGGATTACTTTTATTTTTTTTTTAAAAAAGATAAGAAAAACAAAAAGCTTGTCAACGCGATTGCGATTTACCAAAATATACGGGAATATACCTCAATATAAATTAAAATATTCATTTTACTTTCAACCATCTATCGGCTGCAGAAGAAACTTCGAAAAAGAGATATACAAATGGTAAGGATTAACCCATAAAAATGTCCAATCGAAAACTGAAACCTTTTTTGTTAAATTGGTAGACAGTTCATCTAATAGGAACGCGCACTTAGGCATTCTTTTTAATATTAAATTCCTATTTGTTTTTATACATACTTATATTTTATTTAAATCAAAGTAACACACGATTTCCCGGTACAAAAATTAAAAGATATACAAAAACAAAAGAATGCAATAGCCTTAAGTTATGTGTTTACGTACAACGTAAACTAGTGTGTAGCATACATATCTGCTTGTCTTTGCTATCCACCGCAAAGCGCTGCCATTTACTCGTTGTGGCTGCAACGAATGCCCCTACAACACCAACGAGTAAAACGAGCAAATTTATTCGTCATCTAAAAAAAGATCCCGAAGTCAGCGAACCCTCCCGGGAACAAAAAAAACATTTAATATACAATTATATACAACACAAGTTTGTTTACAACATAGAGAAAACAACAGTGAACAATTCATCAACAGTTTAACAAAAATCACACAACAAACGACAGTGAAACACAACAAGATTCTACAATCAACATCAAATTCATCAATACAAAAACAACCACCATCATCTCAACACAGCAACTCAACGTTGGACAAAAACAATAACTCGAACTCCACATAACACAAGAAAAACACGTATTGTATAAAAACATTTGTATTTATATATTGTATTTTAGTTATTATATTTTATTATAATAAACCCCCAAAATTGAATTTTAGTGTTTCAACTTTTTTGTCCAGCCCCCGATTAAACATTATGTTTAACTCAAAAACTAAAATAAAAATTAACTTTATCTAAAATTGTCAAATTTATCAATGTCAAATATGTAATACTAAAAAATCAGGCATTGAAGGACCAACATAGCATTCAGTTTTTTTTTTTTTTGTATGTGTGGCAAGCAACGGTAGCAGAAGAAACTAAACAGCATCCGGTCGACGAAAACTCTAGTTGATTTTGGACACTCAGCGTGTGAGATCGGCGTCGCGTGCCGCGTTGGTCGGTGCGATGGTACAAAGGCAGCACCAATAACTTGAGAAACAAGAAAATTTGTATGAACATTACGAGAAAGTTAAAAAATTCTCCACCTCGTAAGTTTTGTAGTCGAAATGAAATAGGTAGCAAAAATTATTTTTGTAGATTGTTTTTGTTTTCTTTTGTGTCCCTATGCTTAAGCATGGAGTTGAAAAATAACTGTCACAATATTTGAGCTTCCTAGCTCAAACCTGTAAGCGGCGCGACCAGGGAGATTATGCACCCGCTTATCCAACTTAAGATGCTTTTTTGCTGTATGCAAAACTCTTAAGCGTGTAAATTTGAGCACAGTCAGCAGCAGCAATCGGCTTTATGCAGCACGTGGCTGAGGAATTTAAATTTTATTTTGTTTCAGGGGCGGAGTGTTCGCTTATTAAAGAATATATATCTGGTAAAATTAAAGGAAATCGTTTGTATTGTAATGTAAGAATGAAGGGTGAAAGTAGAAGCAGTGTGAACAGTACCGTACAAATTTCGTTAATCCTTTAAATTAATGTTATTGATTAGGAGATTGTTTTTCATTCATGCGATATTAATAGCCAGGGTTTTTGGAGCAAATCACAAAAGACTGTGTAAAATTTGATCGGCTCAGCTATGTGAATGTGTGTGAGGCAAAAATTTGAGAAAATAAGGTAGGTAAGATAGGCACTGACATACCCTTATAATCTGTGCAAAAACCGATTTCAATTTTAACTGAATTCATTATACAATTATATATAGATACGAAGTTGAATGTCAATAAATACCTGATATATGAATATGTGCCCAATTTTTCGCGATTTATGGCAGTCAATCAGATTGAAAATAATATTTAAATTTTCATAATTACACAATCTAAAACTGAAAGAATTTATTGGAGGTTGAAGATTTGTACATTCAAAAAATTCAGTTTCAATAACAAGTGGAATGTGATGCATATTAGATGGAGCAATAGGGCAAACACATTCACTTAAATTAGTTTTAAAGTTTCTAGGTACAAAACCTAGATCTCAAATTCTATTTAAACTATTAAATATAGATCTAATTTGCATTGAATTTAGTATAGCTGGCAATAAAATTTATCTCATACAACTGATTGATATTAGAAGGCAGCTGTTCATTGTTAATTTGAATCCAAACGAATTTACTCAAGTTAAGATCACCATCAACACACAGGTGATTATCAACATTTCTTAAAATAGATTGCAAATTTGTTAAATTTTCAACATGAGCTGAAAAGACAGCATCACCACTATTTGGAGGAATATATGACGCACAGATTTAAACCAATCCCTTAGGAATATTTATTACAATACATAATTGAAATAATAAGGAATCAGATTTCTGCAACAAATAATCATTTGAACACAAGTATCGTTGTTCTATGAGAACACCACCACCACGAGCCATTCTAGTTTTGACTGCATCTCTATCCTTTTAGTAGACTTGGTACATACTCAAATTAAAAAATTCAGTGTCAAAGAAATCAGGGTTCAACCATGTTTCAACAAATACAAAAACGTCAAAGTCTCCTTCCAGATAAATTATGAAAGGAGCAGCAGCAACAACTTTTCTTTTGTATTCACGCACCTTTCTTTACGAGTTTAAAAAAAGCGTGAATGTCCCGTCTCGTAATTGGCTCAGAACTCCTACTAGGTTGGAAAGTAACTGTTTCTGAAGAGGTTTCGGAATATAGTGGTAAATTAGTAAAATTTGCAAGCCACTTTTTTGCCTTAGAAATAGAAGACCACAATTGGAATGTTCGTAGTTTATATCGAGGATCAAGCGCCGTTGCTAAATAATAATATTCTTCACTTTCCAAATGATCCGAAGACGCGCGTTTTTCGTTATGAGTATGTAATTTGAAAACGTCGGTGCCTTCCTTTTCTGAATTTAATAGCTAAGTCAGAATTTAAAATAAAATAGAAGAAATGTCACTTAGAATCGCTGTTACCATGATAATAATTTGACTTGAAGACCTTTTTTCTTAACAGTCCTTTTATCCACTTGATATGGTACCTATTGTGAAAATATTAGTGTTGTTGAATGTTTTTAATTGATTTTACTCTTTGAGCACAGGATATTTTTTTTTGTATGTATGGGTGTATCGTTACACCGGAATATACCGATATACCGGAAATCGCATCGGTATCGGTTTCTTCCCTAATTTAAAGCATTTGAATCGTAAACTACTTTTCAGGCCCAAAAAATTTTTATCTCAAGTTTCGAAAGGATTTCATTTCAGATATTTGAAAACTTACAGGAGAAAAAACTGAATTTCTTTTGAACAGTTTGAATTGAGAAGGTATTTTTTTCCAAACTGCTAACATCGTTACATACTATACGTAAAATGGCTTCTTTAAGCGAATGTGTGTCCAGTAAATTTGCTGTTACAATTTTACAACGGGGATCCTTTTCGAAATTCATTCAAGGCATTAGATAGTTTTAGTTTTAGTTTCACATTTCACAGTATTGCTATGCTACAAATAGTTAAAAAAAAAACAAATAAAATTTGTTTAAATTAAAAATATTCCTCGTCGTCAGCTTTTAAGGCATTGAGTAGACTTTTGAGTAGTAGCAAGGAAGTTTTTCAAGGATGGAAATGTTTGCACAACCTATCGTGTTTGCCAATGAAGAGACGGCGTCATTCTTCACCCGGCTTTTCGGGATTAAGGATGAACTCAAAAAAATTCGACACTTGAAAGGAAACCTTATTTTTGTTTTTAATTTGTTTCCCTTTCCTTTTCTTTTCGAAAACGGTTTTCCCTTGACGTTAAATCATTTGCGTTTAGTGCTACTGCGTTTGAAATATCCGAAATGGATATATCCCCCTTGGATGATTTCTGCGCACGGGCCTGCCTCATCCAATTATATTTTTGTCTACGATATAATCAAGTCAAAGTTCGTAATATTATTACTTACCTTTTCTGAAAACCGAGCATATTTGCCTTCTTCTGTTACAAAATCACTAGCACATCGCTTTAAGTGCCCTATTAAGTATTTTCTAAGAACTTTCATTGGAGGTAATATTACGCTACATGCTAGTGACAATAGAGCCCAATGACGCAAATTTACTCTTGAGTTTGGGTCAGGATGATCCGTTGTCTGTTTTATTAACTGCAGATATAATTCATTCAACAGAGATTCTTTTCGAATGCACCGTTCCATTATCGATTGAATAATTGTTATATGCTCATCTTCAGCTTTTTGAATAAGGTCACCTTGAAAGACAAAATTACAGTAACAATTAATTTAGATTTTACATATAGGCATCAATTCTAAAAAAATAAATAAAGACATTATCTTTCATAAAATAGTTTTCATTATTTTACACATTTTCTTGATCTAATGACGCATGTATGTTTAAGGCTATTTTTTCCAACTTGGACCCAATTCAATACATATAAAACTTGAACGCAACGCCTTTTTTTTTACTTTTTTTGTTTTAAATCGAGTATAAAGAACTGTTTTTTGTTTGCAATTTTCAGTTTCAAATTTTTCCTGTTATGAATATTTTGATATTTTTGAAGCGGTACGTTAAATATTATGGCCCGTAATGATAGTCGAAAAATTAAGATCGCTCTAAGTTAAAACCCACTTTTCACCTAAAATCGAACATACAGAGTGACCCCACACACTCTGAGCTATGCGTTCACAGTCTTAAGCCCTATGCCACGCTGTCAGCAGTCTTCCAGTTTTTCATTATTCCTTTTGTTCACTGTGTCTACAATGATTTGTGCCAATAACGCAGGATAATCTATTTTTAAAAATTTTCTCATAATTTAATGTAAGTTTTTCTCTATCTTATGGGATCACTCTGTATGTTCGATTTTAGGTTAAAACTAGGTTTTAACTTAGAGCGCTCTTACTTTTGCGGTTATCATTACAGGGCTATGTATCTACTATTCAACAAGCTGAAGTTGTAATTTTTGAAACAGCTGCACTTTTTGTTGTTTTAGACTTTTTTGAAACGAAATATCTCAAAATGTTCTTTGTGTTGCGTCAGAACAGAAAATAATTTAAAAATGTTATTTTATTAAGCTTACTGTTCAATGTAATGTACGTCAACACAAAGAAAATTTACACTTAATAAAGACAAACAAAACAGAAAAAAAGCTATTTTCCTGCTTTATTTACCAACAAATTACTCTTAAAAGACAAAAAGATCTCATTTCTCATCTATCTGAGTCAATGGTGTGCAAGTAAATATGTCTTTCTTGAATTCTTGAATGTTTATTACGTTAAATGTGTTATTATTTGACAGCTTACTCCGAATAATAATTTCTCAGAACTAATCTAATATCTGACAGTGATTTATCGATGTATTCCACAAATATACGCTCTGTCTCTGAATCACACATCTTTGATGAAACTTTTTTCAACACCAATCTCAGATATGATGACGTTTCTTCAGTAACTCTAAAGATTCTAACACCTTTTGTTGCTATATTATTATTTCTTTCGGTGTCCTTTTTATTGTATATGTAAACTGTGTCCTATCATCTTTCAAAAGTTGAATTTTGTCATGCACCTCATATATGATAGCGATGTCGCGTCTTAAAAATGAAGGTGATCAGTCTAAAACATTCAAAATGGAAAATATCAACAAAACTTCAAATATTGTGCACATGAATAACTACCCCAAAAATTAATTGAACACTTAATCAGTAAAAACTTAAACACAACAAATGAAACATAACAAAAAAATTACAACTTACAAAGGTAAATTAAAATGAAGAAAGCGTGTGTGCAGTTCGAAAAATATTCTATTAAAATGATAGTAGTTTACGGGATCTAGAATAGCTACTTTTATACATGCTTTGATGAAACCATGGGAAATCTTTCCATGCCTGTATCTCTGCTCGATGAGAACTTCTTTTTTATATATAGTTTATTGGTATAGCTATCTGGAATTCATATTTTAAAAATGGTAACGTGTTCGCGTTTCATTGTACACACCTTTTGCATCAAATCACGCCTCACTAAAGAAGTTTCACTTCAAAAATAGGCTAAAGCTAGTTATACTAGTTTCGCCCTCTGCTAAGAATCCTCATCAGTAACTTTTAAGCCGATTAGTAAGAGTTAGCAAGACTTATATGTTTAACTTCTTGCGTAGATCTGTTGAGAACCCAAGCAAAAAGTAAAACAAGTTACTCTTTGTAAATATGCCCCTGCACATTTTGAAATATGTTGCTGTGATTTTGATGAAACTTGGTGATTTGGTGAATATGTGAAGAAAATGAAGGTTGGGGTAGGTTTCAAATTTGCAAGGCTCTTAAAAGGGCGTAGCCCTAAATTATAACTATCATAACGCCATCACTCGTTAACCGTGATATTGTGATGAAATCAAGTACAGATCATAAATATCTTGAATTGTGCTTAAAAAGGGCGGAATTTTAAAAGAGAGCGTGGCACCTTTCAACAATTGAAAATTTTGATTTCGTATAACTCACAATTGGCACATACGATTTTCATCAAAAATTTAGGTAATTAATTTTCAACGTACTTTTAACATTTATTAAGAAAGTACTTTCAATGCAGTGTAGGGTATGTGAGTTTCGGCCTGGTCGAAGATAACACCTTTACTAGTTTCTTTTTAATTTATCTTTGTAACTTGTAGTTTCTTTGGTTTTTGACACGCTAAAGATAAAATAAAAAATATCAACTAGAAATCATTTTGTGTTCGCACAAGCTACAAAAAATTAATTATCTATCGTAGAGCCTGCCGAATTATTATACTATTAGCGCTTACTACTTCGTTTGACTTGCCAACAAAGCTGCAACGAAGCTCGTGCAAGAAAATGCGTAATGTCAAGGGAGTCAAAAGAACAAAGATAAAAAACAGAAAAAAGAGTTTTTGATTTCTTTGTTTAACTTTTTGCTTGGGTTCTCAAAAGATCTATTTAAGTGAAACACATAAGAATTGCAAACTCTTAATAATCGGCTTAAAAGTTAATGATGAGTAAACTATGATGAAACTAGTATATCTAGCTTCATTCCATTTTTTCTGTTGAACTAGTCCTTCTTAGTTGTAATTTTTTTGGCACAAAAGTTATTGAACAATTAACTCAATAAAATATCAATTAGAAAGAAAACAAACTCTGACAGATGGCACCTAAGTCAACGTTTACACGAGCAAATTCGGTCTGAGAAATTCTTGTCTATTCTCTTTTGTGAATTTCTTTTGTGTTTACACACGGAAACTAGAATTTGTTTGTGCAAGAAAATTTCAAAGCAATTACTGCGTCAACCCGCCACAACAAACGTAAATTCAAAGCATAATATCAGCTAAAGAATAGAACGAAAGGGATTTCGCGTGTACGACAAATTCTGTACACCACCCTTTCGTTTTTCCCTTCTTGCCAACAAACAGGAAAACTTTCTTTCAAGAGTTTCCTCGTGTAAACGCTGTCTAAGCGATTTTTTGGTATTCCGTACATACCGAGGTTAACTGATGACGTATCTCTCAAGCAATTTCAAAAAGAGAACGTAGCTTTTTTTCATAAGCCCAACCACACGCTTACATCACTATTCACAAATGCCAAAGGCAAAACTGAGACACAACATCAACATATCATTGTACAGGAGATAATTTGCAACGGCAAAGAGGGAGAACCTTGCAACGATATATACATAGGAACGACGAAACTAGTGCTGGAAATCCATATCGGCGAACACTATCTGCTTTGTGAAAACAAAAAAACAGACGACAGCACTATCGAAACATTTAACAGAAAAAAATCATAAAGCGGTCTTCGACAACATCATAATACTTGACAGGGGAAAAAGAGGAAATGTTAGGCTAACATGAGAGACCTTAGAATCCGACAATAATAAATACAGCTGTTGACAGGAAAGAAGTTCATTTGGTTAGCAAGTTTTTAAATGTTTAAGGTTTTTTAGATAAATTGTACAATGAATCACATTCTTGGCAAACTACAACTGTTCGGCCAATTTTAAGACTAGCCAAACCACCAAATGAATTAAGTAGTTAAGACCGATTTCACTGCTTCCTTGCATCGGAAAGATATTTGAAAAAAATATCACAAAAAAAATGTAGTTCATTACTAAAAATCAAGCAGTACCGATTTTCAAAAACCTTGGACCACATGTAGGATTTTTACTACAGTAAAAGCATTTTCAATAAAGACGAAATTCAGGGTTAGATTAAAAAATGCACTTACTGATATCTCCACTCCATGTAACGGAGTTTTCCTGTCGTTCTTCTTATAATTGCTTATAAGCAATTGAACAAAATGGTTTGAAAATACAAGCGTATTGAATCATATGTTTATGTTGATGATGCCATCATTTTCACTAGAAGTTCCAAACTGAATAATGTTAATACCCCAATTCTCTTTATATTTACTGACCTGGAAAAATTGAGACTACAGTTTGGTGCTTCTATATCCTTTGAAAAATGTAAGATATATATCCTCACCTCATCTTCTAAGATGTTGATTCCGCATGAACAGATAAATTAAAATTATCAGGCATTGTATTCAATAAGAGATATATAAGGACTGTCCCAGAAAAAACTTACGTTTTTTATTTTTTGTATTATGGTCTACCTGATAATTTTATAAGTCCAAAAAGACACAATATTTGTTTTACATGAAGTGACGTTTAATATGATCTATAACACTTGAAGATTGTAATTTTAACGACAAAGATGTCTAGCAAGCAACAAAAAATCCTGGAACTGATTTTGTCCACATACCTGTAAAATCCAGAATTAAAATATTCAGCTATAGCAAAAATAGTGCATCAGAAAAAACTGTCCTTGCGGATATTTTTAATTATAAGAAGAGTCTACCTGTTTCATGAAAAAGGTTCAGGCAGAAAACCAGAATTTTTTAACCCAAAGGTAGCGACGAAAGTGAAGCGCCCTTTTAAGAAAAATCCCAACACCTCAGTGCGAGATATGGCGGCTAGAGCAGGTACATCAAAATCTACTGTACGAAGGATAAAGGAGAAAAGTAAGCTAAAAATATATAGAGTTCAAAAAGTACCAGACCGTTCTGATGAAAAGCAGTTGATGGTTCAGATGCGAGCCTTAAAATTGTATGAAATTTACCTGACTAAAGTTGATTGCTGTGTTATGGACGATGAAACTTACGCTATAGCAGATTTGAGCAACTACCTGGGCACGAATGTTATACATCACCGAAGGACGGACATGTGGCTAGTATATTTAAAGAAAAAAAAATTCGAAATTTCCGAAGCAATACATGGTTTGGCAGCCCATATGCACCTGTGGTCTCAGAAGCAGATTTTTTGTTACGCAAGGCACAATGAATTCCAAAGTTTATATGGACGAGTGCCTCGAGAAACGTCTTCTACCATTTATTCGTGCACATGAGGGTACCGTGATGTTCTGGCTTGATTTAGCAACCTCTCATTGCTCTAAAGCTACGATGGAAAGGTATGCAAGTAAAAAGATAAATTTTCTTCCAAAAATTGCAAATCTGCCCAACTGCCCAGAGCTTTGCCCAGTTGAAAGATATGGAGCTCTTATGAAAAGAGATCTTCAAAAGAGTGGTGAGACTTCAAAAAATTTACAAGAATTCAGACATAAGTGGAAAAGATCGTACCGTACTGTGGATAAAAGTATTGTGCAAAATTTAATGAAGGGTCTTATGAAAAAAGTAAGATATTTTGATAGAAAAAAAAAATTGTTACTTAGTTTTTAGATATTTATATTTTGAACACTAGCCATTATTATTAAAAAACGAAAAAAGACCAAAAAATTACTGGGTAGTTTTTTATAACTAAAAAGCAAAACGTAAGTTTTTCTGGGACAGTCCTTATATAAGTCATTCCATCTACAATAGGTCTATCATTACCCTCATGTTTTTTAAAAGACTGAAACTTTTTCCAGTGATTGGTTAATCATGTAGAAGGTATAAAAAAATTCGATAAAATTCTTTTGACTTTGTGTTCAAAAACGCTCGTAAGTAAAACAAAAAAATTCATTGATGAATATAAACAAACCAACACAACTCAAATTCGCTTTATATTATTTTTAGGTAGTTGTGTACTAGAAGATGACAAAAAACTGCAAACCGGAATAAAAGATTGCCTAAACGTTTTCTATGTGCTAAAAGATAAAATCACCGAATTCAGCTTTTTTAGGCTCAAAACTTTCAGAACATACAGGAGTACCATCTCTGAAAATTTCATTAATTTTTTTACCCTATTTCAAAATTGATTTTGTTATATGCCGTTTTAAGGAAATAATGAATTTTTAACCCTGTACTGCATGAGCACTTAAGCGTCAGTAAAAATATATTTCCATTCAAAAATGCATTTATTTATTCATTTTATACATGAATTTAACAAAGAAATTTTTATGTTTGTGTCCTTTTTATCCTTTGCATTCATATATGGCTCTGTATGCACACAAAGAACTTTTCGCTTGCACTTTATGGTATAGAAAATTTTTGTTTAAGGAAACGTTGTGAAATTAAGAAGAGCAATCGCTTATGTCATCATAACAAAGATATATTTTACACTTTTGGCTGTACTTAAGTGATCGGTAATTGCAGTTGTTTCGACACAACTGCCTGTTTGACATCAATTTCGAAAAATGCCCAATGTTATCAGATCTTATGGAGTCTAGAGGAAAATCCTAATCCGATCGTAGTGGCGTCTCTTTCTAGCTGAGGTGCTTTCGATGTCTCTAAGAGAGTTTTTCATTCTAGGCCAGTTCATCGCTCTAAGCGAGCTAGTCGTTGGCGTGGATGATCCAGATATAGTTGGACGTGCTCTCTTTCGTAAAACTTTTCTTGCCTTACAAAAGTCTTCAGCGATTGCTAGTTTAAAGTCATATAATGCCATATACTTTTAATGACTTACGGCGCCACAAGATCCAAGCGTTTACTACACACAAATCAACTATGTGGAAAAAAATTTTTTTATACCACTTGCGAGACTACAACTGAATTCTTAGAGACCAAGCAATGAAACCAGTAAGTCCACACCTCCCATTTGTTGGTTGTAGAAGTCCACTGTCTGAAGTGATGCAATTTCGATATATTTTTTGCTGAAACGCCTTTTTGTTGCAGTAGGATCACTGCCAACATATCATACCAAGAGGTAAAACTGAGCTCAACTCAACGATTGCAAGTCATAGTTAATTGTTGACCCACAGTTTTGCTTCAACAATACCTTGCTGCCGTCAACTTTACAAGTGAAATATAAATGACTGTTCCTAAAATCCAAATTTGTGTTACTTTTATAAAATACAATAGAAAACTGCAAACCTATAAACTGTTACATTTCTTTTGAAGTAACACTAGCAGACTTATTTACATTCTCTCAAATAGATTTCGAATTAGTTTGCTCCACAATGCAGACAATCAAATCGCCATTAAAAAATTAGTTAAAGAAATCTGACGGCGTCTCTAGTTCCAAAAGTCATTAAGGTAGAGTCTTAAAATAAATTTTACTTACCATTGCGAGCCAAGCAGAAGTATTGTGATGGCAAAAGAAAAGAAAGCTTCCTTTTTTTGGATATAAGTAGTTGTTGTTGCGCTGGCATCGGTTAGTCTTGCATAAATTCCATCACTCTTTTCACCAATTAACGACTGCACCAACAAAGTCCAACAAAGAGACAACTTGACAGTACAACACAAATTCGATCACCATCAGCTTGAGTATAATAAAGAAGAAAACAACTCCTGCTTCGTTGGTGAAGAGAGAGGCAAGTGTGTGTATTTGCTTGTGCTAATAATTTGAAGAATTTACTTAAAAAAAAGGCTTCAAATTAATAGCTTAAAATGAGTGCAAACGGTGACACCTCGTTTTCTAGCGAAGATCTCATTAAAATTCAACTCAATCGATCTGAGCCCATAATAGAAATACTAAAAAACTTCAAAAAAGATTCATCTTCGCGCAAAACCAAAATATAGCGTCAGCAACGTTTAAAAATGATAAGCGATTTGCACAAAACCTTCTCGGATACGCATCACATTATAATTCGTTCAAACATTAAAAGCGGCAACGTATGTAAAAAAACCAAATATCATTTGAGTTTGAAGAGAGTTATTTTTAAACTTTCTGCGCAATATCAGAAAGCTGTGAAAAAATGTATCCCGGTACAGAGGCGGACATCATTCACTAAAATAGCACGCAGCTAGTGCAGCCAACCTCATCGGCTGTTAAATTGCCAAATTTACCTGCACCAACTTTTTCTGGTAAATTTACCGAATGGTCGGTCGGGATTTCACGATTCTTTTAATCGATCAATTCATTTAAATGTAGAACTTTACTCGATTCAAAAGTTTCATTATTTGACAAAGTCACTGCCTGCTGATCGTGACGTGGACATCAAACAACTGTTGTTAGCTGAAGCCACTTATGGTTCGGCGTGGGATACACTTGTAAAGCCTTACAACAATCCACGAATTATATTTAGAAATCACATGAATACGTTGAACAATTTGCCATGCCAAATAAAAGAACATTCGGAAGATCTCAAGGTGATGCTGAATGTCGCAAACGTATGCATAAATGAATTTAAACGTCAAAATATTCGCATTTCCCAATGCGATCAATGGATTGCTTATTACCTATCGACCAAACTATCCCAAGAAACCCACAAGACTTGGGATGAAAGTTTGGGTAGCAAAACAGGCATGCATTACATTTTCTAAGTTTGAAACTTTTCACAACAATCGCTTTATTACTATCGATGCAATAGAAACCCGGTGCACAGCTAACAATCTGCCAATGTCATCAAAATCAACGAATGATTCCACTAAGCAAACACATAGCCATGGAGTATTCAAATACTCAAAGCGATATTCTAACTCAGTTAAAAACGGCACTAAAATATTTCATATTGCTGCAAAACCAAACACTGGCAAGTGCGTTTATTGTGGAGAACCGCATGTCCCACGTATCTCTCAAAAGATTGTTTTGAGAGGAAGGCAATTGTTGAAGAGGCTAAGCTTTGCTTAAACTGCTTAAGCAAAACTCATATATTTTCTCAGTGCACCACCGTACGTTTTGGATTCCCTAAAGACTAAATTGCCAAGTCAATACATCGAACCACAAAATTGGTCAAGCATTCACGGGCTAACGTTAGCAGACCCAAATTATAACCAAACAAAAAGAATAGATGTAATTATTGGTGCGGATATGTTGTTCCACATAATCTTACCTGATATTCGAATTGGTGCTCTGGATCAACCAATCGCTCAGAATACTCATTTAGGTTGGATTATTTCCGGTCGCACCAGACTAACAATCACCCATTCAGTTTTAATTCGCTGAAGCCATGCTACTATTGAACTAGAATCTCTAGTTTAGAAATTTTATGAACTGGAACAAGCTCCAAAGGAACAAATCCTGTCGACAGAAGACGAAAGTGCGAAGTTTCTTCGAGAAATCACACTTCCGTCAACCAAATAGAAAGTAAGTATATGGTTCGTCTTCCATTAAAATCCATATATGATTCAAATGTTAATGTTAATTGGTTGTATGAATTCCGTCTTTGGCGGAATTCGTACAATATCATAAACATTTTTATTTAAATATAGTGGTGTTATTAAGTCTGTGTTTCCCAACACTGTTGTAAGTTTTTGTGTCTCATAGTCAATTTTACACATGTATTTTGAGAAAATGTCTCGTCCTAGTATTCCGTCTGTTGCTATTGGGAAGTCATTGTTTACCGCTTGAAAGCGTGCAGTGAAAGTCTAGTTCTGAAAGTTTCTTCCGCATGTTCCATCATCAAATCAATATTGTTTGAGATATTTTCTAGTTTGCAGATAGAAATATCTGCACCGGCATGGATTCAAAATTATTATCCTACGAGTGATCTTCGTTTCTCTGGTTGACATCGTTCATATTGTTAAAATTTCTCCTTCCATTATTGTTGTTGGAGTTATTATTCCTTCTGTTGGAATTGCTGTTGTTATTGTAGCTATTTTATTTTGTTGCACATTGTTGTTTAAATTGTTACATTGATATTATTCCTATAATTTGAATTATTCTGTTGTATTCTGTCGTAAGAATTGTTATTTTGTTGTCTAGTGTAAGTATTATTATTGCCGGTATATCTGTTATTTCGCCTGATGTGCGAATTATTATTGTTATAGTTATTCCTGAAATGCACAAGCTGGTTGCTTGAACTGATGTTCTTTTCCAATTCTAACGCGAGATTTGTGGCTTCCAATAAAGTTTTTGGTTGAGCCGCGAGCATTGAATTTTTAAGATTGTCGTTTAAACCGTTTTTAAATATAGCTAAAGCATAATTTTTGTTCAAATTTAGTATTAGGTTTTCTGTTCTGTGCTGGCGTTGGTTGCAAGAGCATTAATCTGGAAACTGTCAATTCGGATATTAATGTGGTCAATTTACCTTTGAAATTTGTAATCGTCTTGATTCCTTGTGTTATTACTGCAAGTTGTGTGTGTATTTGTGCTGTGGTTAGATTACTTTTGTATGCTGTGTGTAATGCTGTTTCAAGTTTTTGTAGAATGTCTATGTCTGAAAGGTTACCTAATATAGTTCTCGCATTTGGATTCAGTTTAACGTTAATAATTATCGTAATTAATTTTTTTTGATTGTCAGTGGAATAGGTGTCGTGAATAAGTTCGAAAATAGCTAGAAATGCAGATAATTCTTTGTGGTTACGAGTGAAAACTGGAACTGTTTTCAAAATGAATTCTAAGTTTAAATCTACCGTTGTGGTTAGACAACAAAGTTTTTGTAATTGTAATTAATTTGAGGAATTGCTCAGACAATTTGTACGATTCTGTAGTGGTACAGTCTTTTGCAAATTGTTCGTACTGTTTTTGTAGTTTTCTAAATCTTTTAATATTTGATCGATTGTGTCTTTTTTTTTAAGTTCTATTTGAGGTTTTTAAAACTTTTGTATAATTTTTCCACTTCATCGAAATTTATTTTTAAATCATCCATAAACAAAGAATTTATAAAAATGTAGTATGATTGTGAAATTAAGTTTAAAATTTTTTTTTTTATTTTTTTTTCTATACATTTTGTATACATTTTGTCTTTTTTTACTTTTCTGCCTCCACGCTTTTTTCTTTGTTGTGGTGGATGTGTTTCTGCTGCCTTCCTCGGCTTCCAGCTAGAAGGTTCTTCTGTTGTTTTTTTTGTAGCTCATGGTATTTTTTTAAGGTTATTTGCTTAGGACCAGCTCCTTTTAGTTCTGGTGTATAGTTCGGGATTTTTATTGTTGTTTGTACTGAATGGGGTCCATATTCTTCAGGTTTCCTTTCGTTGTAATTTTTAGTAAGATTTTATATTTTGCGAACAGCTTGTCTGTTTTCGTTTTTTCGTTAAAATTTCTTCTTCTATTTAGTTTTTTCTGCAATAAATAAATATTTCTTGATGTTCTTCTAAATGTTGCTGTCAGTTACTGTCGCAAATCTTTTCGCATACGAAGCAGTATTTGTTTGCAATGAAATCTAGATTTTCTAAGATTTGTAAATCTGTTCTGTTCGGCAGGATTGGCATGTGGTGAGTGTGTAAAAAAGGATGTCTTCCAAAAAATTTTACTTACTATTGCGAGTCACGCACGGGTATTGTGATGGCAAAAATGCCACATTGTTCATGAGAAATTAATTGAAACGGCTGGTGTGCCGATTTTTGTTCAGTTAAAGTCTTGATTTTATTTCTAATTCCTATGGTATTTATACAATATTTACACATATTTTCTTATGCTAAAGTTTACCAGTACTTTCATGACTCCACCCCTTCAGTTTCTTCTCTCGGTTTATCTTGCTCTAATTAATTTGTTTGAATGTTAAGACATAACCAAAATAGACGTGACGAGTAAGTTCGAGTATATGTAAGCCAATGGTAATAGCCAAAATAAACAAACGTAACTGATCGAAAGTGAACGAAACATTTTGACGAGACGAGTTGTTCCGTAAGAACCGAACTTCAAAGCGTCACTACCAGCTGTTTGCCGGCACACAACAATATTTTCAAAGTAAAATGACAGATTTTTTATGTAATTGCTACTGTGTGCGATTAACATGGAACTTATCTGAAATGCCATCCAAAATATGTTAATAAAAATGAGAGGAACAAAGCATGGAAAGGGTAGCTGCAAAATTTTGTTTTTTAAAGTTTTATCTTAAAATTTGGGAATAATGTAAATAGTTTATGTGTGTACCTATTGATTATTTCAATCAAGTTTATTAAATTCTCAGTAATTTCACGCATTTTTTGCTTTTGGCACAAAACTTTTGGTTTGCTTAAATATTATTTATCTATGGGATTGCAGAACAGCTGATCTGTTTCGATTCGTTTGCTAACGTAGCATTTTGGATTAAATGTCAAAACAACCGTAACGAGTACAAACGTTCGTTCAACTGCTATCGTCTCGTCACGTCTATTTTGTTTAAGGCCTTAGCCTTGAGTATCAGGGTGAAATTTAAGTGACTGTCACTCAGTTGTGCAATCAATGAGTAGCCTTGAATGCACAAAGTCAATTTGGTGGGAACGTTAAATTTACCCTTCGCTGAAATAGTGCATAAAAAGTAGTATAAGTAAAAGTACGTTAACTTCAACGTGATTCCTTCAGGTCTACATTTTTCTTATTTCGCGAATTATTTCGGAATATCGTACTACTTTCCTACTTCGCAATTTTGCATTTCCCACACTTTTGTGCTGCGTAAACAAAAGTGTCCAAAGTGGGATAAAAGTTTTGTTATAAACGAAATAAAGTTAAATAAGTGTTTTCAAAAGATAAACATTTTGTAATAAATGAAATAAAGACAAATAAGTTTCCTGCTTTTACATGTAACCAAAGTTTTTTTGTGCATCAAAAGACTAAGTCTTATAGCACCAATGTTTAAAATAAATAAATTGAAAATTGAAATTGAAAAGCAGGAACGCAGCTAAATAAAGTAATCAGTTGATTCACTAGTCTTAAACTGGCTGACTTTTTACTTCATATCAAAGAGTACTCTAGTAGTGCTTCCTTTTTTTTATTTTTGATTGCCCGTGGCGTTCTAAAGCGCCGGCAAGAATATTAGGCAGGTCCTAAATATACATCTACATCCACAAAAAAACCCGAATCATTACATGGCGATCTTGCTAGTAAGTGACAATAATTTTATGCCTACTACGGAGTACGCACCGGAATCTAGAAACAGGAACATCAACACAGCACCACTATATAAAGCTTCAACTGTGGTAGCGCAACCTCAGAGCTTGTCTGTAGAGGAATACAAAAAACGACAATAGCGTCTAAAAGAGTAACAGCTCACCCGCATCCCAGTTACACAGAAGTCAAAGCATAAAAGGGGCGGTAGACTGGTAAAGCTTCGAAGAAAATTTAAGGCTTTAAAAACAATAGTCAACGCAGACCCACCACCACCATCATGGCAGCAGTCGAATGAAATTTGGCAGACAATAATTGAAATTGAAGCGGAGCTATACGAACAAAAAAATAAAAACAGAAGAACCAACATAAAGAAACATTTTTTCATTATTTTTTATTTAATATATATTTATTTCCATTGATAGTACACATAAACTGTATAACAAAAAAATTCATTAAAACTAATACTCTAAATATTTAATACTTTTCTTCTCAAATTTCTTTAATTAAAACAATGCGCAAAAACAACACTAACACAATTACCACCATTTGCTTAGTTCTTTTTTTCTTTACTAAACGATTTCCACATAACTTCTTTTTGTCTTTCACATAGACCAACATTTTTGCAAACAGTTTTGAGTTTTTTTTAGTTAATGGAATTTATAAATAACTCTATTTCAGAATTGCACAAATTATATTTAAACTTTAGAAAAAGCAAAAACAGAAGTTATTCAAAGAAACACATTGAAGATAAATTTGAACGAATACAATATTTAAAAAAAAAAGTCAATGAAATTTGTGTCGAAACACAAACAGAAGACTATTACAATTTAAAAATTCAATTTGAAAATAATTACAAAAAAATAGACACAACTTAAAGTAAGATTTTGAATATAAAGAACATTTAGACTTATCTGATATTTGGTTTGAAAAAGTTTCGCAAAATATTTCTTATTTTGACATATCGGTAGTATGAAAGACCTTACAAATATTTAAGGGAGTATTCTCAGATCAAGAAAATTTCATTGTTCAGACGAAACTCCTACACGATATTTTAAGAGATGAAGACAAACCATTATTCATTAAGTACGTCTACAATTTCAAACTTACAGCACAGATCCGAAGTATTTTGGGTCGATCGAATAAGCCTGCGACTTTCACAAAGCTAAAAAATTATTGGAAGATTCCTTTTTAAATCCAAGAACCCTACAACAGGTTCTGACAGAGCTAGGGTCAGTTAAGCAAAATAATAGAAATATCGCTGAATTTAGAGAAAACATTTCCGAATTAACAGATCAATTAAGCCTGTTTGACATAAAAACCTTGACTAACCCAAGCCAAGAGACAAGAAATGCCATATATAAAGTTAGCGAGAGTAGGGCATTAAACGTTTTTATGAAAGGTGTCAGTCCTCAATACCAGAAAATTTTACTGGCAATCGAAAGATGTACCACAGCCGAAAGGAGTTTTAATTATAATGAGGATGAAATTTTCAACATTCAATATAATAGAGAATCACGTAATATTAATTATAGAGATAACAATTTCAGAGACTATATAAATTATGATCGCACTGCCTATTACAACAAACCAGAATATATATTATAGAAATGAGGACAATAATAATCGCAACAACAAATCATGAAACAATTCTCGAAGAAATAATAATAATAACTACAATAATCAGGAAACGAACAAGGCCGAGTAACAGAAACTGTTGCCCGAAGAGGCCAAAATTAGTTAACAAAGCATCAAAAAATTTAGATAATTACGTTTCACTCAAATGTTGCAATAACAATGAAATTTTGAACTTTTTAATATATACAGGAGCGGACGTTTCCATTTGTAAAATTAGTAATCTTCAAGAAATAAATACACGAAATATATCACATTTATCAGGTATGACCAATGAATTAATAGAACGCATTGGTACCAAAAATCTCAAATTAATATTTGAGTACTGTCAGATCCAGCACCATTTTCATATCGTTCAAAACGATTTTCCAACCGCAACCGATGAAATCATATCCGAATTCGATTTTGAGACATTAACAATAACTTTCATAATAAATGAAAAAGAATTTACTTTGCCAATCATTAAAACAAACCTTCATCGAATAAATTTTACTATATCAGCTCGATCTGAATCAATTGTTCCAATTAATATAGAAGTTAATGAAAATAGCATCGTTTTACATAAAGAAATAGCTATGTTAGTGGAATATTTTTAGGTAATACTTTAATACCAGCAAAAGGTATAGCTCGTGTAAAATTGTTAAATACGACCGATTAAGATCTGGTTTTGAACAGTCTACCCTGCGAGACAAAGCCATTGAAAAATTATAATAATTATACTGGTGTCACAGCGAATTCACCAAACAATAACACATCTGAAAAACTTTTAAATAATTTAACTTTGATTGCAGTGAACAAAAGCAGAACAATCGTATCAAAAGCATTATGAAGATATTTTTCATCTCCCGGGAGAACAACTAAGCGTCAACAACTTTTATACACAACAGATCCAAACGACAGACTCAACGCCCGTTTACATTAAAAACTATATTAGATTGCCAGAAACACAAATTGAAGAAATTAATAAACAAGTTGGACAGCTATTGACCGACAACATCATTGAAAATTCAGTTAGTCCTTACAATGCACCATTACTCGTAGTCCCTAAAAAATTAACAGACAATAAAAAAATGCCGTTTATCTGTAGACTTCAGGAAGCTGAATGAAAACATAATAAATGACAAATTTGCACTTACTAAAATTGAAGACGTATTAGACGAATTGGGAAGAGCAAAATACTTCTCGACATTGGACATGACTTCTCGTTGACAGCTTTTTCGACAGGAAATGGGTACTTTCAGTTTAAACGACTACCTTTTGGGATAAAAATTTCCTTCAATAGTTTTCAAAGAATGCTAACAATTGTACCAAGTGGTCTAGATGCAAAAGCATTTCCTTATATAGACGATATAATCGTTTTTGGTTGTAGTTTAAAACATCACAACGACAATTTGATTAAAGTATTT
This sequence comes from Meiosimyza decipiens, assembly GCA_963680825.1. Classification (NCBI taxonomy): domain Eukaryota; kingdom Metazoa; phylum Arthropoda; class Insecta; order Diptera; family Lauxaniidae; genus Meiosimyza; species Meiosimyza decipiens. The sequence goes on from OY804259.1 coordinate 42,859,573, forward strand.
GAAAGATTAAGGAAATACAATTTAAAATTGAACCCAGAAAAATGCTGTTTTTTGAAACCAGAAGTGGTATACCTAAGCCATTTTATAACAGCCAATGGGATCAAAACAGACCCATCAAAACAGACCCATCAAAACATGAAGCTATAAAGAATTACCCTGTTCCAACAAACGCGGACGAAGCAAGAAGGTTCATAGCCTACTGTAATTATTATCGCCGGTTCAGACCAAACTCAAACTCACTATTAAAAAAAAATACAAATTTTGAATGGGGAAAGGATTACCAAGATTCATTTCATAATTTAAAAAATAATCTAATGAATCCACCCATTTTGCAATACCCGGATTTTAGCAAAATGTTTGTTTTGACTACTGATGCATCGAACTATGCCTTCGGAGCAGTTTTATTGCAAGGCGAAGTTGGCACAGATTTACCCATATCTTACGCTAGCAAATCACTTTCCAAACATGATTTGAACAAGCCAGTGATAGAAAAGGAACTACTAGCCATTCACTGGGCAACCAATTTCTTTAGACCATACCCCTATGGTAGAAAATGTACTGTCATAACTGACCATAGAATCCTAGTGTCACTATTCTCACATAGGAATCCATTATGGAGGATGACTCGTATCAGGTTGGATCTATGCGATTATAACTTTGAAATAATTTACAAAAAAGGATAAATTAACACAAATGCGGACGCATTGTCAAGTATAGTTCTAAATAGTGAATCATTGAAAGCAATGATTCCAACTGGAAATGATCAAAATTTAAAAAATATCCTAATAATGACCAGAAGCAAAAGCAAATTTATCAAAAACTGTATGAATAATAACAACAATGAATGCCCTTCAGGCAAAAATCCTGATCAACTTTTTGTTTGGGAGTGTACTTCCATACCGGACGTTAATAAAATGAAAAAGATTAGGTTCTTTCCACACAAAAATTCTGAAGGATGTAGTGATAGTTCATCGAACATCGTTAAAGATGATGAGGTATAAGTTGGATGTAGCGATAATGCATTGAGCACACCGTTGACTTTGGAGACTCTTTCTTCAAAAAAGTTTTCGTTAGGAATAAATCTATATATATATTCTTCGAAGTTAAGGCTTAGTTGACGCGATCTACAACAGCTACAACAACAAATTGAAGTGCTCATCGAGCAGAGTTGCGGAAAATTATTGGATCCAGAATCCGTTGACCAGAAGCTGAGATATAAGCGTGGAAAGATTTCCTTTTTTTTTCAACTCTTTCAAGCGTTGCACTGATTAATTGCAAAAGCCTCGCCATAGCGAGGAGAAAAAAATCTACATGCCTACTTCTCTCTCTCTCTCTCTCTCTCTGTAATTGTTATTGTTTTCCAATTAAGCGTTGTTGTTACTAAAATATGAAAAGCAATAGCAATGAATAAGTGTGTGTGTGCGTAATGTAAGTGGATCTTGATATTTGATGAGAAAGAGCAAGGGAAAAACAACTTCGTGTTACCCATGTTATTGTTGTATGGAAATTTTTTTTTGAATTCATATTTTTGGAAGATGTAATGCATTTTTTTAAAAGATGTAATGAATATTATTGGAAAGTTTCTGTTTTTTTATTATTAAAACTAAGGGGGTGCTGAAGTATTGCGTAACGCAATTTGGCGGTCTTATAAAACGTTACGATGCATTACAGGGGAGGGGGTGGGGGGCAGGGTTTCGAACGACGCGTTACGCAACATTGTTTTTGAAATGAAACTTCTTTAGTGAAAGCGATTTGAAATTGGGTGTGTATTATGAAACGATTTCTTTATATATTTATTGAATATAAACAATGAAAATGTTTTATTAAAATGATTAAAGTTTACGGGATCTAGATTAGCTACAGCAATAAATAATACCATGAAATTACCACCTTCGAGATCGGTTAACGAAAAGCTGATATATATAAGTGTTGAAAGATTCCCTATTTTTATCAATTTTTCCAAGCAATACACTGGTTAACTACCAAAGCCTTGCCATAGCGAAGAGAAAAACACTCGCTGTTTGGTAAATATGTCCACTTGGGTGATACGTTACACCTAGGGGGTACAGAAAAACGCTATGGCGCGTTACATGGGGGGAGGTGTGTCAAAAATCTTCAAAAACTGCGTTACGTAATACTTGAACGACCCCTAAATCATTGAAATCGAGCATACATGGGTGATTGTAAAATACTCTCGCTTTTTGCAAGCGGGGTATTACTTTAAAGCTTAAACAAATTTGACCTAATCCTTGAAACCAATCTTCACATATCTACCCTTGAACATTTCACCCAATTTTAAAAAAATTCTAAGTTCATGTTTTAAGAACTCTTGGGTGGATGTTTATGGGTAAATTGCCTTTGGCGTGGCATGTCCCAAGTGACACAATTCAAGGAAAATTCCAAATAAAATTTTCAGAAGGAACATCTTATCCAAATATGTTTAGGACTTTTAAAGGCTTAGTATAAAACTATAAATTTATAAAACAACAAGAAGATTAAAATTGTCCCATGGACTTATGTAAAAATTTATTTTTCCTATATAATGGATCACAAAAATTGTAAGACCGTGTTTGAAAGAGGAAGCTGTGTAAAATATTTATCTTAATTGGGTAAAAAACAACCCAGCAAGGAAAAAAATATTTATTTTTGTTAAACGCATATTCAAATCATTTAGAACCGAGAAAAATAAAGGGACGAATTAGGCAGCCTCTGCCGTGATATCTGACAGGCTTAGAAACATAGAGTATGTCATCTTTTTTTTCGAAATTGAGTTAAGCTAACGTGACGAGATATTTGTCAACAAAACGCGTAGCAGGAAAAAGTTGATGAAACATTTTTAAGGATTAGTTCTTTTTTGCAAAAGAATTTCATATTTACTAAAAATACATAAAAAAGTCCTTTCTTTCTTTAAATCACTTACAGTGGCGAGCATAAATGGATGAATGTTTGTCACATCAGTACTTACCCCGATATAACATCCCTAACGTTTGACCTAACGTAACCAATTTTTTTGCATTTTGTTCTTATTTTATTCCTTTGAACGATACCATAGAGAAATTAGTAGAAAGTATGTCTATTAAAAGCGTGAGAAAAAACAAAGGGCTTTGGACAGAATATTAAAAGTTTGCATTTAAATAAATTTTTATCACAACGTGCAAAAATGGACGAATTGGTTTTTTAAAGTTTTTTTATTGCTGAAGTCGTTTAAGTTTTATTATTTAACTTTTTCTGTACGAAATCTTTTCTTACAATAAACGAATAATAAGACACCAAATTTTTGTTAGACTAGCTGTACTGTTAACGATGATATGACACGGTAAGTATGGAAGTGACAAACATGCATCCATTTATGCTCGCCACTGTATGTATTTTATCCAAATTACTTACATTCAATAAAAAAAGCAAAATTATATTTCTAATTTCCAATGTTAACGTGATGCATTTATGAATATTTTTGTGTTTGTAGAAAAATGCCACCGGAACCGGGAAACCAGTAGAGGTTCGTCAAAAGCCAATTTTAAAATTCAGATCTGGTAAGTTTGTACAGAACACACACCCGATTTTCGGGGGTTATCACTAGTTTACTTAGTTTTAAATGTTACTGCAGAATAGATGGCAACATAATTGTGCTGTGGGGTAAAAGAATCAAAAAAAAAACAATGCAGCAGAGATATTGGGTTATACAATTATTGATTTGAACGATTTAAAAGACTAAAATTATATATCAAAAATTTATGATTGACGCACATTTCTTGTTTGAAATACACTTTACTTATAAGTTTTTAAGGTAACAAAATGAAATATATTATCACAATTAAACTGTAGGTCTAAGAAAAACTTTGATTTCGAGATAGTTAAAGCTAAGTAAAAACGTTTGACATTTTTTAAAAGAACTGATAAATTTTTTATTAAACGAAAACTAACAGGAATACCATTCAATAACTTACACGACACTCAAAATGTAAAATTTCTGAAAATAGGTTATTCGACCAACAAGATAACAAGAGAGTGGAAATTACTTCGCAAGCTGTAACAGAAATGCCACTATGCATGTGTCCTGGTCTAATGAAGAAAATCTTCAAAATGTACAATTGCCTTACTGGAAGTATTCCAAGTAGTCTGAAAAATTCAATTGCGTGCACTCTACGATTAACGTTGTAAATGGTCCTGATAGCGCACTTCTATAGGGTTAAAAGAGGACGAACCTTATTAAGAGAAGCCCCACCCCAACAACTTAAGCCATACAGTAGCTTAGATTGACATAATCCATAGTATACTGTTTTAAGCGTTTCATTTGAACTTAATTTACATAGACGATAGAAGTATCGAATAGCAGTTAGCATGTACCGCTTTATATGAGACATACGCTAAGACCAACTCAGTTGATGGTCAATTAGTGCTCTGAATAAAACTAAATTAAGAACTGTTCGAGGAACCAACTTCACTGGGCAAACTGAGTCTGTTACAGAGTGAAAAGTGAAAAATAATTTCAGCAGAGGGTGATTCGTCTTTATAATAAGAAAAATACATTATTTTTGTGATATTGCTGACAATCCACTTATGACTAGCAAACCACGTCCTTAAGCGATCAATATCATGATTAACACTGAATCCTAAATCAAGCTCACTATAGGCGTTGGCAATGTTATCAGCAAATACAGTGGCTTTACCCAAGAGGGGTTAAAAATTGAGTTAAAGTAAATTAAAAAAAAAATAGGTCTAAGGGCTGAGCCTTGAAGAACTCCCAGACTTATCACCTTATTGTTGCTAAGGCTATGTGGCACTTTGTACTAGGTCAGTTAAAAATGATTTAAGCTAAGTGTGTATAATGCCTTGAAAACCTGCGCAATACAATTTATTCAAATGGATTTCACGTCGACCATCTTAATATCTACAAAAAGACCAGCGCAATTCTTTTTGCTATCCATTTCCTTGTAAATGGAAGTTCTTTTACTATATCTTTTACAAGTATTGTGGGACGTGCCACGCCCTCCAACGAGTTTTGCCAGTATAGTGGCATAACTTGTTATGATGACTGCTTTTAACGGTATCATCTTTAAAATTTTTATGAAAATCGTAGGTGCCGTTGTCGAGTACTATTGAATCTAAATTTTAAATCATTGAAAAATGCCACGCCCAATTCTGAAATTGCGCCCGCTTTAAGTACAATTTAAGATATTTATGATCTGCATCCGCACACCAAATTTCGTTGGAGTATATTGAATGATTTGCGAGATATGACATTATAAAATTTTAAATTTGGGGCGGTGTCACGCCCCTGTAAAACACATTACATACTGGAAATATCGCCAAATCTAAATATTTTTCTCAAGTGCACCAAATCTCCAAGTTTCATTGAAATCGCTGCAGCCGTTTTCGAAATAAGCTGTCAAAATATATATATATGTTACCGACCAAACTAGTTTTTAGGATAAACTAGTTTTTCCTATAAGGAAAGTAGCCGGCCTTCGACCGCAACTCAAGGCTTACAATTCCAATATGTCCACATCTGCTTCGCGGCGGCATTCGGTCGCGGTGAACTGTAGTATATTCAACGCTTGTGTATTAGCTATGCCCGTATTGTCCACAGTATATCATATCGCGGCGTAAGGCCGCAGCGAAGCGGTATTGGATATATTTGAAGTTGTAAGCCCTGAGCTGAGGCCGAAGGTCACCCACTTACCCTGACATACTAAAATTTCAAGAAAATCGGAAGTGAGGCTATTAAAGTAAATAATAACCCCAGTTTATCCTAGGTTAAGCTCGTTCATCCTAACGCGCTTCCAATAAGTCCATTATCTGCTTCGCGGCGGCTTATGGTCACAGTTCACTGTTGTATATCCAACGCTGGATGTTAGCGAAGCCCGTGTTGAACATAGTGTAGTGAATCGCGGCCGAATACCGCCACGAAGCTGCCATTCAACATATTTGTGGATGTAAACTCTGAGCCGCGGCTGAATACCGCCCACTTATCCTAACATAGCTTCAAAAAAAATCGGAAGTGAAGCCGTTAAAGTAAATAATATCCCCAGTTTATACTAGGCTAAGCTGGTTCAAAAAAAAAGTTCCTCAATTTTGACATACAAAAACTCTAGCAAAATGAGATATATTTCAATAAGACTTTGAAATTTCCACCTATACATTCAAATTTAATACATCAGCTTAGTTTTATCCAAAAAAAAGACCTAATCTTTAACCCCTACCAAAATGAAGTGTATTTCACACCCATTTTTCCGCCCTCTCCAGCCTTGAGCTCGGGGCGGCCGCCCCCTCCCTCTCTAGGTAAACTACTGCCTAGTGAAAATTACTTTATCCTAAAAACTAAGGACGGTCCCAGAAAAAACTTGCGCTTTTTATATATTGTATTATACTCTACCTGGTAATCTTATAGGTCTAAAAAGACACAATATTTGTTTTATATAAAGTGACGTTTAATATGATGTATAACACTTGAAGATAGCACTTTTAACTACAAAGATGTCTAGCAAGCAACAAAAAGTCCGCAAACTGATTTTATCCACATACCTGCAAAATTCAGAATTAAAATATTCAGCTATAGCAAAAATAGTTGGTGCATCAGAAAAAACTGTCTTTACGGTTATTTCTAATTATAAGAAAGGTGAGATATGGCGGCTAGACCAGGTACATCAAAATCTACTGTACAACGGATAAAGGAGAAAAGTAAGCTAAAGACATAAATAGTTCAAAAAGTATCAGACCGTTCTGATGAAAAGCAGTTAATGGCTCAGATGCGAGCCCGAAAATTGTGTGAAAGGTACTTGACTAAATTTTATGGCTGTGTTATGAACGACGAAACTTAAGCTAAAGCACGTTTTAAGCAGTTACCTGGCCACGAATATTATGCATTACCAAAAAAGGGGCATGTGTCTAGTATATTTAAAGAAAAAAAAAAATTTCGAAATTTCCGAAGCAATATATGGTTTGGCAGGCCATATGCACCTGCGGTCTCAGAAGCAGATTTTTTGTTACGCAAGGCACAATGAATTCCAAAGTTTATATGGACGAGAACCTCGAAAAACGTCTTCTACCATTTATTCGTGCACATGAGGGTACCGTGATGTTCTGGCCAGATTTAGTAACCTCTTATTACTCTAAAGCAGGGGTCGGCAAGTGAGTTTACACTGAAGAATTTTATTTAGTAGATTTTAGATCTTTCAAAGCTTATACACTTTTTGAAGTTATTAGACACTTTTGTATGATCAATATTTTTGATTATTTAAAGATTTTCTGACTTTGGTGGTTAAAATAATTTGAAATGTTGCAAATTTTTATGTTTTGTACAAAACATATTCAATATCAATATCAAAACTGCAACATTTTATTCGAATTAGGTTTTTGAGGTGTTCGTCAACTAAGCGGTTCCTTTGCTTTGTTTATAAGTTTTTTAGTGTAGAAAAAGACGATTCACACCAATATGTGGAACCAAACATTGAAAGCAATTTATAAACATAAATTTATAATCGCAATGTTACATCCATCTGAAGCTTAACAAAATCCTCTTGTATTTCGGTATCGAATTGGGTTACATCGCAAGTTAATGGGTGTTCGTAGAGGTCAATAATAGGTTTTATTTTTGAAAAATCTTCAAACCTCTCGCTATAATTTTGTAGCATAGACTCGATGATTTCCACATATACCGAGAATCTACCACGGTTCGAATAAACATTAAAAATTTCCGAAGTTTTTTCTAAATGCGTTAGGTATTCATTTTTTATTTCACTTAGAAGAACAGCCGACATAAGATCGAAAATATGCTGATTTTTATCTTGGAGGCGCAGATTTAATAAATTTAAATATTTGGGGATGTCACAAAGAAATCTTAAGTCTAGAAGAAAACAGGGATTCTGAAAATGTACTGCTAATTCTGTACACTCAGGCATATTTTCATTTTCTAAAAAAATTTCTACTTCACTTCTTAACATGAACAATCTTTCGAGACATTTTCCGCGACTAAGCCATCTTACTTCCGTATATAACACCAAGTCACAAGAGAGTTGTGTCCGCCTCTAATTTTGTTAACAATTTTTATAGCATTGTCCATCGTTTCTGTTAAATTACAGGATTTAGCAAAAAGAGGTTTTTGATGGATAATGCAGTGATAATATGGTATTTTAAAACCGTTTTTTATTAAGAAACCAACAAAGCCATTGGTCTTTCCCGTCATTACAGGAGCACCGTCTGTGCAAACTGACGCTAGTTTTTGTCTGTCAGCAAAACAGAATAGTTTGTTGTCCACAGCTTCATAAATATTTTTCGCACGAACTTTGCCATGAAAAGAAATTACAGATAGAACATCTTCGAATATATTGAATTCTTTGTCAATAGTTCTCACACATATAATCATTTGACTTATGTCATTTATATCTGTACTTTCGTCCAAGCATATAGAAAAAAACTCGCATTTTGTTATCCTTTCTTTTATAATTGAAAAAATGTGACTACTAATCATTTCTGTTCTGCGACAAATTGTCCTTGCAGAGCACGGAACTTTTTCGATGAGCGAGCTAAGCTCCCTCCCATTCTAACCAAATCATTCAACAATTGATTTCGTCATATCCTTGATGAATGTACCGTCTATGAAAGGGCCACGATATAAGAAGCTTTTAATTATTGTCTAACAAAAAAATAATTAAAGTAAAAGTAATAACTTTATTTTGCAAAGTAAAGAAAAAAATAGATCAAAGTTTATAAGCTAACGCAATACAATATTCATACAGTGTAGGCATGTGACAAGAAAATAGAGCACAAAGAAACGTGGTCTTGCTTGTTCAACAGTTGCACACGAACTGATCTGATATTTATTATTCTCTTTTGTTGTATACGTGCCGATGGCTGCTCTAAAAATACGATGGAATGGTAAAAAACTTAAGTTTTGTTTTTTAGTTATAAAAAAATACCCACTAATTTTCTTGGTCTTTTTTCCTTTTTTGTTAATAATGGCTAGTGCTCAGAATATAAATAACCAAAAAACTATATGACAATTTTTTTTTTCTATAAAAATTTCTTACTTTTTTCGTAAGGCCCTTCGTTAAATTTTGCACAGTTCTTTTATCGACAGTACGGCAGGATCATTTCCACTTAAGTCTGAAGTCTTGTAAATTTTTTGCAGTCTTACCACTTTTCGAAGATCATTTTGGATTAAAACCTAATATCTTTCAATTGGGCGAAGTTCTGGGCAGTTAGGCAGATTTGCTATTTTTGGTAAAAAATTGATCTTTTTACTTTGACCCCATTCCTTAGTAGCTTTAGAGTAATGAGAGGTTGCTAAATCAGGCCAGTACATCACATCACATATATAAATGGTAAAAGGCGCTTTTCGAGACACTCATCTATATAAACTTTGGAATTGATTGTGCCTTGCGTAACAAAGAAGTTGCTTCTGAGACCACAGGTGCATATGGCTTGCTTCGAAAACTTCGAGTTTTTTTTTCTTTAAATATACTAGACACATGTCCTTTCTTCAGTGATGTATAACGTTCGTGCCCAGGTAGCTGCTTAAAATCTGCTATAGCGTAAGTTTCGTCGTCCATAACACAGCAATCAAATTCAATCAGGTAAATTTCATACAGTTTTCGGGCTCGCATCTGAGCCATCAACTGCTTTTCATCAGAACAGTCTGGTACTATTTGAACTCTATATATTTTTAGCTTATTTTTCTACTTTATCCTTTGTACAGAAGATTTTGATGTACCTGCACTAGCCGCCATATCTCGCACTGAGGTGTTGGGATTCTGCTCAAAAAAATGCTCAACCTTCGCCGCTACCTTTGGGTTAGAAAATACTGGTTTTCAGCCTGAACCCTTTTTTCTTGAAACAGATAGACCCTTCATATAATTAGAAATAATAATAATAGATAGTTCTTTCAAATGTAAAAACTATTTTTACTATAGCTAAATATTTTAATTTTGGATTTTGTAGGTATGTGGACAAAATCAGTTCGCGGACTTTTTATTGCTTGCTACACATCTTTGTTGTTAGAAGTGCTATCGTCAAGTATTATGCATCATATCAAACCTCAATTTATATAGAACAAATATTGTGTCTTTTTAGACCTATAAGATTACCAGGTAGAGTATAATACAATATATAAAAAGCGCAAGTTTTTTCTGGGACAGTCCTTAATTTAGGCCGAATGATTACAGAAAAAAATGGCGTTACAACAAAATGAAGGAAAAAAGTCAAATGTTCCAGATTTGCACTCTTTGAAAATTTATTGTTTTACCCATAAAGTACAAACAATTTAAGTATCCACTCCAGATTCTTTTGAGGTCCTTAATGCAAATTGGTAAACTGGTTGTGCATTTTCACACATAATCAGGCAGAGCTATATTCCGAAATTCCCAAATTCTCTCCAACAGCTAATGAACCTTTTTTTGTGGGTTAGAATATTTTCTAAGCTGTGATTGGACGTGGATCCACAAACTCTCTATTTGATCGTGTACAGAGACTGTGGAGGCAACTTTAAAACACAAAATTTATTTATTTTCAGCCAAGCTTGAGGTGTGTTTTGAGTTATAGTAAAAAAAGTAATTTTTGAGCAGTAAAACCTACGCTGCCAACTACGACTGGAAGATTTTGTTGAAATATCACAGGATACTATCCTTTGCGCATAATTCCATCGATCAGCGAACCCGGGCATTTTGGAATACAATTCCGCCTGATTTTGTACGAAAATGCACAACCAATATACCAAATTGCATTAAGGATCCCAAAAAGCAAAAGGATCTGGACTGAATACTTAAAGAGTGCATAACTGTAACATAATAGTTTTTTCATTTTGTAAAGGACATTTTTTGTTGGAATCAGGCGGCCTAAACTAATTCTAGGGAGAGAAATTAAGCCACCAACAAAACAGCAAAGCAGAAAAAGAAACTTCAACAGGAACTTAACAAGATAGTCAATGTTGAAATGAGAGTATGCTTTAATGCTATAGTAATGCTCGTCAGTGTATCCATAAAGGTGTTTTTTTCAAAGTTTTGTAGATGAATATTACTTTTTGGCCTATATTTCAGATTGAAGTTTAAACATAATTGTGCCGAAATTTGAGCTTCCTAACTCAAACGGGTCGGACACTGTTTCTGTGCGATTTCGCTTGAAGTTTTACAAAAAACCGACTTAATAAATCGTTAGAAAATCTGCCAAGATATAGCGTTATAAGAAGTTTTTTTTTGTATGGGAGATTTTTCGGGCTACTGAAAATGAGGACAAAATACACCCGCAGCGTGTTTTTTTTTTAATTTGCGGTTTCATAGGCCTATATTTTTACGCAAGTTGGTCACCCAGCATATTATATATATTTTTTACACCACACCAACTGAAAGTTCGAAGAAAATATATAGCAAAACAAAAATTTTAAGTTCAAATTAAATTTTTTAGAGAACTACTTACTGTGGTTACGGTTTAGTAATAAATCACACTATTAAGTATTTGAGAACACTATACAAAAAAAATATTATAAAAGACCTTCATTTGTGGCTGTGGCACCCAAGCGACTGACCAATTGTGGCAGTTTTTCGAAAATATGAAAAAGGACGATATTCTCGAAACGGTGCGACTTGTACTAAACATGATATAACTTTTTCTGACCCGCCTCGGGGTAGCCTGTCCGCTGTTGTTCACAATTTATGGGACATCCAGTATATTATAAAGTTATGAAAAAAATAGAATTACACTTATCCCACATTTTACACGCTACTTTTTTTACACGTTTTCGATCTTAAACGGTTATTAAAATTAAACAATCTACTACAAATATTGGTCAAACAAAGTGAACAATTTGGCTTCACACATACTTATTACTAGTCAGTTGTAATATATTTGATATATTCTTTTGCTAAAACTAATGGTAGACATAAGCAACACATATGTATCAAATCTAAAATAATGGCAATTTTCTGTATGCACAAGAAAATTATTCGTCAATATAGGACAACATATGTTTAAAAAATGAACTGAAACACTTGTTTTCAATTAAAAACAGGTGATTTCCAATCCCATATAAATACAAGAATTACATGTGTGCCTGTTGATGGGAATCAATACCTTCAAGGAAAAATTGGAAGACTTCCCTATGGAAGTGATGGGGAAAACGCTCATCGTATCATTTGGAAGCTTATGGGAACATTTGAGTTGATGTTGTTTCAAAACCGCTATCTTAAGAATGCATCTAAAAATATTATCAATACGCGAACGACAAATTAAAAAATCATTGTTTCCCAGCCGCTTTTTTAAGAACGCATATGAAAACGTTTGCTAGTTGTGAGACAATGAAAACAGAAAATATTGAAATCAGTGTTTCCTAGCCGATTTTTCCAGAATACTTGTGAAAGGCAGCTTAAAGAAAACATTTTTTGGATTGGAATTTGAAGATTCATTACACTGCTGGTAAATTTCCAACTTCTAAAAAGACGGAACAGTATGAAAAGCTAGCGCGCAATTTTTAAGCTCCGCAATAATTTGTTTTTATAACTAGTTTCAATGGCTTTTATTTTATAATTTTTGGCATAGCCACCATAAGCCATTAATATAAAGAACATTAATTTATTATTTATAAAAACTTGAAACAAAAGAGAAAGACTCCCACATATACATACATACGTTGAAGTAGTTTGTCGCGTTGAGGTGTACAATGTGCGCTTAACTATTTCAATCCACACACAATGTTCCATTTTTTGTTATCTATATACTTGTCACTTTCTCGCTTGTTTGCGAGGTCATGTCCCCAGCAGCTCAAGTGTTAAGAGCGACCGTCAAAAAATAACACTGCAATTCAAGAACGGTCAGGGGTTCGATCCCATGTACAACATTAACCAAAAACTGGTCTGATGAGGCTATGCATATACATACATATGAGAATGTGAATATATGTGGTAATAGCCGAAACATATGTCACCAATTACCAGGTTAAATTGTTCCATTTGTTATCTTTGTCATGTTTGTTGAATAAAAAGCATTGATCAATTAAGTAAAATTTTACGATCATATTGGTCTTTGCAAAATGACTGCAAGTTCAATGTAATAATTCTTAATATAATAAATTATCAGTCACTAAAAACTAATATTCTGAAAATTAAAATCTCGATGAAGTTTTTCAAAAATTTTGTACTGCAATAAGTTATCACCACGGATCACTGTATCATATTTTTCGCACTAAAAAAGTAGAAAATCCTAACAGTGTAGTGATAGTTAAGTTTCTCTACCCCCGTTGCAGAAATATGATTCTCTAGTCCATTTCAATGTATTACAAAAAATTTGTCACACTGAGTGAGCTTGGTTTTGATAGCAACAAATTTATCCGTGCATACGAAAGCCTAGCTAAATACGATCATGAAATTTTTAAAAAGGCGAACACGCTGCGTCGGAGTAAACTTCTGCATTCTGTCTTCACACGCAATGGAAAAGTGTTTGTAAAGTTGTCACCTACAGCTGAGCCGAAGTATGTGGAGAGCATTGCTGTTATTGAAAAAATAATTTCTGATATAAAAATAAATGATACTGTAGAGCAGGGGTCGGCACGCATAGCACAATTGTGCAATCAAATATTACGCATTTTCCTATGCTCTTTCATTCAGTTGTCAAAAAGCCATTGACAAAGCAACATCAAGCGCTGTTGTGATTCTTTTCGCTTGTTATGCACATAGAGAATTTCTAATACAGTTATGGCAAATGATAAAACGTATTTTATGATTCAAAATGCTATTGATGCAGGCTTTGCAAGATAATGATTTTAGTTTAGATTGATCATTTTTCTCTGACGTTAGTTAATATTTAAATGAATTAAACTTACAACTTTAAGGGAAAACCTTAATATATACAATACAATAAAAAATAATTTAATTTTATGACTACATTATTTTTGCTTTTATGCAAATTTCGATCCAATGATTTTTCCAATTTTCTGAAAACGGCTCTTATATATGCCGATGATAAGACAGCTAAAAAATATGAATATGCTAGTATTAAAGAAAATTTATTGAATAATTTCGAACATTCGACAGATTCAGGGACTTTGATGAACTAAATAAGTTTATTGATGTAGTTGAAAATCCTTTCAAGTGTGATATTACTATACATGAATTTCAAATTCAATTAGAATTAGTAATATTTTGAAGCGAAATGGCCAACCAGGGCAGAGCGATTATATTGAGTTCTGGAAAAATCTAGATGATTCATTTTATCATGAATTAAATCGATTTTTTTTGAGACTATAATCATTTTTTTCATCAACTTATTGTTAATAAGAAACTGTAACCAAATTGTTGAGCTGTCCCAATTGAATTTATTTTTCATGTAGGAATTTGAAATTGCATGAGTTAAGTATTTTTTTTTGATAAGTTTAAAGACAACAGCGCTATGCCCGCGTTCGATGTTGCTATGTTTATAATTTTTCGACAACTCTTAGCATCTTGTTTAATCTTTTTTATTTTCTACATTCTACCGCAACATTCCATTAAAATCGATATTTAGTTACAAATTTCTTGCGGTGCAGCCTCTCTCCTCTCACCAAACACTCTCATTTTAAATTTTGCCGACCCCTGCTGTAGAGTAGTTGTAGCTGCATTGTTTAGCTTCTCTCTAGTTTTTTATTTCTCATATCACACATGCGCAGTAAACAATTACTTAGCATTTATTTATGTTACAGTGTGTAGTTTCTTTTTCTCTTTATTCTTCTTTTCTTGTTCATCATCATGGAGTAATTTTTTGCATAAAAATATTATAGCTATTGCGCAGCTTTGAACAATTTAATTCAATGGTATATTCTTTTTCGATGAATTTTATTTTTTTTATTATTATTTTTATTCTTTTTACTATATGCAATATAAAATTTGAACTTTTTTATATATTTAGATTTACCAAAAATAATTGTATATTATTAATTTTAAAACTAGTTTCTTTTGAGATAGTATTGGTTTGTTTTGAAAATGCTCAGCTGCATAGTACGGATCCTGATATTGTTCGGTGCGTTCTAAACATATTGTGTCGTTCATTAAATGGATTTAGAATCTGCCATATTAGTGCTTGCAGTATTAAAGCTAAATATACTACACTTTATCAAATGTTAAGTGCATCTAATCTTGATGCTATTATGATGTCCGAATCATGGTTAAACAATAGTATTAATTCTCAGCTGGTTAATATTCCTGGTTTTAAATTGTTTAGGAACGGTCGCATTAACAGGGTTGGCGGTGGGGTTTGCATTTTTATAAACCAGTTTATTAAATCAAAAATTGTCTGTTATTCTAAAGAACCTAACCTGGAATTTTTAGGTATAGAAGTATTTAATAATGGTTCAACGATTTTACAAATTGTGGTTTACTGTCCTCCTACTAAATTTCGTGTCGAGAACATTTGGGAACTTGAGGAAACTATCATGAAGTTTAATTCTAAGTATGAAACCATTCTTGTAGGTGGTGATTTTAATGTAAATATTTTAAATAATAGTAACAACGCTCATTTTTTCAATTATTTTTGTACCAAGACTTCTGTCTGTTATAAATACCGGTCTTCCAACGTGTTTCCAATCACTCAGTAACCCTTCTTTAATTGACATTTTCCTTGTTAGCGCTGGTAAGCAAATTCTTGCTTTTGAGCAGATTTCTCCCACTTCGAAATTTACGCATGATTTAATATTCTGTGCTTTACCCATTGTTTGTCAATATGAAAATACTATTACTTTTAGGTCTTTTAGAAACATTTGCTTTCCTGAATTATATAATAGCTGTTCTAGCTTAAATTGTAACATCATTTATGATATAGTTGACGTAGACACTAAAGTAAACACTTTTAATGAATTTGTTTGAACTTTTTTATATAGCTTTATGAAACATATGTTCCTTTAATTACAAAAAATTTAAATCTGATCATTGTCCATGGTTTAATAATGACATAGAAATGCTAATTCGTGAAAGAGAGTGTTTCTACAGAAGATATAGGAGAAATCCTTCCCTTTTAAATAAACGACAGTTTGTTGTTTCTAGTAATAAGGTTAATAAGCTTATCCGCTCTACTAAACATGCATACTTCCGTAGTAAACTTAGCCCTGAGTTGAACCTAAAGCAACTGTGGTAAAACCTTAAGGATTGTGGCATCGCTACAGGTAAATCATTTCATAAATGTCCTTTTAGCGCAGAAGGATTATATGGAGTTTTTGTACCTGCACTCTCCAGTTCTGTTTCTTATGATGTAGGTCCTTTTGAAGAAGAGAATGATGATACCTTTTCTTTTCGTTGTGTGGACCAATATGAAGTCCTTGCAGCGATCAATGCAGTGAAATCAAAAGCCATTGGACCTGATGGAATTTGTCCTAAGTTTTTACACTTCATTGTATTACTAATACTTCCATACTTGGTTCATATTATTAATTCATGCTTGATAAGAAGCGTGTTTCCTACTGAATGGAAATCCACCAGGGTTATACCAATACCTAAAAAGTCCAATCCGTCTTGTCCGTCTGATAATAGACCAATAAGTATCCTTCCTTTTATATCAAAAGTATTTGAAAAGATTCTTGGTAATCAAATTCACTCTCATTTATTGCAACACAATAAACGGAGCAAATGGCAGTCCGGTTTTCGAAATAAACACAGTTGCGAATCAGCAGTCATTAAGGTTACTTCCGACGTTCGTCAAGCTATAGATGCTAATAAAACTTGTGTCTTGGTTATGCTCGATTTCACAAAAGCCTTCGACTTCATTGACCATTCAATTCTTTTGGAAAAACTAAAACATCAGTTTAATTTTTCATACACGTCGTTAAAACTTTTGAGTGGATACTTAAATGGCAGAGTGCTCGAAATTGTGACAGAGCAAGGTTCTTCTAATCCAATGGAAGTCAAGAGCGGTGTTCCTCAGGGCTCAGCCTTAGGACCGCTGTTGTTTTCGCTTTTTATAAACGATCTGCCAAATATTATCATAAATTGTCAGATTCATATGTACGCTGACGACGTTTTAATTTATTTTTATCGCCCTATTAGACTTATAGAAGATTGTTTTGCTAAAATGAATGAAGACCTAAGTAATGTCTATGGCTGGTCTTGTAGAAATAAACTCCAAAGAATTATATATTTAAAGAACAACACTTCGCGATTTGTCGGTAATTGGATTGAACTGTAGTTAAACGCAAAGTAAAATCTACGGTTTTAGAATCAGTGGAAATACAATTTTGGCTTATGTTGCGCATTGGGAGTTTTACGAAGCTAAAATTCAGTCAATCGGCTCTGCCATTTTTAATTTGGTTTATTGTCAGATTTTCTATTTCGTTTATTTAAATTCATAGGGAAATTTATGAATTTAAGCAAATGAAAATAAAATCTATATGAATTGAAAATGAAAAAAAGGAACAAGTCTTTCGGCAATTAGTCAATAAATTCAATATTAGCTATAATTAGAAAAAAGAGGAAAACCCTGATGAGAATCATTCAATAATTGAATTCCTTCCGCTGTTCTTGTACTTTACGAATAACAAATTCTTTCTTTTAGCTGCATTTGAGAAAATTCATTTTTATTGCTACCAAGCAACCAGCAAATGTAGAAACATGATTTTTATTTTGACTTCTCCAAACCAACAAATTTGCAACCGATCCCGCGTCATTTGCGTTGTTGTTGTTGCTTTTTTCCATTAAAAAAATTCAGTTGAAAAAATCCTAACAAAATGCGTGTATTTGTTGTTGTTTTTTGTAGTTCACAACCGATCCCGTTATTTGTATTGTTGTTGCTTTTTTTCCACCGAAAAATTCAGATGAAAAATGGCAAATATTTTATTCCTTTTGTTTGCTTGTATGTGTTTCACATAAACTGCTATTTCTCGCATCCAGAATTATTTCTAAGGGGGCCTTTAATCTAACGAAATTATGAACTTTTATTTTGATATTTTCTTGTTTTACTTGAAACAAATCATAAGTTAAAACAAGTTAATACCTAAATATATTAAATATGAATAGTTTATTGCTAGAATTGATTCGGCATTTAAAAAAGCACGAAAATCCAATTTTGAAAGACAAATAAATGGAATTTTCTTTAAAATTAAGAAGAAACTAAATCAAAATATCAAAATAGACTATCACTATCGCAGTGTTATTTTAATTTGGGCATAAGTCCGTGCAAATTCATAAACATTTATGTTGGGGGCTTAAGCACCATTGATCCCTTGCTCGAGAGCACATGTTTTTCAGTTCAAACTGAAAAATAAAAATGATATTCATGTTGTTTGACTTGCTAAGCGACTACTTCAAACAAAAATTCTTCTGTCTTGCAGTTTGAATTGAAATTGAATATTTAAATCACAAATATTCTTCAATTTCTACATTTTTCAACAAGTTCATGAAAATAACAATAAAGGTTATATTAATTTGCGCTGTCAAAATTTGACAGCAAAATCAAAATAAAAATCATGCTTCTACATTTGCTGGTTGCTTGGTAGCAATAAAAATGAATTTTCTCAAATGCAGCTAAAAGAAAGAATTTATTATTCGTAAAGCACAAGAACAGCGGAAGGAATTCAATTATTAAATGATTCTCATCAGGGTTTTCCTCTTTTTTCTAATTACAGCTAATATTGAATTTATTGACTAATTGCCGAAAGACTTGTTCCTTTTTTTCATTTTCAATTCATATAGATTTTATTTTCATTTGCTTAAATTCATAAATTTCCCTATGAATTTAAATAAACGAAATAGAAAATCTGACAATAAACCAAATTAAAAATGGCAGAGCCGATTGACTGATTTTTAGCTTCGTAAAACTCCCAATGCGCAACATAAGCCAAAATTGTATTTCCACTGATTCTAAAACCGTAGATTATACTTTGCGTTTAACTACAGTTCAATCCAATTACCGACAAATCGCGGAGTGTTGTTCTTTAAATATATAATTCTTTGTAAACTCTTACTAAATCCCACAAAATGTAGTGGCATAACATGTTCTAAGCTTGCTCTTAGTTCTAATGATCACCCACAACTTTTCCTTAATGGTGTTTCTATCCCTTTTACTGGAAAAATCAAATATCTTGGGTACCACATCAATTCGTCTTTGAGTTGTTGTGATGCTACCGTCGCAACAATAAGACAGATCTACTCTGGCCTAAAAAGCCTAAGTATATCTTCTTATCATTTACATAAAAATCTGAAAATGCACCTTGTTAAAAGCCTTCTATTACCTTATTTTACTTTTAATTGTTCTATTTACCCATGTCCGGATTCGATTTGCAAGCATAAATTTAGTGTTGCATTTAATGACTCTTTAAGATTCGTTTTCGGCATACCAAGGTATAGAAGTGTGGCCCACTTGAGAAAAACTTTGTTCGGCTTGGACTTAGAGCTATACTACAATTTTCGAAATATTCTTAAATTGCATAAAATGGTTCACAATAAATGCCCAGAATACCTCGTTGAAATGCTCCAGTTTGCACAATCAAGAAGAGGATTGAAGTTAATTTTACCGCGTTTCAATAGTCTTGTTTTAGAACGCTCCTACATTGTCAGCGCAATTCGATCGTGGAACAACCTTCCAATCGAATTGAAAACTACCAGAGCACCAGCACAATTTCAGAAGAAACTTTTTGAATTTTTAAGTAGACTCAATAATTAGATTTTTTATTTTTTTATCATTATTTTTCTTTTTAACTATATTATTTGATTAATTAGATTATTTAATATTCAATTTTAACATAAATTATCTTTACTTTATTTTTTTTATTTTTATTGTTTTTCCCTAAAGAAAACTTGAAACAAAAATTGTATGCTTAATTATAAGATTATTATCTTGAAGCATTATGTAACATTTATTTTTGAAAATAATAAATAACAAATAAATAATAAATAAATAAATAAATAATAATGAGTGTTTTGCGTGCGAGTTACGTCCCCTCACTAAATAATAATGCAAAAAATTCTTAATGTAAACAGAAACTGTCTGCAATAGCGTTATCATTTAATTTCGCTATTGCACAAACAGAGGGTTTCAAATTCAGTTGAAGTCCCAAATGCAAAATATGCTGAGTAACATATTCTGCATTTCAAGGCCAACTGAATTTGAACGCCAAATGTAGCCTAAGGTAGAATAAGACAAATTATAAAAGTTAGTCTTAAGATTCAATCAGAAAATAAATAACTCTTTTAAGCTGAAGCTTACCCGTGTTTATTATTAAATAAACATAATTGGCGCAGTCGTGGATTTTTTTTTTTTTTTTCTTAAGAAAAATTAATGAACCAACGTCGTGGAAAATTTTTCTAAAAGAAAAAAAATTTTTTTTTGTTACGTCTAAAGACTAACACAAATAAAATTAGTGCAAAAAAAAGAGAACAAAAAGCTATTACGTCCAAAGACCAATATACAGAAACAGAATTTTTTTTTTTGTTCTCATTATAAAAGTGAAAAAGAAAGTCATCAAATAAAGGAGGAAAACAGCTGCAAGCTTATAGAAGAAAATCTACAAATAACAACAAACATATGCAGAGACATAGAACCTTTGACCAAAATCGACCAATAATGGATCCAGAGCAACTTGCAGAGGTAATCCGTAGACAGGAAGGAATAATTAACGAGATGCAGCAGCAGCAACAACAATTACAGCAACCGTTAGAACAACAGCAACAACAACTTCAAGAACAACAAGCACAGCAAATAATACGAGGTCAAGAAGACCAACAAGCGCAGATACAACAACAACAACAGCAGTTGCGAGCACAACAAGCGCAACTGATACTGCAACAACAACCACATCAGCAACAAGATCAGAGCTATCAATTCTACATGTCACCAAAGGATGTAATTGAACAATTCCGACGTTTGAAATCCTTAGATGTAAATCACAATACAAGAGCTTTCATCAATGCAGTAGAAACCAATATTACCCTTTGCGGAGGAAATCAGAGTCTACAGCAATACTGTATCAAAATTGTAGCCAACGAAAAAATACTGGGCAGTGCTGGCCGTAGAGTGAGGGAACTCGAGGAAAACGCCACTTGGGAGGACATAAAGGATAAACTACTACAGGAGTCTCGTCCCAGGAGGAGTTATGCCGAAATATTTAATTTTTGCAGAAGTGTGAGAGTAAGAGATTTAAACGAATTATTCCAAATTTTTGAAAAATCTAAATTTGAGATACATGAAATCTATTTATCCGATCCACTAAAACCGGCCATTTACAAGCAGGAGAACGTTGATAGGGATTTAGTAGACATCATGTTAGAAAAAATTGATGGTCCTATTAGAGCCCACATAAATGAAAACGAAACATTAAATACTATTATTGTGAAATACACTAAGCTAAAATTATTGACGGACAGAAGACCAATAGATTTTAGGCATAGGAAATATACCGAAAAAACTAAGGCAAATATTGAAAGTAATATAAAATACTATACGAGTAGGTACCCTGTCAATAATGAAAGAGCAAACCAAGAGACAGTTAGACAACGCCATGAAAATAGCAACAGTAATGCATATAACTATAATCGTCAGAATAGTAACAACTACAACTCCGTGAATAGAAATGGGGAAAACTTTTCGAACCAGACAAGAGGTTCTTATATGAGTGTGGATAGCGAACAAAAGCTAAGTCGTGTATCTAAGAATTCAAGCAATAATGCGATGGATATAGAAACCATACAGGGGCAGTAAATGGAAATAGTGAGGTAAATTTTTTAACCCTGCCTCAGCAACTCAACTACCCATAGTAAAACTCACAATAGGAAAGCAAGGGATTAGGTGCCTAATAGACACAGGCTCAACAACTAGCGTAATAAAACCAAATATATTAATTGAAAACTACCCTAAAGAAGAAGTAGAAAGACCTCTTTATTTTAAAACCCTAAACGGAATAAACCAAGTTAGGTTCAAAGTAGTAACGCATTTCCCAAATGAATTTCCTTGTACAGGTACACTAAATTGGAAGGTAATAGACTTTTTCAATGAAAAATTCGAGGCAATTATAGGACAAAACTTTTTAATACCCTTAAAAACAAAAATTGATAATGAACATAAATATATTGAAATATTAGGTAACAAAATATTTTTTGAAGACTATAACCTTCCGTATATGGCGGAAAACATAAGCGTTATCGAACCAAGTGTAGACACAATTGTCCTTAGTAAATTTGATTTTAGCTACTTAAATCAGGAAGAAAAAGAAAATGTTACAAATATCCTGTTAGATTTCAAGGACCTTTTGTATAAGGAAGGAGAAAATCTTTCCGCCACAAGCGCAACCCCACTCGAAATCGTGACTACCACTGATAAACCTATTTACTCTAAAGTATACAGATACCCTCAGATTCACGAGAAGGAGATCCAAACACAAATAAGAGAAATGTTAAGACAAAACATTATTCGAGACAGCAACTCGCCTTACAACAGTCCGTTATGGATTGTACCTAAGAAATTAGATAATTCAGGTAGGAAAAAATGGCGACTTGTAGTCGATTACCGTAAACTGAATGAATTTACGGTCGACGCCAGATTTCCTATTCCAAATCTATATAATCTTTTGGATAAATTAGGAAGGTCATTGTACTTTACCACAATAGATAGGATTTCATCAAATCCTTGTAAGAGAGGAAGACAGGAAAAAAACGGCATTTTCAACTCCTTTCGGTCAATACGAATTAATTCGTATGCCGTTTGGATTGAAGAATGCACCTTCAACCTTCCAAAGGATGATGAACTCTGTTCTTCGTGATTTTATAAATAAAATTTGTGTTGTCTATATGGACGACATTTTAGTCTTTAGCACGACACTGACAGAGCACATTCAAAGTATTAGGCAGATATTTGAAGCTTTAAGAAAATCTAAATTAAAAATTCAAATCGATAAATGCGACTTTCTTAAGAAAGAAACGCAGTTCTTGGGGCACGTTTTAACTACAAATGGAATTAAGCCTGATGTTAACAAAATTGCAATAATACAGGAGCTGAAGCTCCCTAGTTCCCAAAAACAAATTAAATCATTCCTCGGCATGACCGGGTTTTATAAGAAATTTATAAAGGATTATGCGAAAATCGCACACCCTATGACAAAATTCTTAAAAAAGGATCAAAAAGTAAATACCTATGACCCGGATTATATTAAAGCCTTCGAAAAATTAAAGGAGCTCGTTACGAATTCTCCTATCCTAAGATACCCAAATTTTGCTAAGCGTTTCAAGATCGTAACAGATGCAAGCAACTTCGCTATTGGAGCCGTTTTGACTCAAGACGGTCACCCAGTAGCATATGCATCTAGAACGTTAAACAAACACGAAACAAACTACGCAACAATTGATAAAGAATTGTTGGCGATAGTTTGGGGTGTTAAATATTTTAGACCATATGTCTTCGGAAGAGAATTCGACTTAGAGAGCGACCATAAACCACTTAAGTGGTTGATGGCTAAATATTCAGGAAGGGATATTAGCCCCAGGCTCCAAAGATATTTAATCGATCTAGGAGAATATAATTTTAAGATAGAATATATCAAAGGAAAATGCAACTATATTGCAGACTTTTTGAGCAGAATAGACTCAGAAAGAAAAGAAATTAATACACTAAACTTCACGGATACAGGTGAAAAGGTACCAGCAGATTTTCAAGTTAATGTCAACATTAACGAAATTAGAGGCGACGAAACAGACAGCGAAAATGATTCCATACAAGTACAAACTGTACATTCTCAAGAGGAGGACCTGGGTAACCATATACCTATATTAGAAACAGTAGTCAACCGGTTCAAAACGCAAATAGTCATTAAAGAAACAAAAGAACATGAAATAGAAACAGTATTCAATAACAAAAGAATTTTTATTGATAAAAACGACATTGCTAACGAAAATGTTATAAATATTATAAGGCGAAGAGTTTCAAAAGGAAAAATTGGGGTATATTGTGACTTAAATGACCATGAGTACTACAAAGTGCAGAAAATTTTAATTGATGAATTTTCAGGGAATGACAAAGTTAAATTCGTAAAGTGCACCTACCTCGCCAGAGACGTAGAAGACGATGACGAACTGAAAAAACAACTAGCCTTATTCCATAAATATGAAAGTGGACACTCTGGAATAGTAGCCACATACGAAAACATTAAAAGTAAAATCTTAATTCCTAATCTGAAGATTCTAATACACAAACTAATAAATAATTGTCAAATATGACAGAAATCCAATAAAAGATAAATTCAAACTTACAGAAACACCTTCTACTATAAATGATATAGTACATGTAGATACATACGTTAATAGTAAAAGTTCATTTATCATTTTTATAGATAAATTTTCCAAACACTCTGTTTGCTATCATTTAACCGATAGAAATAATGTAACTATAATACAAAAGATAAGAGATTATCTAGCAATAGAGGCAAGGTTAGGAAGTTTGTCTTTGATAATGAATTTAACACAAAAAATGTTAGGGATTTCTTGATTAGGGAAGGAATCGAATTTCATTCAACTAAACCTAACAGCCATACAGGGAACTCCGACATAGAGCGGCTGAACAATACTCTTACTGAGAGAATCAGAGCACTTAACGTAGAAGAGACATTACCAATACAAGAACAAATGTCAAAAGCAATTAGATTTTACAATAACAGTTTCCATAGTACTATTAAATGTACTCCCTTCGATGTGATCAACAATAAAATTGATCACAATATAATCAAAAGTAGGCTGGAAGAAAGAAAACGCCATCTTTTGGAGAAATTAAATAAAAAAAGAGAGTCGTATGTCGAGAGTAGACAAGAAGGTTACATAAAAAATTACACTAACTTGAGACATAAAGAGCAACCAAAATTTAGAAAATATCCTCTTGAAAATTTTCACACCACTAATATAAAACATCCTTATAAATTTATAGACGCCTAAACTCACTATACTCACATTCATGGCGATAATAGCAGCAACACAGGGCTTAATAATAGTAAGCCCCCTATTAGAGGAAGGAGGCTATACAGCAATTCACCTAAGGACCGTAGAAATCGTTACCGACACCAATACAATTTTACACATGGTAAAACCCGAGGAAATTGGAAAAATCCTGAACACCTTTAAGGAAAATGTAGAAATGACCGATTTGGAAAAAAATAGAAAAGGAATCCTTCTATGAGAATTAGGGCTACTAGAAGCAAAAGTTAAGTCTTTTACCCCGGAAAAAATGCTTAGGCAAAAAAGAGGGTTATTTAACGGAATTGGCTCTGTTTATAGTTGGCTCTTTGGACTGATGGATGACTCGGTGAAACAGTGAAAATAACCACAACCTCATAGTAAACTCTAATAAACAGATTATCATAAATAGTAGCTTTAACAAATCAATTATTACCTTAAAAAGAATAGTAGAAGAAGACAGAACTAAAATTTTAAATTCATTAAACACTGTAAACAATGAGCTACAGGAACAAATAAAATTTAATGAAGCACTGTATAAACTTACATTTATGGAAAGGAAAATAGATCAGATCCAGGACAATATAGCCTCAGCTAAATATAATATTTTATCCCCAAGCATACTAAGCAAAGAAGAAATCGAGTATTTTAAAATCGATTTTTACAAACTAAAACTAGCTAGAATGGGCCTTCTTATGTATAAAAACGATACAATAATTATCTGTATAAAAAATCCCAAGAACTATGTAACTACGACATTGATTTTAATTGCTCCCTTGCCAAACAAGCATTATCTAGAAATCGATAAAAAAAAATGAAATGATAACATATATAAATAATAAACCTTATATCTTCAAAGAGAACACCATGTTAAAGGAACTAGAATTAAGTGATAACTGTATATTTCATAATACATGTAAATACAGAATAAATAATAAAACTGAAATTTTACAATTAGACGAAGATACTTTATTAATCAAAAATGCTGTAAACATGAATGTATACCAAAATTGTACAAAGAGAAATATAACCTTAAACGGCAATAATATAATAAACTTTGCTAATTGCAAAATTAATATTCTAAGAAAAAAGTATATAAATCAAAAGAAAGAATTTTATGAGAAATTTCAGATACAATTAAATGATCTTCCTGAACACAACATGCCATAATTAGAGAAAATTAATTTAGAAAAATTTGAAAACTTAAAACAAATTGAAGAACTACATTTCCACAAAAAAATTTCTTATGGAATAAATATCACTTTGGCTATGATATTTCTTGCAATTATTATTATTATAATATACTTACATAAGAGGAAAACTCAGATTAAAATTGTAAACAATGCTCAGGAAAACAACATAAATGATGTGGAATTAGAAGAAATTGCAAAAAAATATAGAATTAAGTAACAGTTCCGTATTTTCCAGTCAGTATCAATATAAAAATTTTGTAACGAGATCCAGGAGTATCTCTACACAAAGGGGGGAGGAGTTACGTCCCCTCACTAAATAATAATGCAAAAAATTCTTAATGTAAACAGAAACTGCCTGCAATAGCGTTATCATTTAATTTCGCTATTGCACAAACAGAGGGTTTCAAATTCAGTTGAAGTCCCAAATGCAAAATATGCTGAGTAACATATTCTGCATTTCAAGGCCAACTGAATTTGAACGCCAAAAGTAGCCTAAGGTAGAATAAGAAAAATTATAAAAGTTAGTCTTAAGATTCAACCAGAAAATAAATAACTCTTTTAAGCTGAAAAAAAAAAAAAAAAGACACACAAAAACGCCTAGACATGCCAACATAATTTTTGGTAGTAAATTGTAGTATATACTTAGCTACTCAGTTTTCCCCAATCAGATCAAATTGACCATTTTTTTTGGTATATTTTTCTTATTTTTGGAGAAAAAGACATTGAAATATGTTTTGAAATTAAATTATTTATTTTTTGTTAATTCACGTTTCTTGTTCCACCATGGTATTGATGTTCTGATGAAGTTTTCAACAAAGAAAAATTTATTTATTAGTTTTAATAATAATTTCAGGTTACGTTTTTGATGTTTGAACGTTGGACTATGGGCTTCTGATAGGAAATTGCGAGAAATAGTATCAAATAATTACGCGCATGTTTGGTACCCAACTGAGAATTTATGCTAGACACACATACCAAATGTTTTCTATTTAGCTCATATATAAGCCCTATCGCGAATATCTCTAGAATTTGATCTAATTGAAAAAAACTGCATTCAACGACCAAAAATTCAGTCGGAAAAAAAGTTTCAATATATAAAAAACTTTGATACCATTCATATAAGGCTTTTTGCATTCGTTTCATTCATTTCAATTCATATCAGGTTGTATTTGCAAATTCATAATTTTAATGATCCTTTCTAATCCAGAATAAAAGTATGAACCAGGAGGAACTGAAGCTGAAAAATATATTTCGGTCAAACAGTTCGTGATATATAAAAAAAGAAGAAAATAACAAGTCGAAATTATTTATGATAAAATGTCGAAAAATAATATTTTTTCGATACAAAACTTTGCGGAATAATTTCGCTAGTAAATTGCTACTAGAAAAAATTAAATACAGTTGAAAATAGTGGTACGTTTCACGAATTCTAACTCATATATTTGTTTCGTGTTCATATGACATACTTTTAAGTACTGCATTTATTAAGACCATCATCATTACTTTCTATACCTTCTACATGTTGCTTCTGATTTTTCCCCAATAATAACTTTGTCTTAACAGAACCAAATAGGGTATCCAAAACAGCCAGATGAATTCAATGTGTGTAGCATTGTAAATGGAAGGCCGGAGCTAACTTTCCAAATTTAACCATAACGGCTGCTTCATCAGTTATGATTGCAAGAATATCTGTAGATAAATTCATATTATATTCTTTTAACTGCTCAATAACCAGATCGAACTTTATTTCAGATCCACACTTCCTTCAATTCTTACTAATCCCAAATTTTCGAATGTTCCGTGATTGCACATAACATTGATATTCAAGTATCTACGATTACGATTACTGCTGCTTGTCCATTCATTTTAATATGCTTTTAAAATAGTTTAAAGTTTCCATTTAACTGATTTCGGCATAATAGGTAAATATAGATTCATTATGTGTGAAAGATATTTAGGAAAAACGTACTTTTCGGAATAACATTGATGAAAATTCTATCTACAGCTGCTAGTTTTGCAAGGATTTCTTCCAATAATGCTTCCAATGATTTCTTTTTTATATATTTTAAAATGGAATTTTGATTCTCTGAAATAGGTTTAACAGACGTGTCCGGCGATGATGTACATGGTGCATCGAATTTATTGTTGGATGCAAAAGACGACTCATCCCATTTGTGAAACCTCCCTTTCTCACAATCATATGATTACATTTTTTGCATTTTGCTTTGTCCTTATTAGAAGAATAAATGGTAAAATAATATCTCCAGATTTTTTCTGTTGACACTCTTTTCTTTAATAACTCTTTAATATCTAAAATTTTATGTCAGTAAAAAAATAAACAATCGTTATTGAAATTTAATTAAACTTACTTTGATTCACAAAGAAAAAATTATTTAACGCTTTGATTTTTAAAAAAATTTGTATTACGCACATGCATAGCCTCACAAACAAGAAAATCAATGGTTAAATACTTTGTTTTCAAATATTTTTAAATAAAGCAGAGAGTTTTGAAGAATTTATTTTTTAGTTTTATGACCATAAATGTTTAAAAAAATCTCGGAAATTAATTTTTTCTCGGGAAACTCGGAACAGATACTTTTATGGATTTACCAGAAAATCAGGAATGAGAAATATTTGGAAAGAAACCCCAGTACATACAGTCAATTAAAAATACATATATATCATTTTATATTTTTAACTATTTCTTTTTTAGTCTTTTTATAATTTTATATTTATTGGTTTAAGTGACGAAACAATAATGGTTTTGTATCATTTTATAAATTAAATAAAATTTTATGCTCAATTAATTAGTACATTTGAGGATGTTTTCTTTTTACACGGTTTTTGATATAAAAATTTCCAATTTCGATTAACATGGTTTGCTGATGAACGTATCTTCCGTGGAAATCGGGTTGAGTGTCATCTTAAGCACAGCAATTGTGCATAATCACAATTTCTTCACATAAAAAGCAGACGCGTTAAAATTTCTTACAGTAATTTTTTTTGCAGTTTCAAAGGGCTTTCAATTATTAACGCAGAGACAGCGCAATGACAGAGATTCATTCGTATTATTTATATTACTAAGAACTTTATGACTTTCAACCTCTACCGCATGATAAAATTACATAGAAATTTAGACCCCTAGCTCCCTATCTATTAAATAATATTTTGTATTTATTTTAATAAATAAGTAAAGAAAAATGGGAGTTTGAAAAAAAATGGCTGTTTAAAAAAAATAGTTCTTAAATATATTCTCAAAACAGACACGAAACAAAAACTCCGTAAAAATTACCCGTAAATAAAATAGACCAGTATCAGTCGATATGCGAACTTTTGAGACATTTGCGAAGGCAAATTGTAAAAATAAATATAAGGAGTTAAATTATTTTTGCTCCGATCTTGTGCAAACTTTGATTATTTGTAGTGCGGTCAATTGAATTTAGGTTGGATTTAGCTCCAACATTATTAGTTCTTAAAACATAAAGGTGTAAAATTGGTAATTTTCCTAATTTTTTCTATGGACGTTTTTATGAGAAAATTCAGTTCCCCCTACCCTGCATTAAAGTATCTCCCATGGGATAAAGGATAAAAAATCAAAAGGTTTTTTTTAGCCTACCGGTGAAAAATATTAAAATAAAATAAAAAACAAAAGCACATTAAAATTATAAATCTTTTATGCATTGTATCGCCGTATTCGATCAACATCGTACTCTATAAGAACCCATGGAAAATTTAGAAACTAGAATCAGAGAGATGGAAGTAGTTCTCAGACAACAGGAGCAGAGAAACGAGCAGCAAAATATACAAGAACAAATGTATCAGCAACAAGAATTACGGTTCCAACAACAAAATTTTGCACAGCAGCACCAACCCCAGCAGCAGCCTCATAATAACCAGCAGCAGCTTCAGAACAACCAGCAAAAGCGAGGATACAAATTTAATATGGTACCAAAGGACATCGTCCAACAATTCCGGAGACTAAAACCTTCAGACGCTAACCATAATTCTAGAGAGTTTATCAAAGCAAGTGAAACAAATATAACACTTTGCGGAAATAACGCAGCTCTGCAGCAATACTGTTTGAGAATCGTGGCGAACGAAAAAATTCTAAGTGTAATGCTAGACGGAGAGTAAGAGAGCTCCAAGACGACTCTACTTGGGAAAATATTAAATTAAAAATTTTGCAGGAGTTCAATCCAAGGTGAAGGCAAGCTATCTAAAAGAATTATTCGAAGCTTTTGAGGATTCGAAATGAACTATTTAGCTGACCCGTTAAGACCAGGTACTTACAACCCAGATAATGTGGATAGGGATCTCGTAGATATCTAATTAGAAAAAATAGATGGCCCAGTAAGAGCCCATATAAATGAGAACGAGAACATGAATAATATTATTTTCAAATATACAAAACTCAAATTGTTGGACAATAACTGATCGATAAGTTATAATCATCGTCAACCTTTTGTAAACTCAAAAACCGGCAATTTAAAAGTAATATCGAATCAACAGAGCATTATCAAAGCCAAAATAACCATAACAATTCTCAACAATTTCAGACTAACTCTTATAGAAATCAAAATTACAATAACAATTTCCTTCGACAATTTCAGAATGGCACTCATAGAAATCAAAATTACACTAACAATTTTTCCGAACAATCTCGAAATGTTACTCGTAGTAATCAAAGTAACGCTTATAACAATTCTCAACAATCTAAAAACAGTAACCGCAATTTATCGACCCATTCCAATAGGAATACAAATGACGAACATCTGGAAATAGGAAACGTAGAAGAGGTTGTAAATTTTACTAACTAGAAGATAAGAATATTATTGCCTGATCGATATCGGTTCAACCATTAGTGTAATGAGTACAAATGCAGCATATAAATACCCCAAATTTTTATTCGAAAAACTGAAGATTTTCACTAATATAAATGGAGTTAGTAAAACTACAGAAAAAGTTGTTACACCAATAGCAATAAGGCCGAAGGAACTATAACTTGGATTGTAGTCAATCTACCCAGCAGAAACTATGATGCAATTATTGAACAAAATGTCTTGAGTAAATTTGGTGCAAAAATAAATTTAGATGATAATTTTATTCAGATAAGGAAAGCTACAATTTATTTTACTAATAGCAATCTTCCTTTTGACGTTAGCGATATATGTTTACTTGAATCGATTAAAAATTATTCCCTTGAGAAAAAAAGCTTAATGGGGAGAAGAAACGGGAAATTATCAAATTATTTAATGAATTTAAAAATATTTTCACTTACTTTTACACATAGCATCTATCATGACATAATTACAGAAACGGATAGACCGATATACTCAAAAATATATAGATATCCGAAGGTCCGTGAGGAGCAAATAGAGCGGCATATTAAAGAAATGCATCATCAGGGCATCGTAACTGAAAGTAACTCGCCATATAACAGCCACATATGGATCATTCCCAAAAAATTATATAACTCTGGAAATACGAAAGTTGTAGACTGTCGAAGACTCAACGAATGTACTGTTAGCGACAAATACTGAATTCTTAATATAAATAATATACTGGACAAATTGGGGACAACCCAGTATTTCTCTAAAATTGATTTGGCCAAAGGGTTTCAGCAGATTATGGTAAAGCCTGAGGACAAGAAGAAAACCGTGTTTTCGACTCCGTTTGGTCACTTTGAGTTTACTAGAATGTCATTCGGTCTCAAAAATTCCCCGTCAACCATCCAGAGATTAATGAACTCGATACTAACACAATATATATTTATAGAATTTGTGTTGTTTATATGAACGACATCCTTATTTTTGGTACATCTCTTACAGAGCACATAAATAACTTAAGAGCAATTTTTGAAACGCTGGAAAAAGCGGAACTTAAAGTGCAAATAGACAAATGCAGCTTCTTAAAAAAGGAAACTGAACACTAGTGTCACATTTTGACATCAAACGGTGTGAAACCGAATCCCAAGAAAATAGAGGTTATAAAAGAACTCAACTTACGCAAGACGCAAAAGCAAATTAAATCATTTTTGGGAATAACCGGTTTCTATAGAAGGTTCGTGAAGGACTACTCCAAGGTAGCATTCCCTTTAGTGGAAAATTTAAAACAGAATACCAAAGTTAAGACAAACGACCCGAATTTTATATCTCTTTGGAAAAATAAAAATATATTATTGCGCCCCTTCATCTTGCACTTTCCAAATTTCAATAAGAGATTTCAATTGATAACTGATGCTAGCAATTTCAGTTTGGGAGCCGTTCTTACCTAAGATGGACACCCAATATGTTTCGCTTCACGCACTTTGAACGATCTCGAAAAACGCTACTCAATTGTCGAGAAAGAGCTGTTAGCCATTATATGGAGCTATAAATATTTCAACCCGAGACTCCAAAGGTGGATGGTTTAGTTAGGAGAATACGACGGCAAAGTAGACTAAATTACAGGTATACTGAGTACAATGAAATTAATTTGTTTGAAGACGAGAAAGAAACTAATGATAATGAGTCAACTGATGGACAAACAGTGCATTCATAAGAAGAAGAGCTACATTATTTTATTTCGATTTTAAATACGGTAGTGAACAGGTTTTGAACTCAGTTATTTGTGGTAGATACGAAGGAGAAAGAAATTGAAAATATATTAGGTAATACTCGAATCTTTATGGATTGAAGTGACTTAAACGATATTTTAAATATTGTAAAGAGAGGTAAAGTAACTACTTACTCGACCTTAAATCATGCAACGGATAAACAATTTCAGCTTAAAATTATCGAACTTTTTCCAAGAAACCATTTTACAAGAGACCTAAAAAACGAAGATGAAGCTTTGAAATAGACCCCTCTCTCTCATAAAAGAGAATCCGGGCACTCGGGTATCGCGGCAAATTATGAAGCTCTGAAACATAAAATATACGACCCTAATCTAAAAGTTGTGATCAACGAAGTTATCAATAGCTGCGATATATATTGTTGGTGTGAATAGCAAAGCTTCTAATGGTCAGAGAGACTCCAAATTATTAGCGGAATTTGTATATGTAAAAATAATAGAAAAACAAATCAAGGTAGTAGAAATTAAGATTTTTATTGTATGGATGATGTTCTTACGTTATATCGCTTCAAGTTCCAAAATGGAAGAGAAACCAAATATACAAAAATGGTTTTAAGTAACCTAAGACATCATTATGATTACTAAACATACGAGGATTTATATGTTGGTAGCTATACGTTACTAATTAGAAGTAAAACATATCATAAGGGATATGATACTACAGTGCATGTTAAATGTTAAACTTAAACCTAACAAGGAGACTTTTGGCATGAACATATATACTTCAGCTAAGTACGACAGGAACCCTATCAGGCCGAAATTTAAAAATACAGAAACACCTTCTGATATGAATGTAATAGTTAAAATCGATGCTTATGTAAATTCAAAAAACTCTTTCATACACTTCATAGATAAATTTTCTAAACACGAAGTCAGTTTCTACCTCGAAGATAGAAATAGCCAAACATTAATCGAAAAAATAAGGCTCTACTCGTACATCGCCACACAGGAGAACATGAAAAAAAAATCGTTTCCGACAACGAATTTAATAGAATAAATATTAAACAATTTTGCCAAGATGAAGTGCTTTGAATATAGAGAATAAAATACCGATAAAAGAGCAAGTAATAAAAGCGATAGGAATTTATAATAATACATTCCACTCTGTTACAAAAGCAACACCGATAGATACACAATGTAATAGAACTGACCTACACATTATAAAAAGCAGAGAAAGGAAAAACTACAGCTATATCAAAGTTAAACAAAATGGAGAAAACTATGAAGAAACTAGAGAGAAAGGATTAATGAAAAATTACATTAACGTGAGGCAAATAGAACAACCGAAATTTCGAAAATACCCATTAAATATCGTTCACCCGACCAATATTAAAAAATCTTTTAAATTTTCAGGGAATATTGATAGTACTGCTGATAACGACAGTAACAATGGTGAAAGGAACTCTTCGTTTGAATCAATAGAGATGAGTAAACAGGAAACGCAGTAATTAAAGTGCATCCAGTGAAAATCGTTAGTAATGCAATAACAGTAATACATTTTACAAATACTGACGGTATTAGAATTATTTTAAATACCATGGAAGAAAACAAATACAATTGACCTTACGAACAATAACTTATTACTCAACGAAATCGAAACTACTAGAGTTAGAACCTAGCAGGACGAAGAGAGGACTTTTTAATTTTGTTGGTACCATGCAAAACTGGTTACATGGTACTGTGGACCATAACGATCGATCGGACATCTTAGGTGCTAAGTATAAACTAACAAAAAGTTATAAACCAAAATTTTAACGACAGAATTACCCTACTAAAGAGGCTATCGAAAATGATAGGGAAGACATACAAAACTCTTTTGACTTCGTAGGATAAAAAAAATTCAGAAACAAGAAATAACGAAGTATGAAATTGATTTCTATAAATTAAAAGGTATCAAGCAAGGAGTAATGACATACAAGGAATCTTGTCTAACTATACATAGCAATTAAAATACCAAAGGATTTTATTAAAACCGATTTAAAGTTTATTTTACCATTACCAAAAAAAACTACATGAAAAATAAAAACTTCGAGTATAATGCAGAAAAAAGTTTCGATGATCTGGATATAAATAACAATTGTATTTAGATTATTATGAGCCATAAATTTTAAAGGAGATCCAGGAGAATCTCCATTCAATGGGTGGAGGAGTTACGCCGCGCTACCATACATTAGAGTAACTATGAATAAATTAACATACCTACAGATATAAGTTAATAATAAAACTCATTTCTTCATAAAAATTACATATTTTATGCTGACGCTAAGTCTGCAGTCCATCCGTTTAAATTAAATTCACGAGCAAAAAGAATGCAAGCGCGTAATCCAATCCTTTTCAATTCACAACTTACCTTCTATCACGTAGGCGAGGTTTCCGCTAGAGTAGAATTTATTTTAAGCTTTAGTTTATAACAACTCATTTCATAAAGCGCTACAGCGCTCTCAATGAAATATTTACATAAAATTTGTTTAATTTATATAAATATACCAACTCATACCATTCTATGCAATAGCGTTATCGCTTACCTTACACTATTGCATAGCAGATGGTTTCGAAATCAGTTGGTTCCCAAGAGACAAAATCTGCTTAGTAGCGTATTTTGCACCGAATTTAAAACTAGAATACACGAATAAAATAGAGTAAGAATATTTTGTACGTTAGTCTTGACATTAATTCAATAAACTTGCATCAAAGCCAAAGTTTTCGGTGTTTTATTTATTTGCTATGTGATTAGAGCGCACTTTCCACGTTCAAAAACTCGCAAAACCCATTTCCAGCCCATTTTAAATTCTTAATATTCTGAACGCTAATAAATCAAGCTTTCATATAAGTCTAAACAAAAAAATATTCAAAAACGTGTTTTTTCAAAACAAGGCAAAAACATTAATAAATTGGAAAATTGTTCTAGAGAAACAACCAATATTTTTTTTGGTAAAGATCATGAAAAATTCTATAAGAATCACTCATTATAATTTCTAATTAACAAATGAAATCCAAGTATTGATTTTTCAAAAAAAGACATCCGTAGAAAAAAAAATCCTACCGGAATTTAATCGATCGCTACTAGAACAACACATAACCATATTTTGAACAAGATCGGAGCACAAATAATTATAAACTGGTACGATTGGCAAATTTTATCCCATATATGAGGCAACGAAACCAGAGTGTACATTTTGCGCAATGTGTGAACTGCTACTTTTAAAAAGGAGTTATAGCAATAAGAAAAGTTTAAATAAGTTTTATCATCATTCTTTAAAAACATCTTGTTTTACTTACCAGACATTCCCAATCCAGAATATGTTAGTATTGCTTGAAAAATTTGTTGCATAATAGATTCCTCTTGATCTGAAAGTTTGCTTAAACTTTGAGGTATTTGCTGCCTACTAAATGCCCAAAAAGCATGTGAAAATCCTTTATAAGACTCTCCGTGATCCTGACCAACAGTGCCGTGTTCTGCCCTTAGTTTATCTAATCGGTGCTTGGACAGTCTTCGTAAAGTGTTTCTTAAAAATCCTCCGTTTATATCTTGTGGTTTGCGCATAACTTCAGCATCAATAAGTTGCCTTCGGCATACGACAACATTTTGATATAA
This sequence comes from Meiosimyza decipiens, assembly GCA_963680825.1. Lineage (NCBI taxonomy): Eukaryota > Metazoa > Arthropoda > Insecta > Diptera > Lauxaniidae > Meiosimyza > Meiosimyza decipiens. The sequence goes on from OY804259.1 coordinate 42,895,845, forward strand.
ACGAACGCGATCTTCATTTGTTATACCTTTAGACTTTTTAGAAACCTCTTGATTATCGATTATCCAGTTCGAAAGGCTGGGGAAGTAAGAAACAATCAAAGCACCTAATTCATTTTTTTGATGAGTTTCAAACACGAAACATCTCTGCATCTCAATAGAATTAGTTAGTTGTTTCGCTTGTTGCTTTTGAGCTGGAAATTGTTGGTGATTTAAACGATTAAGAGTTATTGTTATAAAACTGTCACTTGGATCTAACAATATTGATTCAATGTCATAAAACTTGAACTGATATAAAACAAATTTGTCTTCAGGTTGAATTAAAATTATTCCTTCACAGTTAACGCCTAAAATCAAATTATTTCCATAACTCCAATAGCCTTTGTAAATAACAGGAAACATTGTCGTGCCATACAATGGATATTGCATTACACAGCTCAGGTATAAGACTTTTGCCGTTAGTTCATTTCTTGAAGCACCGTATTGCCTATGAGCCTGCCCCAGAATTGGCACCCAAAATTGTTCCTCCCTTGTTTTCGATATACGCTCAGGTAAAAAATTATGCACATCTATGTAGTACTCCGGCTTTGGTAAATTTGATGGATCGCCCAATGCTACCTGTGCTTGAAGCCCTGCTAGTTGTAAAGCAACTTTTTCACTAACAGGAAAGTCATCACACTGTAAATAAAAAAAAAAATGTTATATAACGAAAAGGCAAGAAAATCTTTTAAACGACCATCCTCTGAAAAAAAGACGCATCTTCAAATTTCATTAGAATCAATTTTTAATACACAATTGAAAAATTTTAAGTGAGCTGAAAACTTCAAAATTATACATAAGAAAAAGCATGAAATTTTACAGTAAAAAAATTTACTAGAGGTAGAACAAAAGTACTAAACTATTGCATTACACAGTGCAATGTTTTGTTTTCTGATGAGCTGTTAGAGCTAATATAGCATTCCGTTCGAAGGGCAGGGCCTAATATTTGTGTGTTAAGGCACACTCGCCTTTTTATTTCAGCCACAAGGCTCTCTGCCCAAGGCAGAGAATCAATAAAAGCAAAAGACTTTAGTTCAGTTCACTTGAATCTGATTGTTTGTTTCAAAATTTATTTTTATACCTTTACTCCATGTTTGGTTTCAATGCCAATAAATTGATTCCAATTCTTCAGATTTCTCGAATTAAATGGCTACAAAATCTAAAAAAAAAACAAACTGCTAGAGTCAAGTTCACTTAGAAATACGTGATGCCTTTCAGTATGTATTGAATTTCGTTCCTAGTGGCTATCAATTTTCGTTGCGACGGCAGGATAAGAAAAAATAACTAGCTATCATATATGATAGCACGGCAATAAATGAAACATCACTGGCTATCAAATATAATAGCCATGGCACTCAATGTGTTAATGTGTAAAAAATCTATAAGAAATTATAATTTTCATTCAAATTACGAAAAGTAAAAGGTTTTCAAATCGCATAGATTCAACTTAAACTTTCAAATCAGTTGTCCATTAATATGTTTCTCGACATCAGAGACAATTGTCCGCAAAAACATAGCATGTACAATAAGGTGTGTTTTTACAAAGTTTTGTGGATTTTATATTTTTTTTTTGCCTTATTTAGCTTGAGGTTGAAAAATAGTTGCCTCAAAGTTTAAGCTTCCTAGCTCAAACCGATTTCGTGCCAATATATATTGTTTTATGTATTTTTTTTTTGTATAGGGGTGGCTTCCCTCTGTTGTCAAGCATCAGATGAGTTTTTTTTTAAATTTGTAGTCCAATAGGCCTATATTATAGAATCGGGTTTGATGAAAATTCTCCCAATATTTCAGCTTCCTAGATTAAATCTGCAAACGGCGGATTTCGATTTCTTTTACAAATTATGTGATAAAACGACAAAGCAGAAAGATCAATCACATATCTTTTTCGTTTAAGTAAAAAAATCGTTGTTATATAGCACAAGAACCGGCTGTAAAAAAGTCGAGTGCATAAGATAACAGGATGGGATGTACAGAAACGATAGTAATGTACTTTAGTGAAACTAACCTACCAGGTTTGCCTTGCCAAAGTCTGTCCCGATGGCCACAAAAACCGACTTTTGGCCGACTTTTTTTAAATAAAACTATAAAGATTACAGGTTGAAATGAAATGAGCCTAAATGAAATATGTAGGGTTGCTGCGAGGCAACCTCGTTCAACGAGTCGAGAACGAGGCGAGACCGAGGCGAGAACGAGGCGAGGTGGAAAAATAAATTTGCCTCGCTCGACCGAGGCGAGATCACACCCTCCTCATAGTCACCTCGTTCTCGGTTCTGAGAACGAGGTGCCTCGCTTTAACACTAGCTCGTATCGGAAGTAAGTGCAGTATTTTTTGTTTTGCTACACTCCAAGATGTAATCAAATACACTTTGAATTAAAAAAATTTGAGCAAAAGTCGGTTTTTTTTCGGCAATCGGGACAGGCTTCAACAAGGCAACCCTGGTAGGTTAGTTTCACCAAAGTACATTACTATCTTCCCTGTACATCCTATCCTGTAATCTTATACACTCAACTTATCTACAGCTTACTCTCCACCTATTAGGAAACGAACAGCTTGCGCCGTTCGCAGTGTTGGCAGAAGTGTTGGGAGAATATTCTTGAATCACGATTCTATCATATAACATAAGGCTTATGGAACCACAAATCAAAAAAAAACCCCTTCGGATGTATTTTGTCCACATTTTCAGCCCCACGAAAAATGTGAGCGTGGTTTGACAACTGCGGATGGCCTCTCCCATAGCCAGGAAGCTCAATTTTTGGAACAATTAGTTTTAAACCTCAGGCTGAAATAGAGGCAAAAAATATAATCCAACTATAAAATTCTGAATTATCACCTCCTAATGTACACATGGGTATTTCTTTCGCTACATTTCTACATTTTTATGTATGAAGTCGAATGAAAAGCTGTGTTGTAAACTTCGCTAATGTTGTAGTACTAGGGGATGGCTATATTTAGGAAAAATAACGAGCTCTATCGAGCATGTAGTTCCAATATAATATCCAATATGAAGCGATACGGACTTGACATTTTGGGATTTTGAGGCGCCAGCAATGCTTCTATATAAAGCACTAACTTTTAAAATGTAGACTAAAAAATATTTTCCGCCGTCTTGGGTAGAAAGAAAAGTTTGACGTTATAAGAGGTGGTCCGGATCCGAATTGCCACCTGGAAAAACTAAATTCAAAGGTTCATTATGAGCAGTGTCGGACCTAGAATTTTCTTGAGGAGGTGGTGACAATTTTTCGAATGAAAACACACATTGATTGAATTTTTCAGCCAGCAATATTTATAATTTTTGACATATGTATATAGTATATAGCAAAAAAAATAAGTTTAATTTTAGCATCTTTATCAAACATCGAGTTCTTTTTTATATCTAATCAGTAGTCCAGACGAGGCTTTCGGTTCAATAACATATACTCGCCTTCCACGCCACCTTCTATGCGTTACAAACGGAGTGACAAAGTAAATACACCACCCTCTGTTACAAGAAATGTAAAAGTTATTCCAAAAACAAAACAATGAAAAAAGGTAATTTCCATAAATCATCGATTCCCGTATATTGGCTATTGACTATTATAATTGAATAAGGAAATAATTCGTTAAAGGAATTTGATTGTCCTATATGTTCAATTATAACCTTAAAATGATAGATCCAAAAATACTATTATATAAAGGCTTTGACTTTTGAGAACGGTGAAATTTGTCAATTTTTTTATTTTTGTGATTATAACTCAAAATATATACTTACTTTGTAGATACACATTATAAGACTATTTTTTTATTCTTTGATGTTGTTAGTTATTTTGTGATTAGTTTGTTTGTGTGGCGTCACAGAAAATTTCATGTTTATAGCAGCAGGACACGGCCCAATTTGAAATAAATTGCAAAATTATTGCAAGGATTTTATTTTCTCCTAAAAAAATTAAAACATACCCCAAGAAGAAAAGTTTTGATTTTAAGTTTTAAATTGCAAAATTACTGTTCATAACTTAAGAGAACAAAATTTTAAATACAATTATAAGAAAATAGACGTAAGATGCAAACTTTTATGCCTTGACGGTTCTTCTACCTGACGCGTACAATTTGAAATGCAAGCGTCCGAAAATCCATTTTTAAGCCTTGTGATTTTCAAAAAATCATATTTTCGAAAGTAGGACCGAAAAAACTCTTTCCAAAGTCATGTATCGAATATTTTTTGACAAAGCATAGGAAAAAATTGTTTTTGGGAAATATAAATTTTGAATGTAAAAACGAGATAGAATTACAAATATACTAGTGTTGTTTAAACAAATTTCTTCACTATTATCATTGATAAGCTGATAATTAATAAACTTTTTGATTGAATGCAAATTATTTTTATGTGTAAAAATTAAAACTACCTTGGTATAAAGGTAAGCCTTGGTAAAATCATACAAAAGTAGGAAGCTTTGAACGAATGTATCTCAGCCAATTTGCATCAAAAATTACTTTCATGGGTCACCATTTTGACGGATATTTTGTCAGCTTTCTTTTTCGTGAGCCAAAAAAAAAACTGTTATTTCACTCAGCAAAAACATATATGGGTCATTCCATCTATAATGGGCCTATAATTACCCTCATGTTTTTTAAATAGGCTGAAACTTTTTTCAGTGATTGGTCTGTCATATAGAAGATATAAAAAAATTCGATAAAGTTTTTTTGACCAGTATTATTTCTTAAATAAAAAAGTTTTAAATTGTGTTAAAAAAAAGCTCGTAAGTAAAACGAAAAAATTTATTGATGAATATAAACAAACCAACACAATTCTTATAACCTTTCATATTATTTTTGGGTAGTTGTGTACTAGTAGATGACAAAAAAACTACAAATCTGAACAAATTAAGGCCTAAACGGTTTCTATGTGGTAAAAGATAAAAAAAAATTCACTTTTTCAAAACACATCATTTTCCCAAATACTCCATCACCGATTTCAGCTTTTATAGGCTCAAAAATTTAAGAATATACAGGAGTATCAGCCCTGAAAATTTTATCCATGTTTTTTCACATTATTTGATTTTACAAGCATTTAAAGTTGAGATTTATGATTTGCAATGTAAATTGAAACATTGAGAATGAAAGCGAGAGAATAAAATTTAAATTGATTTCAGCCTTTTTAGGTTCAAAATTTTCAGAACATTCAGGAGTATCATCTCTGAAAATTTCATTCATTTTTGTTCACCTTATTTCATTTTACAAGCATCTAAAGTGAGTGTATACAGTGGAAAATTTATGAAAGAAATATAACGGAATATTCAAATTTTCTCGCTCTACTTCTCAATGTTTCAATTTACATTGCAAATAATAAATCTTAATTTAAGATGCTTGTAAAATGAAATAAGGTGAACAAAAATGAATGAAATTTTCAGAGATGGTACTCCTGAATGTTCTGAAAATTTTGAGCCTAAGCAGGCTGAAATCAATTCAAATTTTATTCTCTCGCTTTCATTCTCAATGTTTCAATTTACATTGCAAATCATAAATTTTAACTTTAAATGCTTGTAAAATCAAATAGGGTGAAAAAACATGGATAAATTTTTTAGGGATGGTACTCCTATATGTTTTGAAAATTTTGAGCCTAAAAAAGCTAAAATCGATGATGGAGTATTTGGGAAAGTGATGTTTTCTTGGAAGGTCAATTTTTTTATCTTTTACCACATAGAAACCGTTCAGGCCTTCATTTATTCAGATTTGCAGTTTTTTTTGTCATCTACTAGTACACAACTACCTAAAAATAATATATAAGCTAATTTGGATTGTGTTGGTTTTTTTATATTCATCAATGAATTTTTTTGTTTTACTTACGAGTTTTTTTTTAACACAATTTTAAACTTTTTTTTCAAGCAATAATACCGGTCAAAAAAATTTTATCGATTTTTTTTATGTCTTCTACATGATAGACCACTGAAAAAAGTTTCAGCCTATTTAAAAAACATGAGGCTAATGATAGGCTCATTATAGATGGAATGACCCATATTCAAAAATTAAAAAAAATAAATAAATTGAAATGTGTTAGGTTTTTTTTAAATAGTTTTCAAAGATATTTTGTTAAAAAAAAAAGTTTTTTGACATTATAAGATGCCACTCCGATGGGAAATTTTATTCCCTACATAAAATCTGATGATGTGTATATATCAAAAATTTATAAATTTTGAGTTAAATAAAAAAAGTAAAAACCGCACCGTTCTCAAAATTCCAAGCAAAAGTTCAATAGTACTTTTAAATTTATCGGTTTTAGGGTACAACTGAACATATAAGTCAAAAAATATATTTAATGAAATAGTTTCTTATTCAATTACATAGTCAATAGCCTATATGGGTCGTTCTTTTACAAACCGTGCGAGTTTTGACAAAAATTGACCGTCACATTTTTGATTTGGCTGATATTTTTTTATGGGTTCTGCATCAAAAAAGAAGAAAAACGTGTTCGAGGATATTTTTGAAAAGACTTTTTTTTTTCAAAATAGAGTGAATTTATATTTTGAGAATGTCGTGATTTTTGGCTTGTAGACTCACTTTCAAAGACTCATAACTTCGGTTCTGTTAAAGCAAAAAAATTGATTTATTTTCATTTTAAAGCTAAGAGAATAAACTTTAATAAAAAATTATTTCTTAAAAAATTATCAACAAATTTGTATTGTAGTAAGCAATTTAAATTTTAAAGGGATTTTTCACAATATCCCCCACCCTGTATCATATTTTTAATATTACCATCGAATTTTACGTCAAATTTCCTATCGAAAACGTACTTTTTTTAATGGAGAAACTATTGGTACTATTAGAAATAACGTCGACGTCATAACGACGAGCGGATTCTATTCAATGCCTCATTTTCTTGCTCCATATCGTTTTTTCTCTGTCATACGAATTATTATTAGAAAATCTTAGATACATAATATTTATGAGAAAACACAACTTTTTACATAATTAAACGGAAAAATAAATTAATAAATGAAAACATTATTGCAGCAAATGAAAATCTTATTTATTAGGATTTCGATACATTCACATTGTACAGTATGTACATACATTTAGTCTTGCACTATACGTGTGTAGTATATTTAGTATATTTTATTTAAAAATTTTTATTATAGTTTTTGTTTCACACAACGAAAATCGCTTTGCCTCCAATTCTGTAGGAGAGATTGGAACCAAACAATTATATTTTATCGTGCCTTTTATCGTCATAGTTTTTCGGAAACGCGTTGACAATCGTTTTTCTTCTTCTAAATACTTATTATTTTCTAAGAATTATTTACTCTTTGAAGACAAGCTCTAGCTGCAAGTCGTTTTAATGTTCTACGTATTCCGTTGCTTTGTTCCTTAACCATGTGAGGTCGGGATAGAGTGCCACTCAGCTGCTATTTTGAAATCTTCTATGTGATGAATTAGATTTATGAATTTTTTTTTGTTTTTATGTTGTCATTCAGAAATGGAAACAAAGTTTTTGATTTTCAACTCATTATTGTCATCTTTATAGTATATTGAAAAGGGATGTATTGTCACTTGATCTTTATTCCAATGTATACCTTGAACAGAATTCTGAATTATAAGAGCGTAATTTTCAAAACAATCACAAATTACAATGCATTCATTTTTCATTAATCTCATTTTCTTTTCATTTGAAAATTCTCTTTGTTTATTGACTAAAAAAAAATGTAGCAATAATATCCGAAACGCGTTACTCAAAAATTCTAAAAATGCATCAACACTAGAAATCAAATTTTGTAATGAAGTTCCTTCAGTTGTAACCCATTGTTTATACTTAATATTGTCGATTAATATTTCTTCAAAATTCTGTTTTAACTGCTTAATGGCATTATTTATACCAGGGCACTTAACACACGATCCCAAAAAATAATCAGTAAAATGCACAACACAGACCATACGATCCAAACGATCATGATAATTTTTAATAGGTCATTGTGCATCGTCTGTGGTTGATTTTAAATTTGCTCCATCTACTTATTAATAATTTTACATTTTCATGTATTCGACAGACTCAAACTGAATGAGTACCACTCGCTCCTGCCAGTACACAATGTTACGGTCGTAAGCTAGCGATTTTCGAAAAACAATATTTTATTGTTGGATAATTGATGTGGAAACACTTATCCTATTCTCTTATATTATTTAAAAGTAAGCGCTTCTGCATCTGTGGTTTTCTCCATCCACTTTTACAGATACGAAATACTTTTGGCCTGGCATTAATTGAGTGTGATCATCAGACTGATAGAAGGTAGTTATAGTGTTAACGGTGTCTACTTCTAAAGACAGGTGGCTTTTAGGGTTCGGATCGCATAATATGCCTTTCTTTTTGGCAATATTTTTAGCTATAGTTATCATGTGGCGAGCAGCGGTAGCAAAATTGAAATGAATTTTGATTTTGTTTCTTACTCTACACAAATCGTTTGACATCTTTTTAGCTGTTCTTGAAATTCTTATGTAACTTTCAAGATTTCAGAAATTTTACCTTCAAAAATATTGGAGCAATCAGAAAAATTTTTAATTAGTTTTGTTGCATATAATAGATCAAAAAACTTTAAAAGGTAGTTTTTGACCAAAACAAAAAAGTATCAAGTTAGTGAAACAGTAAGAAACCAACACCAATATTGTTTTTACAACGCTTTTCTGAAAAGTTTGCCACTGTGCGTTGCTTAAACGTTGAAAAGCGATATGGAGCAAGAAAATGAGGAGTGCAATAATTAATTTCTTATAGTAATAATAGTTTCTCCATTAAAAAAAAATCGTTTTCGATAAAAAAATTGACGCAGAATACGATGGTGATATTAAAAATTTGATACAAGGTGGACGCAATTGTTAAAAATCGATTTAAGTATTTAAATTGTTTATAAAAATATTAATTTATTAATCATTATTATATTTTATGAGCATATTTTCCAATTTATTTCTTAATTTATCATTTATATATTAATTTAAAATTTAAGTTTCTTTCAATATTTAAATATTTAATCTGTCACACTTTAAGCTGCCAATTAGATAGTGCGCTAAAAGAACATTTAATCTATTAATACTTGTGCGAGCCTTAACACATACAATGACAATTTAAAGACCATTTTACGCTTAGTGAGTGAAAACCATTGCGGTTTCAATTAGCTTACTTCAATTCACGTAGCTTAAACGCTCCAAAAATTGATTACATAAATGTCGTTCTCAATAAACTGAAAATTGACATAATTTGTGTGGTAGAGACATGATGTAAAGTAGACGTTGAAGATAATAATATAAACTAATAAAAACTTATAGGAGAACGGGTAACAAGCGACCCGGCTACCATGACGTCAATCGGTGAAGAATTTCAGAAGTTACGCAATCACAAACAGACACACCAGCGATTATGTGTATAAAATGTATATAGGTCATCCTAAATATGCACTATTAATAAAAGTTTAATAGCCTAAGCTATGCTTCTTGATATAAAAGCTATGTGGTGTAAATTTGGTGTAAATCGATTACGTGGTCTTTGTGAAAATGTTTGTTTAAAAATATTTTTGTGCAAGGGCCACCCTATATATGCACCTTAAATAAAATTTTTATAGCTTATGTTACTTTCGGGGCGAAGATAAATCCAAATAATCAGAGATCAATGAAATCGGTCCAGCCGTTCTTAAGTTACGAAGCGGATGACTAAACCGACTTTGTTTTATTGTATATAGATGAATACTTCATGACCTTTAGGAGTGCCCAAACTGAAGTACTTGGACGGCACCACAATAATTATACATTACAGAATAAACTAAAAATGGTAATCAAGGTCGGAAAAACTTGCAGTGAACATCAGATAAAGGGTTAAAATCATAAAAAGCTGAAAAATATGAAAAAAAATTTTAAAATCGGTTTTCTCCAAAAGGGGTAGGTCCCCGATTTTAATTTATACGGGAAATGTTTTCTTATGCACTGTAGAATAAGTCCCAATTAAAAAATTTGGATTAATTTTTGATTCGATACTAACGTATTTCAAGCTCACCGTGAGCGTTGTTGATAAAAATAATGTAAGTATTTCTGACCAACCGGAAGTTGAGTCAATTTTTTCTTTAAGAGATTTGAAAAGCATTGATAATGTTGCGTTGATGAATAACGCAATTCTTATTCTATGGAATGACTGTTAGATGAGCTCCAGTGTAGACGAGAAGGTTGCTAGTTTAACTGCAAACATAACTTATCTTTTTTAATAGACATGTCCCACTAAGGACCATCAAAGTTAAAAATAAATGTTAGCCTTGGTTTAATTGTGAGGTTCTTGAATCCATTAGAAACCGTAGCAAAACACATAGTCGCTGGAAAAGTAATTGTTCTAATATAAACTGGGATAGATATCGTGAAGCAAGAAACTATGCAACTCTCGTTACTAAAAATGCGAAAAAGAGATATTTTATGGCCTAAACATAAATATGTAGCAAAAGTAATTGTGGAGCAATTTCCATTCATTAGGAGAAGCAAACAAGAGTCCATCGGAATGTGATATTGAGCCTGACCTAATGAATGACTACTTCTGTGATCAAACTCTGGAGTTGATAGCTCACTGTTTAGAATAAATTCGACTCAAGTGTCCAAGACCAAACAAGATTTGAAATTGAAATGGCAAGCGAGGCAGATGTTTTGAAATGTGTGCATGCGATAAAATCAAATGCAATAGAAGATGACGGTTTAAGTCTTAAATTCATGAAACTTCTTCTTCCTGTCATCATAGCAGCATAAACTCACCAATAGCTAAGGAACACAAGGTAGATTTTCGGCCGATAAGCATTTTACCAGCATTATCTAGAACTTTTGAAAAATTTTTATCGACTCAAGTTGTTGACTATCTTAAAAATCATAAGTTACTTAACGAAAATCCATCTGGCCACAGAGCTGATCATGGCTGTGCCACGGCTATGTTAAAAATCATGGAAGACATTCGTCCCCGTTTTGATCGAGGGGATTTGACAATTATGGTCCTTATGGATTTTTCAAAAGCGTTTGACACGCTCAATCATCATGTTCCTCTGACGGAATTAGAAAACTATTTTGCCTTTGGAACGCATGATTTACAGTTATTTGAGCTATAGATTTCAGCGTGTTTGTTTCAAAATCAGTTTCTCTGCCTTGAAGCAAATTTTATCTGGAGTTCCGCAAGGTTCGCTACTTGATCCTATTTTATGAAGTATTTTTATAAAAGATATTGCGTGCTGTTGTGAAAATGTATCAACACATCTTTACGCAGATGATTCACAGGTGTATCTCTCAAGACCTATTGGTCTATGTGAAGATCTAGTTTGCCGAATAAACGAGGACCTTAGTCGAATTAGCAACTGGGCAAGAGAAAATAATTTGAACTTAAATGTTAGTAAAACGCAAGCTTTAGCTATATTCCATAATAAATTTGATGAAGTTTCGATACCCTCCTTAGTATTGGATGGTTCGACAATAGATATTGAGCAAAGCGTGACCAGTTTGGGGTTCAAATTTTACTCAAGTTTAAGCTGCGTGGACCATATGAATTATATGGGCTCCAGAATATACTTGTTATTAAGAAAGTTGTGGGCCTCATCAGATTTTATCCCACAAGGAGTAAAACTAAGGCTAATTAAAAGTTTTATTATACCTCTTCTTAGTTACAGCGAGCTTGTATATGGCAACTTAGATGTTGTATCTATGTAAGGAGAAGTTGCAATTAGCTCTAAACACTGCTGCTAAATACGTATACTCTAGAAAAAAATTTGAGCATATTTCCGATTACTTAATAACAATTTTAAACTGTGACATTACTACCTACTATAAAATAAGTAACCTCATTTTTCTACACAAACTGATTTCTTCTCGTTCACCTTATTGTTTATTTTCTAAACTGAGTTTTCTTCAATCCACCCTAGTGTGCAATTTACGAGTACCTGATTGTAATTACCTTGGGTCTTCTAGATTGTTTTTTGTTGGTGTGGTCAAGTTGTGGAATGTGTTATATAGTCAAATTAAATTTATCCGATGCCCAAAGCACTTTAAATTGGCAGTTACAAGTTTTTAAAATTGTTAAAATTTGAATTTTTTCCCCCTTTTTATTTTTCATTTAAATATTATTGTTCATATATATAAACAATTAATCGCTTAGTACTTGAATTTAATTTAAATTGATGTACTCCATAAGACCTCAGGTCTCAATGTACTATCACTATTATACAAATAAATAGTCCAAGTACAACATTAACCAAAAACTGGTCTGATGAGGCTATGTATATACATATGAGAATGTGTATATAAGTATGTGGTAATAGCCGAAACATATGTCAACAATTACCAGGTTAAATTTTTCCATTTCTTATCTTTGTCATGTTTGTTGAATAAAAAAGCATTGGTCAATTAAGTAAAATTTTACGATCATATTGGTCTTTGCGAAATGACTGCAAGTTCAGTGTAATTCTTAATATAATAAATAAATAAAGATTTTTGCATTCAAACGGAGCAATTGAAATTTTGTGACTTTTCAAAATGACTAAAAAATCACTTTTTTTGGACTTTTTGCGCTTGTGTCTCCATCAGATCTTATTCGATTCTCGACAACAACAAACCGCTACAAATAAACTCAAATTATGTTTTGAACGGTGCACAATTGATTTAGGTTGAAAAAGAAAATGTATGCAAATATGGCAAAAAAGTCAGATAAGTGCAAAAACGGGTTTTTTAGAGATGTCTACAAGAAACCAGATACTTTTTTGTGTAAGCTAGTGTTATTATTAATTTTCATTTTTATTTTAGACAACGCCGTAGAAAACAGTTCTTTTTTATCTCAGGATAGACTTTTTACTAGTTTTTTGCAGAAACTAGATTTTCCTATGCCAAACGGGTTTCGCTAGCAAATCGGTGTTGGACATACGAGGGCCATTTGAGAAGTTAGTGAATATTTTAATCTCCCGCGTGGTAACTTTAAATGCAACACTAATCCTGTTAATTATCATCATCTGTGAAGTGTTTGGCAGCCATTGACAGCAGGCAATCTTGTGAGTTTTTGCGAAAATGGATGGGTGCCACGTTTGCTCACTCTCGACCATAACCGCGATCGTGTGACTGATTCAAAGGCGTGTTTGACGATGTTGAACAAAGATAAGAAGGATTTTTTCCATCGATTAGTAACCGTGGACGAAACATAGATCCATCACTACACGCCAGAGGCAAAGAAACTGTCGAAAAAGTGGACTTCACCGACCGAAAGTGCTCCGAAGAAAGCGAAAACGGTGCTATCAGCCGAAAAACTTATGGTGATAGTATTTTGGAATGAACGCGGTATAATCTACATCGATAACCTTCCACCAAAAAGAACGGTCAATGGCGAATATTATGCAGCCGAATTGGACATTTCAACGACGCTTTTAAAGAGAAACGTCCCCATTTGGCGAGGAAAAAAGTGCTCTTCCATGAAGACAATGCGAGCGTTCACACATACACAGCTCACATGGTAAAATTTCGTGAATTGAAGCACAAATTGCTTCCTCATCCAGCATATTCTCCAGACTTCGCCACAGCGATTACTTCGTGTCTCGAAACATGAAGAAATGGCTCGGCGGAAAGAGATTCTCCTAAACTAGAAAATTTATATTTTTGATTTTTTTTTTAAATTTTTGTGTACAAAAAAGAAAGATGACGTAGTTTCCGTCAATATGGCGATCCACAAAAGAATTTTTGATGAAAATTGGCTGAGGTACGGTCGCTCAAAGCTATCTACTATTGTATGATTTTACCAATTTTTTACCTTGTGTTAGTTTAAATTTTTACACACAAAAATAATGTTTATTCAATAAAGTATTATTGATATACTTAAATCCACTCAGATAAAAGTTATACTCAAAAATTAAAAAAAAAATCAAAATATATAAATTTTTTAGTTTTTGAAATAGTTATTTAACTTATTTTGTTGCAAAAATAAGTGTTCTGACTTTATAAATTGCCATTTTGATAGGAAATCTGATTCTCAACAAAAATTTATGCAATGTGTAGACATTAAAAATATAGTATAGTTTTTGAGATATAGTTAAAAAAATAAAAAGTGGAAAAATTTGCACCGTTCATTTTTGCGTTTATCATTTATAGGGTACAATTGAACATATAGACAACAAAATACCTTTAAAGAATGAGTTCCTTATTCAAATACATAGTCAATAGCCTACTAGCAGGGCAAGTAAAAATAAAATCAAAAATATGGAACATCAACAATTTGTGCATTTTCTTCTAAATGAAGCAATTTAAAGACGGTCATAGATAAATGGCTTCCTTTAGTTAAGCACAGAGGTAGTAGGCTATATATCACTACGAAAATTGTTTCAAAAATTTTTCTCGGAAATATTCAAAGTTGAAGTTGGAATTTCAGAAGAAAAAAATTGAAATTGCATATTTTAAGTGTTGTAAAAAAGAATAAAAGCAATTTTTTAAGATTCTGACCTTAAGACCTGCTTAATTAAACTATCCTTACGAAAACTGCATAATTATTTTTATTTTGGAATATTTTCTAAAATAAAAGATATTTATGCGTTTCTTAGAGAACCTTTTAATATACAGATTAACATAGGAATTCGACCTTGCAACAAAAAGCGCAACATCTAAGAAAAATATTTTTCAACTTTTTTTTCCGAATCTTATTTAAATACATAGAGCTTTCAGATAAGCTTTCAGCGCATGAAAAAGTTCATAATTCGGAAATTTCTGAACAGGTCTAATGTACACACATACATTTACAAACACCAGCGCTTTATTTGTAAAGTGTTCAACATCTCTTGTAAATAATAATCGTTTATATATGTGTGTATGTATACGTTGTGAATGGACGAGTAGTATAAAAAAAGAAGACAAATGATTTGCCAAAAACTGTCACACCTCTTGCCGCAGTTCAAACAACCGGAGGAGTGTTGCGCAACGGTTCCACCAGCGAACTTCGCAATAGAATGGAGTGTCAGTGTGCTCACACCCAGCGAGTTGCAGGAAGTTTTTAAATCGTCGATGGTTAAGTCCATGACCTCTAACAAAATGCACACATTTACTCACCACACTCATTACATTATGTAATGAAATTGACTTAGCGCAAAAAGCTTCTGATGCATTAAACAGTGAACTGTAAATTCATTACCTAATATTTCTGCCTTAACTTTTTCTCGCATGCGTGCTTGAACTCCGGACTTGTATCCTGTTGATGCTCTTGCACCGTCTGTTGCAATGCACACCAATTTGTTCCAAGGTAAATTCATACGAACCAGACTCTCATCAACGCATTTAAAAATATCCGCTCCTGTTGTTGTTCCTTTCATTGGAATTATGTCCATAAGTTATTTTGAAATTAATATCAACGCCGCGTAAAAATATGGCTAACTGTGCAAGATACTTAACGTCAGTGCTTTCGTCCAACGCTAACGATACTGCAACAGCCGAAGTAATTTGTTCCTGAAGATGTTCCTCAATGTTCGTTGCAACACACGTCTGGCCACCGTCGTACGTGGCTAATCGCTCCATATTTTGGGACCTCTTCTTTTGATATAAAATGCACTGCTGTCAATATGCAGCTTTTAATAAAATCACCATCTGAAAATGTGTGGTTGCTACATACTAACTGCTTTACTATTTCATAGCTGACTCGGACTGCGTCATTACAAGATTTTTTGTATACATATATATAAAAATGATTTCAAACTTACTATGTCATTTAATCCGAAACCTGGCTTAAGTCTTTCATATAAAACATTTCTGTCTTCGCCTTGTAAGCAATCGTATTGCTGCGCATAGAACTTTCGTAATGCTTCTTAATATTAAAAACTTTACATATCAAATGTTTTTTGCATATTAGGCTTTGCGACTTCCTGCCATGATTCCTACATAGGTATATCCCCATTCTAAATTGAAGTTAATTTTTTTTCACATCAATAGCACTTTCACATATTTTCAAATAACTTGAAATAAACCGCTCTTAGCAGAATTACAAAACAAAACCTTTTTCATAAATTTCTTTTAAAACTGAAAATGTGAATTAAAATTTCTACCGACATTTCAGACACAAAACTCAAAGTAAGGTAGTTTATTCGCTTACAAATGGAGTACAATTATAAAATAAACAGACAAGTTGTAGTATTATTTTGACATAAACAAACTATTAGCAGAAAAAGTTTACAAAATTTTTAAGAAAAGAAAAATTCAGTTTGACCTACTGTGGAGAACAATAAAGCGAGAACATAAACAAAAAAAATAATGACAAGCCGCACAAATGCTGTGAGTCAGATCGAATACTTCCCCGCAAGCAGTCACTACACCACTGAACTAGACATCAACACTTTATGAATTACGCTCTTTTGTATTCCTCTTGCTATTTAGTACCACCTGGGAAAAGCTGTTTTATTGATAAAATTTTAAACAAAAATATACATACTTGTACTTTTTCCCGGTTTGACGTTAGCTTCAACATCTCACACACACATATAAGACACAATAATGACTTCATACTCTTTTCCTCGGGTCATAAAACGTCCCCTCGTCAAACCCTACTCTGCTCACCTGTAATCATACGTGCCTTTTTCCCATATGTGCTGAAATAGACATCACTATTCTGAACTATCAATATTCAGTATATATCAGCTGAGTAAGAAGTTCGTAGATCAGATCGAAATATTCCGAAAAATATTTTTTTGTGATTTTCATAAAAAATTGCTTGGAGTAAAAAGTTCTTACGATTGGACAAAAATAATCGAAACAAAAAAAGGTTAATTTTTTTAATTTTTTGGGTTTAGTGTCACAGTGGCTCAAAGTTCAACTTTGAACACCAAAAATGTTCTGTGAAGCTTTTTACAAAAGATATAGCGTTATAGGTAATTTGTTTGAAACAAAATATGTAGCATATTGGCGGAAAGACCATTATTTTTACTTTATAAAAACCAATTTATCTTCTTCTATCGCTTTTCTACGAGTTGTACGGAAATTTGAATGAAAAATGGTAAAAGTGGCAATTTTGCAAACTTTGATAGAAAAAAAAATTTATGTATTTATATCCCCGAATTTCGACATTTTTTTTTATGTAGTATGTGGGAGTTTTTTTTGAATAATTAAAAGATAAAAATTGCTTTTATAAACTGCTCTTATTAATTTGTATTTATCGAAATTTACAAAATTACTAACTTGGGACTGCACTATACTTTTCAAAAAATGTTTGTCTGAGATTTTATATATGGGTCATTCCATCTATAATGGGCCTATCATTACCCTCATGTTTTTTTAAATAGGCTGAAACTTTTTTCAGTGATTGGTCTATCATGTAGTAGATATACAAAAATTAGATAAAATTTTTTTAACCAATATTATTGCTTAAAAAAAAGTTTCAAATTGTGTTAAAAAAAACTCGTAAGTAAAACAAAAAAAATTCATTGATGAATATAAAAAAACCAACACAATCCAAATTAGCTTTTATATTATTTTTAGGTAGTTGTGTACTAGTAGATGACAAAAAAACTGCAAATCTGAATAAATGAAGGCCTGAACGGTTTCTATGTAGTAAATGATAAAAAAATTTACCTTCCAAGAAAACATCAATTTCCCAAATACTCCAAAATCGATTTCAACTTTTTTAGGCTCAAAATTTTCAGAACATATAGGAGTACCATCCCTGAAAATTGTATCCATGTTTTTTTTACTAAGATTTATGATTTGCAATGTAAACTGAAACATTGAGAATGAGTCCGAGAGAATAAAATTTGAATTGATTTCAGCCTGCTTAGGCTCAAAATTTTCAGAACATTCAGGAGTACCATCTCTGAAAATTTCATTCATTTTTGTTCACCTTATTTCATTTTACAAGCATCTTAAATTAAGATTTATTATTTGCAATGTAAATTGAAACATTGAGAAGTAGAGCGAGAAAATTTGAATATTCCGTTATATTTCTTTCATAAATTTTCCACTGTATACACTCACTTTAGATGCTTGTAAAATGAAATAAGGTGAACAAAAATGAATGAAATTATCAGAGATGATACCCCTGAATGTTCTGAAAATTTTGAACCTAAAAAGGCTGAAATCAATTTAAATTTTATTCTCTCGCTTTCATTCTCAATGTTTCAATTTACATTGCAAATCATAAATCTTAACTTTAAATGCTTTTAAAATCAAATAGGGTGAAAAAACATGGATAAATTTTTCAGCGATGATACTCCTGTATAGTCTTAAAATTTTGAGCCTATAAAAGCTGAAATCGGTGATTGAGTATTTGGAAAATTGATGTTTTTTGAAAAAGTCAATTTTTTTATCTATTACCACATAGAAACCGTTCAGACCTTAATCTATTCAGATTTGCAGTTTTTTGCCATATACTAGTACGCATCTACCTAAAAATAATATAAAAGCTCATTTAGATTGTGTTGGTTTTTTTATATTCATCAATGAATTTTTTTGTTTTACTTACGAGTTTTTTTTAACACCATTTGAAACTTTTTTTAAGCAATAATATTGGTCAAAAAAATTTATCGTTTTTTTTATATCTTCTACATGATAGACCAATCACTGAAAAAAGTTTCAGCCTGATTAGAAAACATGAGGGTAATGCTAGGCCCATTATAGATGGAATGACCCATATGATATGTGAATTATGCTGATTTTTTGAATATAGCTAAGAGCTTAAAAAGTCAAAAATGAGACATTTCACAAAGTTTAACAATAAAAAAATATATCCTTAGATTTCCTTAATTTTCTAATATATGATGTATGAAGGAATGGTTAACTTGGTTAAATGATGTTCACACACTGCGTTCGTCGTTCGAACAATCTAATTTAGATTCATCTCTCTCAGAAGCTGGCAGTAATGCAATCAATGTAGTTGCACTATGTTTACCAACTATTTGTCTTCAACACCTAAACGTCTACTTTCAAAATATTTCGGAAATGCGTACAAAGTCTAATATTATTTAATCTTGGTCATCATAACTATATTTTGATATAATCGTTCTTATTGAGACATGGCTAAATGCTGACTTTTTTAGTGAGGAATTTTTCGACCCCAACCTTTACCAAGTGTACCGAAAGGATAGGGATGCCAGTAAAACGAGTTACACAAGAGGTGGTGATGTACTCATATCAGTAAAAAGTGCAATTTGTTCCGTTTCGGTTCTCCCTTGATTAGTTGTTTGTGTCAATTATTGGTGCTTCCGGAAAATTCTATTCGTGTGCTTCCTATATACGAGTATATATAGATTGGATACTTTATACATGGGTCATGTAGATATTGTAAATGACCTTGCGAGCAGAGGCGGATACTAGGGGTCCACTATGAGGCTGTAGCCCCCCTGGGATCTGCTGAAAAATATTTTGATACAAGATCGTTTCAGAAAACCTAAAATCGCTAGTTGCAAAAATCTTTTTTTTTTCATATTATTAAGATTAAGTATGAAAACCCATTCTCTTACAAGTCTCAATTCTCTTGTCAAATCGGAAAAAAACTTAAAAGTTATTCAAAAATCAATGAAAATAGGTAATTTCCATATATACACGCATTCCCGTGTATAAGCTATTGACTATGTAATTGAATAAGGAACTATGTATGTAATTGGTTAAAGGCATTTTATCGTCTTATATGATCAATTGTACCCTAAAAGTGACAAATCTAAAAGTACTTTTAAACTTATGCTTCGAATTTTGAGAACGGTGCAAATTTGTCCCATTTTTATTTTTTTTAATTATAACTCAAAATCTATAAATTTTTGGTATATACACATCGTCAGATTTTCTTTAGGGAAAAAAATTTCCCATCGAAGCGGCATTTTATGAAGTCAAAATACTTATTTTTTTTAACAAAAAAGTTAAAAACCTGGTTGAAAAAACTGTTAAATTAGCAAACGAATTAAACGTTTAGTTAGTTAACGAATGTTGTTGTAAAATAGATAGTTCCTTATGCAATTACATATGTATGTAGTCAAACGCCTATATACGGGAATGTATGAATATATGGAAATTAATTTTTGTAATTGATTTTTGAATAACTCTTGCATTTCTTGTCAAAAGGGGCATATTCACTTTGTTATTCCGTTTCTGAAAATAGGCAGAATTGGAGAACTTATTCATATATGGGACATTTCAGG
Organism: Meiosimyza decipiens; assembly: GCA_963680825.1. Taxonomy (NCBI): domain Eukaryota; kingdom Metazoa; phylum Arthropoda; class Insecta; order Diptera; family Lauxaniidae; genus Meiosimyza; species Meiosimyza decipiens. The sequence goes on from OY804259.1 coordinate 42,915,984, forward strand.
CGAAGCGGACAAGGAAAATAAAGTGAGGTCGCGAAATTTGTTTACATTCCGGTTAGTTATACATTTAGTAGACAAAAATGTGCACACACAATTTTTTTTTCGAATGAGGCCTACCTGCCGAGTTATGTTGTTCTAAAGAAGTGGCGAAGTTTAAGGACCGTAATTTTTGAGCGCTGTTATTGGAATCAAGGAATTTATAATAATATATAAACAATATTTCTTTAACTAGTAAAATAATGCTCTTTTTAATTTTTAGGTCAAATAACCACAATGTTTAATATTTTATTAAAAATTTTGTAAGTTAAATATCTGCTTCCAAAAATTCATTCTTCATATAACGTCAATTTTTATAAGTCCATAATTTGACAACCAAGCCTCATATAGAAAAAATTAATGGCTTACACCTTCTAGAAGTACAATTAAACCGAATATGCACAAATTTCAAAATTTCATTTTTTTCTCCTTTCCATCGAATTGTTTCAATATTTTCGATAATTTCCATATTTTTTCGAATTTTTCAATTTGATTCTACTTAATTTCATGCTTTCCATATTTTAAAGTTTTTTTCAACTGTTTCAACACTTCTGAACCTCTTTCAACCACTTTAATTTCATTTCGACTTGTTCAACCTCTTCAATGACTTTTTTACATATATTTAAAAGGTACTTTCAATGCAGTGTAGGGTATGGGAGTTTCGGCCTGGCCGAAGATAACGCCTTTACTAGTTTTAATTAATTTTTTTTATTTATTTCTCAAATGATTCAGAGCCGCAATATACTACCCTTATTTGGATCATATGATTTCAAAATTAAAATTAACATTCCAGGGTAAATTTTTGAGCATTTTACCCATTGAAGGTTTAAAAGCGGTAAGTCACTCGAATGTGTCAGTTGACAAAATCGTGGAGGTTGCTCTCACTTACGAAAGTGATTTAAATTGCACTGAGATAGAGCTTTAGTCCAAAATTCAACTGTGGCATCGGTGTTGTTGTAAAACCGATTTCAAAGGTGCATTGAATGCAGTGAAAGGATTGACCATTATCAAAAGCAAAAAAATGGAATCGGTATTCCCAAGAATCAAAATTCTACAGCAAATATTTTCCACGATTCCAGTAACCTCGGCAACATCAGAACGAAGTTTTCCTGTGTTAAAACGATTAAAATCGTATTTATGATCTACAGTGAGAGAAGATCGCTTGAATGGATTGGCTTTGGGAAATAGTCATAAAGAAATCGATATCAGATCGGCTAAAATTTTTGAACTATTTTGCCAGAAGAAACTTCGCCGTCTTGAAACCCTCGACTGTACTACTGAAAAGATAGAAAAAAAACTCGATGTTTAATAAATACGCTAAATTTAACCTTTTTTTTTGTTATATGGGGCATTTCATGCGAAGCCGACAAAGAAAATAAAGGGAGGTCGTGAAATTTGTTTAAGTTCCGGTTAGTTGTACAACTAGTAGACTTAAATGTGCACACACAATTTTTTTTTTGGTATGAGGCTTTATTGCCGGGTTAGGACTTCTGAAGAATTGTAGATGTTTGAGAATCATCATTTTTGAACGCTGTTTTGAGTTTATAATAAAATATAAAAAATATTGTTGTAACGGTTACAAAGGATGCTTTTTTTTAATTTTTTAGTCAAATTAAAGTTTTAAGTTATTGTATGTATAGAAAACCCGTAGTACTAATTTCAAATCAGATTTTTAGTAACTTCGATACAATATTTTTGAATAATTTAACTTCAAAAACAAGCCTTAAGTATATAGATGTTTCACAAAAAATATTATAACGTGATCGGTATTAGTTAAGGAGATAGATAAATCGAAGTAATTAAGCAAGAGCAAGGTGCCATGCAAAATGAGCAAGTATGCACTTAAGTTCACATGAGACACTAAACTAAACTAATGTAGATCACATTTTAAAATTTTTACCATATTATTTGTTTACTTTAAGCTATGTTTTAAAGTTAAAAAAAATGTGTCGAAATAGTTTAAGTTCTGAGATGAAATGTTCACTTAAGGTTTTCCTCAAGAAAAAAAAATCTAATTTCAAATCTGATTTCATAATTGAAAGGAGCAGTAAATTTTCTATAGCAACCACAATATTTAATATTCCGTTGAAAAATTTGTTAAATTCGAAAAAACGGCAAACAGAAATTTGTATAAAGATACGTAAAACCGCGTTTGCGTAAACTGTTATACAAATTCTATGTTTTCGTGCGCACTAAAACATATGTACACACGTTTGTGTGTATAAACGTTGATATCTGTCGCTAGGTACTCTACGCTTGCTCTAATTCGATGTAGCTTGGCCTATCGTTTAGTGTTGGGAAGTATTTTGAGTATATTATTAAAGCTAGGACAGAGTATGCAGCGACTGGCTTTTTTTTTTTTGCGAGAAACTTGTTTTCTGCAATACCGTTAACCCAAAAGCATTTGATTTCGGGCAACGCGGTATTGCATCAGACCTTTGTTAGGAAGCTGTAAATGAATTCTCATTCTTTTGCATTTTGAGACCAGCGGAGTAAACACCAGCTTAAAATTAAAAAGTGATTATTTAAAGTTAAAAGTTTTTAAAACAGTTTTTAATTTGTGAAACATAAGAACTAGAAAATCAGGAATCAAGGAATGATATATAGAACTGTTAATAAAAGGAGCGTAAGTACAGTGCGAGGAGAACATTCTAAATCATGGTTTAAGCACAAAAAGATCAATTCATTTAGATTCGCATTAGCAACTTTAATTTTTAAAATTGCATTAACCAACAATTTTATCATCAAGTAAAGCGAAATTACAGAAATCTGGATGATGGTGATGGCTTGAATATGCGCAAAATTTAAATATCCTAAGAAAAAAAAATTAATGTTAACTACGAACGCTGGTTTTAATTCATCTACAGAAGAAATATTTTAAAAACCCAAAAACCAAAACATAAGTTACCTACGATCGCAAAATTTGGGCACAAACTTTAAGTTTCCTGCGACCGAAAATTTAAGTTGCATAGGAAACTCGAAGCTTAAGTTACATACAAAAAAAACAAAATGCACCTACGATAGCGAATTCGAGACACCTTTAAAAATTAACTTCGAGTCACTTTCGAACATTGAATTTGAAATCAGTGGTAAATTGGCATAGTATTTAATCTCACCTTTGCACTTTGATTTCGTTAAAAATGCGTTTAAATATTATTTAAACAAGTTTTCTTTTTTTTGGAATTAATATATATAAAAATGTATATATATGTAAAGCCATTCAATAATCTTTGATTATATATTTATATGTATATTAGGGTGTGCCATTTTTGAGCAAGTTTATTTTTTCAACTAAAAAACAGGCTTAAAACTTTCAGAAAGGTGAAAAAGGAAGCCTCTAAAAATTTGAGCTCTTAATATTAACATTTAGAGGTGCCTGTTTCTAACTTTCCATTTTCCATATAAATTACATGGAAAAAAATAATTTTTTTTTTCTTTTTGTTGTAGCTTGACATGAGAGCATTGTAGAAATGAACTGAAACATTATTTTAGTAGGAAATTGAACGCTCTACAAAAAAAAAAAAAAAAAATTTTGTCTATAATTTTACTGAGCCTAATGCATAATTACTTTTGTTTAACAGTTAATTAAATAATAAAATAATATAATTTTATTTTTTTTTTTGTAGAGCGTTCAATTTCTTATTAACCTCCACACGGTTACCAATGTTTTACTACGGTAACGGTCACTATTAATATATGTTAATATTTTTGTTTTCATACAAAATGTATGCGAATTTACACATTTACTATGATTTTTGAATTTAAACATTGCGTTATAGCAAGCCTTGTAAGAGTTGCTATTGTTACAATATTTTTGGGGGTAACCTAGGATTCAGTTGCTGCGTTTCTTTGTCAGTTTGTTTTGAAAGTCCTTAGTAGAAGTGATATTTGTAATTATAAAAAATATACATATATATATCTAATAAGTGGCAGGTAAAAATAAAAAATTTAAAACTCTGAGTGCTTCTTCTGTGGCTCAGTAAGTACAAGATGAATTATTTTTAAACTTAGCTACTTATTCAATGTTCAGGTTATCGTTTAAAATGCAGGCAAAATACTATGAGCATTTAATTGCCAATATGGACTCGGATGAGGACAATACGGAAACAGAGGTAACAGACGAAACAGAAGGACACATGATTAATGAGGATATGATTGTGTATCAGCCTGAAGGAGATCATGGGGAAATTGAGTTCGAATTTGAGGATGAAACCGAGGAAGCTGAAGTAGCAGGAGCGCCTTATTCTAAGGAGGAAGGATAACATTTTTTTATGGTTAAGGATGGAACAATATGGAGCAAAATTCCGCCCGATTTGCAACGAATGAGGCAGCAAAATATATTTCGTGAAACTCGTTTTATACGGTTGGAGCAACTATTCACTCGTTGAAAACTGACACTACTGAAAATTTTGTCCCGGATGAAGATGATCGTGGTCATTCCAAAGTAAAAAGATCTTGCTATATATCCTACCACGAGGAACACAAACGAAAACGCGCAGCTAGGAAAATTTGTATCCAGTCCAAGAAGTCTGTTTGTATTGAACATAGCAAAGTTCAAACAAAATGTGAAGACAGCTTCAAAAACTTAAAATCACTAAATATAATAATAAATTAATAAAATTTTTTAAGCTATCGGTTTTTCAATAAGCTATTATTGAAAAATGCTTTCTTATTATTAGCTAACATTGTAATAACATAAAATATGCCCATAAAAAAACAAAATGTCTGATATAAAAAAAAATATTAACACATGTAAATAGTAACCATTTAGGGGATAAAAACGACAGTTTTTCAAAAAGTAACGGAAAAAATCAATATCTACAGCGGTTTTTAAGTTTTTCGAAAAGAGGTTGAAAAATTAGTCACGTGTGAAGGTTAAAATAATGTTTCAGTTCATTTCTACAATGCTCTCATGTCAAGCTACAACAAAAAGAAAAAAAAAATCATTTTTTTCCATGTAATTTATATGGAAAATGGAAAGTTAGAAACAGGCACCTCTAAATGTTAATATTAAGAGCTCAAATTTTTAGAGGCTTCCTTCCTTTCTGAAAGTTTTAAGCCCGTTTCTTATTTGAAAAAATAAAGTTGTTCAAAAATGGCACGCCCTAATTTATATGTATATGAATACATAAATATATATATATATATATAGATACATATATATGGCGAGTTAAAAAATGGCGACATTCGCGTTTCACAAATTGAGTTTTTTTTAATATCATAAAACCTTTTTAAATGATGTTCAACTAAATATTTTCATTAAATTTGCACATCAGTTTTTCTTTAAGATATGAAGTTAACCTAAGTTTAAATTTAAAAATAAATATTCTTTAAAATTATTTAAACTAAATGAATTCTATAAATTAAATATAATAATAATACTTAAGTCCAATAAGTCTTAAATCTAAGGTTAATTTGAAAGTTCAAAATGTATATAGCATACTGATTTTCTTTTGTTTTTATTAAAGCTTAATTTAATCAAAGTTTAAGTAATTTCTATTATTATTTTCAATTATACGTCAACGGAAATTCATAGAATTATTTAAAAATAAAATTATTTAAATAATTAGATTATACAAAAAGACTTTATATTCTTCTAATCTCTTCCTAAAATTTTTGTGCATGGGTTAAAAGATTACTCAAGTATCTCAAGCTCTGTATTTTAAAATTTCAAAAAAGATAATTAAGCTTTAAAGTAAAAGAAAACAAAATCAGTTAAAAGCAGAGAGAGAGTGTATGAGAAGATGTAAATTTTATTAGCTTAAAAATAATTCCTAACATGAGAGAGCTAAGATCCTTCTGGAAGCAGTGTATCATATCTACAATGGACCCATCGTCGTGGATGCAGAAGGTAAAAAACTGTAAGTTTTACTTTTTTTGTTCAATTTTACTTTATTATTATTAATGTTGTAACTCTCGTCATTCGAACTATAAATAATGCATTTTGAGAGGGAATTTGAAAGAAAAATGAAACAACAAACCAAACCTCTCGTTATAATCGCTCAATTTTGGCACAGATTACTATGTTTCATTTTCATGCGTTTCGCGAAGTTTAATGTAATTTTGAGCATACGCTTTGTCAGTTTCGTTTAACTTCTTTTTTTTTAATTTTTACTCTCCTGCACTATTTAACACAAACAGTGTTAGTGTATGAACGTAATTTTTTGAATTATTAGACGCTGTAGTTTCCAATCTATTTAATATTTGTTTTTAATTTTCATTATTTACTTTTTTATTCTATGGTTGGGTTAGGGTAAGACCTGAGGCAGTCACATCTTTTACCTCTCACTCAAATGCAAAAAATCTGTACCCTTAAGACAAATACCTCATATTTAATGGCTTTTAGCGATTTAGTTTGTTTCGTTACAGTTTTCTTTTCGTCTTAATTAGTATACCAATTATTACAGCGTATACAATTTGGTTTCATTCGATGATCTTGTTTTTTTTTGCTGTATGGTTTTCTTCTTTTATATAAATGATAATAAAAGTGAATAGTTAAGTATGGAGCACAAACCCCGACTTAGCGGACGAGTTTAGACCCGGAACGACTAGCATGCACACCCGCTCCATAAGCACTTAAGTCCACCTGTCTTATGATTCCACAGGGCAGGATTTTGTTCTTTTTTTTAAAAAAATAATTTCACCATTATTATTATCATTATTATAAAAAATTACTAAACATGATATTATTTTCATACTCTACACAGAGGGTATATTCACTTTGTCATTCCGTTCGTAACGCATAGAAGGGGGCGTGGCAGGTATGAAAAAGTATATATATTCTTGATCAGCGTCACCACCTGAGTCGATATAGTTGTGTCCGTCTGTTTGTCCGTCTGTCTGTGTGTCTGTCTGTTGAAATCAGGTTTACGAGAAAACTAAGCAAGCTAATTCAATGAAATTTGGCACAAAGGTCACACTTTCTTGTAAGCTGCTAGCATGGTGATATCGGTTCACAGCCACGCCTTCCGCCCATACTCTATGTAAATATACCCAAGTCCATTTTGAAAAAAGTTGCTGCGATTTTGATACAACTTGGTGATTTGGTGAAGATGGGAACAAAATTAAAATTAGGCTAGGTTTGAAGATTGCAAAGGCTCTAAATTTTAACTGTTATAACGTCATAGCTTGTAAACCATGCTAGATATTGTGATGAAATTTGGTACACGAATAAAGATTTTATATATCTTAAATTGTTCATAAAGTGGGCGGAATTGTAAAAGTGGGCGTGACACTTTTTAGCAATTGAAATTGACGTTATAAAAAGAGAACTAACAACGCAATCGATATCAAATTTAATATGGCTAAAAGGTGTCTTTGGCATAATAGTACCGGTGGGTGTGGCACCTCCCTCATTAACATAAAGTTGTAATTGCTATTTTGAATAAACTATTCGAGCAATTGATCTGAAATTTGATGTAAGTGGTTTACTGGGTATTAGGTATAAATAAGTCTAAAGCTGGCGAAATATCAACAGTGGGCGTGGCACCTCCCATACAATTAAAATACCTTAAGTGGCATAACTCTCGAAATATATGAGCAATCATACTGAAATTTAGTGTCAGAGGTTTGTTTATGGAAAGCTATTTCTGGATTGTACCAGTGGGTGTGTCACCGCCCTAAATTTTAGGAATAATTACGGCACACATCGCAAACTATACAAGCTATTGCGCGAAAATATGGCTTGTGCATGTCAATCCCGAATATCATTTATTGAAACAAAAGTGGGCGGAATTGGAGAAGTGGGCGTGACATATTTCATGTTTTACATTTCTATTCTATTTTTTCACGATTTCCCATATACTTTTGACATTTTTAACCTATTACCTTTTCCCATCCAATTTCATTCGACATTTTCTTTATTCTTTCGACTTTTTCATCAATTTTTCAGCGTTTTTCATATATTTCAACATATTCAATTTCTTTAAACTTTCTTCAATGGTTTTCATATTTTTTCAACATTTTCAGTTTTTTCCAACACTTTTCAACATTTTTGAACCTTTTTACATTATTTTCGACTTATTCAACCTTTTCAACATATTTTTAACATTTATTTAAAAAGTACTTTAAATGCAGTATGTGAGCTTCGGCCTGGCCGAAGATAACACCTTTATTAGTTTTATTATATATTATTATTAACAAATTTCAAAATCTAATTTTTTTTTACTGTCGGCCTTGCATGAAATGTCCCAAAAAATATAAATATTGAAAAATTCAATCAAAAAAATGTCAGCTCCCCGTCAAGAAAATTCTAGATCCGACACTGCTTGCGGGTGGTGTGCTTACTGAAAGCCACTTTTGCATTGTAGGTGACTTTAACTTAAATATTGTTTCATGGTCCAGAAGCTTCAATAAAATTTTGCTTATTCGAACCAATCTAAATTCAAGTAATGAAATGTTTATATTGATAAGTTCTTATGTTTAGACTTATAGCAAAATAAGTTAAATAGAATTCTTGATTTTTTTCCTTATTATTGTATTGAAGAATGTGAGATGTCAATTTTTGAACCTAGTGGTCACCATTTGCCACCTTTAGCATTATATATTAAATTCTATGAATTTTCATTTAAATCTATTTGTAAACAAAATAATAATTTTAATTATAATATCGAAAGCTGTAATTTTCAGGTCCTTAATAATATTATTGAAGAATTGAATATGGAGGGTAATTTGTTGCCTCTGAACACTCATGATGCCTTTTATATTTATAAATCAATGTTTTTAAAAGTGTGTAATGGCGATAATTGTCGTCTTCCGAAACAAGTCAATAAATTGCCGTGGTACACTGAATCCTTCAAAATGTTAAAAAACTTAAGTTATAAATATTACAAACTTTATAAGAGTACTGGCAGTACTGAGTACCAAATGAAGCACAATCATTATGTGAGAGAATTCAATTTCTTGGATAAAGGACTACATCAGTAGGTGTGAGGGTAATATCAAATCGAATCTAAATATTTTTTTGGAGCTTTATAAACTTAAAAAAATCTTCGTCGAACTTACCGACCCATATGTTTTTAGGTAAAGAAGTGTCTAAGTCACCTCAAGACACAGTAAATCTTTTTGCAAGGCATTTTCATCGAATTTTGAATCAGACAACTGATGGCCTTAAGAATACTTCTATGATTGACTTCGGGAAGTTATATTTTTTTTAAGATGAAATATGGCATAGTATTCTTGCCTTAGATCAATCAAAGTGATATTAATGGCTTGTCTCCTGATCTTATTTTTTTCATCTTTTAATAGATCATCACAATCAGAAATTTTTTGGAACAATGAGAAATAACTGCGATCACGCCAATCATCTTAGCACAAGTGTCGTCGTGGGGTCAACACGTGTATTTTTGATGCGTTCATATTTTTTGATTTTTCTAAATATCATAAATCCTATTTTAATATAAAATGCCGTGTGTTTGTAATCTAAAGGTTAAACGTGGGCAAGATAAAATACAATTCTCGGTTGCAATGCGTTCCACCACAGTTCGTGTATGAATTTATCTTTAAATGAAATATCATATATGCAAACAAGTAATCAGCAAATTTTTTGCATTGCCTGCAAAGCTGAAAGACGTGCATCACTTCGTTCTCCACCGACTGTTTCGTCCCAAGCCGTTGTAACAACAAGAGCGGAATTAGATCCCGCCAAAAAAAATTGGAAAAGAAAGCCTACCCTTCAGTCTTTTTCGTCAATATCCGCAGTTGCAGCAAAAAGAGCGGGATTAGATACCGCTAAAAAAATGATTTTTTCTCCAGCAGCTGAGCAAATTCAATCTCAATTTCAAGCAAAATAGCACCAAAAACAACTACAACAGCAAATACAGCAACAAGCGCAGACGCAACAACATAAAAAAAACAGCAACTACCAAGTTAAATTCAATCACAAGTCTCAACCACCGACAAAAACAGAAATCAAATAAAATCATCGTGGCGAGTTTGGAAGAAAATGAGACACCAATATCCATTGAAGTCTTGTACGCTGAGATAATGGCCTGCGAAAAAATGCACGAGAATACTCTTTGTCTCTTAAGCAAATTGCAAGAAGAGAAGCAAAATTTGCTTGATAAGGTTGGAGAACTTCAGAATGAGGTAAATTTTCTTAAACAAAAGAACAGAGAAATGAGCATAGAAATTGTTGGTGTACCTGACGTTCATAACAATAATGCTTTTGGTATAGCTCTTAAAATTTTCTCAGACGGACTGGACACAATTATAACTGGAAAACATATAGATGATTGCTACGTTATGACTTTTAAAACCAGGGCTAATGCTGCGCAAAGTACTCTTCCTAATGTCTTATGAGTAAAATTTTTACCTCTTAGGAAAAAGAAGGAAATAATGAGGAAAAAACTTGTAAATAGGAATAGGTTGACAACAAAATTGCTTGGTGGAACCAGCAGTGACAAAATTTTTTTAAATGAAAGTCTGCAGGCTTCGACTAGGCTTATTTTTAAGACTGCACAAAAATTTAAAAAAGAAAAACAGTTAGGGTAGGTCTTAAATTGTAATTTTTCGGCGACATGAATTTAAGCAATTTTGATCCTTTGAACAATTTATTTTAAATTCCTTTTGAAATAATCAGCAAGATTTATCGACCTTATTACTGTACGACTGGGTCATTTGAATCAAATCAAATGCAACTTATCTTTGTCGGATCATTGCCTTACATATCTTTGATTTGAAAATGTTACAAAAAACAAGAAAGAACACACCTCTCCGGATATGAAAAAGCCAGTTACGAATTTTATTGAGCTGAATAAATACCTCCTCCATGAATCCTGGAAAAGTGTTTATGATGAACCCAATCCATCAATCACATTCAAAAATTTTTGTGATATTTTGTTTTATTATGTAGATCTGTTTACAAAATATATAAAATCAAGCTCATCAGGTACAAAAAGATTAAAGCCTTGGATGACCTCAGGACTGCTCAAAAAAATAATTATAAGAAGTAAGCTTTTCAAAAAATTTAGAAGAAACCCAAATAATGAGAGCCTTAAATCAAAACATAAAAATCTTTGTAAAGAATTAGCTGTTATAACCTCAATGTATAAAAATGATTTTTACACCAATGGTTAGAGGTAACGTGAAAAAGGAATGGAGGTTAGTAAACGTTATATTAAACAAAACTGCTAGTAATGAAAGTGTATCTGAAGCAAAAGTTGATGGCAGAATTGTTGCTGACCCACTTGAAAAAGCAAATGCATTCAATGATTACTTAGCAATCATTGGAAATGATGTTGTATGCAACAATGGCTTAAACGATTCATCATGCAGTTGTATACATAATGAAAATTCGATTTCCGATAGATTTTATTTTGATCCAACATCCTTCGAGACATACAAAATTGTTATGTTGCTAAAAAACTCAAACTGCAGCACTGAAGGATCCATTTCGAGTGTCTTCATTAAAAAAATAGTTTTCAACATTACTGATGTCCCATGTCACCTTATAAACAAAAGTATAGAGTCTGGCATTTTTCCGGATCAACTAAAAAAGGCGGAAGTAGTTCCATTGCCTAAAAAAGGGAACAAAACCATCCTCAATAATTATAGGCCGATTTCGATTCTTTCAACCTTTTCGAAAATCTTTGAAAAAGTAATCAAGTCAAGAATGATCGGATTTCTAAATAAACATAGATTTTTTAAAGCCTATCAATTCGGTTTTCGAGCAGGTTTATCAACAGAAGATGCTTTATTAAAATTTTTTACAAATATCCATGACTGCTTAAATTGTAAAAAATATCTGCTGCCCTCTTTGTTGATATAACAGAGACATTCGATTCGGTTGACCATAAAATGATGCTAAATAAGTTATATAAGTGTGGTTGTCGAGGTCCTTTGCACAAATAGGGCCGTACACACCATCCTTCATGCTGTCCATCATGCTGGACGAACTCGAATAACTGTAAATTTCGTTTTGCGTTCATATCATACAGCATGCAGTCAAACATCACTTGCAGAAAAATTTTGAGGCGAACACATCACGCGCATTACTCATTTTTCTTCTTTGCTTCTTATTTTGCGGAGGTGATGTGTCCTGTAATAATCAAAAACAATTGTTATCAGCTCCCTAAAAAATAAGATATGTTTCTTAAGAAACCTAAATGTGGCATTAGATTCACTCATTAAATCGCTCCTAACGTTGTCATTTTGTGGTAAATTTTCTTCTAAATCGTCTTAATTTATCCGTAAAAATTTCAGTTCTATGTGTATGGAGTAAAATTATTTTTTTTTATTTTATTTCTATTTTTTCGTGGTCACAAAAGCAAATGCAAAATCTGATTTTTTTTAAAATATGGCTTCTTTCATCAATATTTTTTGAACCACTTATTCAATGAAAGTTTCAATCACAAATATTTGTGTGTCATTTTATCATCATGGTGTCCTAAACAATCAAATTGGACATTTCTAGCTCAAGATATTAATTTTAAAGTGAATGGAGGTCGAAAAATTGAAAAACACACAATATTTCGAAAACTGTACCATTCAAAAAATTTTTATTTTCATATTCGAATTCAGCAAGAAAAACTACATAAAAAAGTAACCTCTTATCCATGGAACATAAAAAAAAATCATTTTGTAAACTAGTACTATTATTCATGGACGCCGTCGATGTTCACTCCATGAAATCTTATTTGAAATGAAAATATTGCACTAGGCTTCGCAGCCAGCGTTGTACGGACGGACAAGCCAGCAGAGAAATCAAAAACATTTGAAATTCATCCATCCATCCATCCAACATGAGTGTCAAGCGGCTGGTCAAACCGTTCACATGATCAAATAGTGAAGTTTGTCAAGCATGATGGACAGCATGAAGGATGGTGTGTACGGCCCTAATGGTTTTATTCTTACCTAACAGACAGAGCTCAAAGAGTTAAAATTGGTTAAATTTTAAGTTCTCCTAGAAATCTTAACCTATGAGTTCCCAATGGTACAGTATTGGGACCAATATTATTTCTAATATACGTCAATTCGATATCTACGCAAAGATTTTCAAGCAAACCCATAGCTTTTCCTGGCGATATGGCATACACATTTTCTTGTGCTACTACTGTTGATGCAATGCTTGATGTCAATAACGATCTAGAAACTTTAGGCTTGTGTCTGGTTGTTCGACAACTACTAATCTGGCTGTGTTTTCGGATTATTGATAAAATGCGTTTAGTGATGATTGACTAGTTAAAACTATTAATACAGACTTTTCCAAGGTCCCCAAAGATTATTTATGGAAATATTAAGAAACTTGGGATTTCATTCCAGCTTATCTTATTTGTTTCCTCTTAAGGAATAATTTCAAATACATTTAGAGCCTTGTCAGGTGATCCTCAATGTAGTATTTTAAGCCCAACCTATTTTGTTTTATTTATTAAAGATATCGGCGAGTGCATTACAAATGCTGAACATTTGTTTTATGCGGATGATTTAAAAGTTTTTCCAGAATTAGACGCAGTATTTTGTCTTTACTTTTCGTTTCTCAAATTGTTCATGGTACCATTGATTGCCCTTATCTCCTGGGACGAATAAACTTTAATATTCCCTCCAGAATGTTATAAAAATAATAATAATAATATAGTTTACTTACTAGACCTCTGCATGAATACACTCGTTTCTAATGGAACAATAGTCACTAGGTGTCGACTTCAGTAGTTTACAACTTTAAGACGATACAAACAATCAGTACAATGTACAGCAATAAAGGCACGAATGAATCGAGATCAGTTGAATTTCGTAGTGGAAATCGTTTTGAATTATTAGTGCGTGTTCAATAAATAAATAAATAAAAAATCAAACAAGTTGGAAAAATGGCGTGTTTTGATGTAAGACACTATAATTTAATTATTTGGTCCTAATTTTTATGGGAAATTTGTTTTTATTTACACAGCATTTACGTAGGATAGTTATTTTAATATCAAAAGTAGATTCAGAAATTTTCAGAATATTTTAACTTTTAGCCTTGAATATTTTTAAAAGGGTTGAACAAACGAGATTAGCGGCGTTAAAACATTTTTTGAAAATTGTGTTATGTTCAACTTTTGCACAGATTTAATTTGTTTCCGGTTAATACGATGCGAGATAGAAATGACAAGGAATCGATTGGTGGAAAACATTTTTTTTCACGGCCCTTCCAACCTATGTCAAAAATCCACTTTGGACCTTTCCTCATCGATTAAAATCTATTTTCAATCTTTCTTCATCGGAATGGTGCCACCAACATTGATCTTCACTTACTATTTTTATTTCGTCGCTCGCCGTCGCTCCAAAAGTTCCAAATATTTTGGTTGCAGATTTTTGTAGCAAGCGACGGCCCTTCGTAGCTTGCCGACGCTCGTGTCGCACTACGTAAAATCGTTAACACTTCCATATGCACGCATGTATTTGAACAACAGGAGCGACAAGCTATCGTGTAGCCTTACAAAAAACTCCTCGCAGTACGCCCAGCCTTAACAACAAAAACTCAAACTGTAAGCACAAAGAGCATCATCCCCAAATTACAAACTAAAATTTACTGATAAATAGAAATACCAAAAGTAATAACATCACCGACAACAAAAAAATCAATAGCAAAATACAAAAAAGCTGATTGAGATTTTTCATACAATTATCAAAACGAGATATTTTTTAATGACTCGAGTCAATCAATCATGACTCGAATCATTTCATTATGCTGAATTCGTGTTTTTTAAATCATTCATTCGTTGAATCGGTATCCGTTTGATTCGACGACTGCAACGAATGTAACATAACAAACACTCGTTTCCATACGAATGTCTTAAAAGTCAGTTTAAACCTACCCGTGCAGGAAATTAGCTACTACAGCTATAAGCCTTCTTAGTAATTTAGCTTGAAGCTTTAAACCAAGTAAAAAGCTTATTAATAAATTATGGAAAGGAAAAAATTATACCTGCACATTAAATTGTTATATTTAAATCATTTTTCTTAGCTTTGTCGCACAAATACAAACATAAACAATGTATTTTTCCATATAAACATAAGCAATATATTTTTCCCACCAAACTTTGTCCCAAACAAAGAATTCATACTTTGCATTTCACCAAACTTCGTTGCATATTCTTAGTAATTCTGCATTCTGCTTCTTCTCACGGGAACACCTGTGTTGCCATTACGCTGTGTTGTTGCTTATTAGAAATAAGTGAAATGTATTTACATTTAAGAAAGAAGTAGAAATAAGAAATAAAGCAAAATACAAAATAAAATTTAACTAGATAGAATTACGGAATAAAGCAAAATTTAAAGTTGTACTCAAAAGTAAAGATGGAATAAAGTTTAGTTCAGAGGCAATCGTCAAGTAAAACGTATGTTTTAATCTCGAAACTCGTTAAAAATAATTGACGCCCAACAAAGAAAATATCCTTTGTAGAAGGAATATCGCGCAACAAAAAGTATTGCGCAACTAAAAAGTCCTTCATAGAAAGAATATCGCGTACCAAAAAGTATCACGCAACAAAAACTCTTCCCTAGAAGGAATATCGCGAATCAAAAAGTATCGAGCAACAAAAAGCCTTTATAAATAAAAAATCTATATAAAAAAATAAAATCAAATTTCAAATCAAAGCTAAAACAAAGCGTTTTAAGAAGACTTTATAAATAATAATATAACAAAAGAAAACATCAATAACTCTACTCGTACAAGCAGCAAGACATCGAACGTTATACAGAAAACATCAATAACTCGACAAGCAGCAAGAATTCGACATGGGTGTAAAACTTGTTTTTTGTAAGTTATGGATTTAATATGGGTAAGAAAAAGTGTGTAACTAATAAAACCGAAAATAAATATCAAAAGAAGTGAGTTAGTGTTTATTAGATGAAACAATACGATAAATAAAAGTTGTCATGTTATTTAATTGATGAATTCGAAAGAGACAATAGAAAAATTACGTGAAATAGGAGACATAATTGATTCTTTTGCTAATTTACGAGTAAGCGTACCGACAATGGACGCAACGTCAATTTCAGGCGACAATAGATAGACTGACGCAAAGGCTAGATCTGTTAGAACCACCCTCAGGGGTAGAAATAACAGGAAATGTTGAATGAAATGAACAATTGGATACAGTCAAATCAGTGCCTGAATTCACAGCAGAACCAACCAGATACGTATTGTGTCGTCAAGCCGCAGTTACAGCTCACAAGCTGTATGAAAGATACAAAGGTAGTTTCAAATACTATAAGTTGGTTGCAATACTACGCATTAACATCTTATGTAGCACGGATACACTCTTTAGCTACTATAATACAGTCCTAAATCAGGCAATATTAACTAGGTTAGACTTTGCCTACGCCGACAAGCGTTCCCTCTATACCCTTGAGCAAAAGCTCTCAACTCTTAAATAGGGTTCAAAGGTCATTACAGATTTCTACAACGAAGTAAAAAAAAAAATGAACGTTAATAATAAATAAAATTATCATGACATTTGAATGAAATCAACGACTGATTGATATGCTAAATCCAAAATATAGGCAGGATGCCCTAAGAGTCTTTATTTCCGGACTTAAGCGTCCAATGTGTAACATTTTGTTTTCCTCTAAGCCCGAAGACATGCCCTTAGCTCTCGCTTTAGCGCAGGAGCTAGAAACAAATCAAGTTCGCTATTAGTTCGCCACTACTTACTGAAATAATTAGCGGAGCAACCAAGCACTCAAGTCCCCGGATTATCAAAGGACGAGCCAACAATCCCATGAACAACGGTCATCGCGCCCTACGACACAAACTGAGCAACAAATGCGAAGTAACATGAACTTTACTGCAAACGGATTGCAAGAGCAAACACCAGAATCCATGGAAGTAAATAGGAGCCTCCGCAGCGCAATGTGAAGTGCTCAGAAGTATCAACAGCAACTACCATCTAAAAGACCCCCGGAGTCAACCAATCGCGTTGCTCCTAGGGTTCAGAGAGTTAACAATATCAACGAAGAAGAAGAAACAATTTTTTAAGGTAAGCTCGCTTCTGCCTTTCATTACTAAAACATTGAATAATATGCAGAAGCTAAACGTTTTAATTGACACAAGCACTTCAAAGGATTACATAAAAAACTAGACAATTTCACAAATATATCTCAAATTGCTGAATCTTTTAAAATAAAAACTGGTAACGGCGAGTCTGTTGTAACTGAAAAATGTCAAGCCTCATTTTTAACCAGGGCTCTCATCCTTTAATGATATTGTATGTAGGATACAATTTTTGAAGGACATTGAAGCAGAAAATGATATAAAAACGATGTTTTACACTTTAAGAACGGTAATGAGCAATTACGATACTTTGATCAAGAACAATTTTATAATTTTGAAATCGATTCTACTAGTGTACCAGATAGTATCTTGACACAATTTCTACAGACAGTAGAAAAAAAACTACTGTACATTTGCCGAACTAGATAGGGCACTAGCTTTCAATACAAATATTGCCGCAAAAATTAGAGCAACTACCCTGACACTTCAGCTATCTTGAGTATCCTCGGAAAATCTAAGTATTTCTACACACTCGACTTTAAAGCAGGTTTCCACCAAATTTTATTGGCAGAAAATTATCGCCAAAAAACCGCTTTTAACGTTAACAACGGCAAGTATGAGTTTTGCGTTTACCTTTTGGTCTTAAAAATTTCAAAGAATAATTGACGATGTACTTAGACCATATATCGAAAAGACGAAGAGACACACTTAGAACATATTAATACAATACTTAACGGCTTATCCAAAGCCCACATGCGATTTTCGATAGAAAAATCAAAGTTTTTCAAACAAGAAGTCGAATTTTTGGGATTTGTGGTTTCACAAAAAGGTATAAAAACTTCACCCGGAAAAATTTAAGATATTATTAACTATAACATCCCAACAACCCTCAGCCTTAAGATCATTTCTGGGTTTGTCACGGTACTACAGAAAATTTGTGAAAGATTATGCTGCGATATGAAAGCCCATATCGAAGTACTTGCGAGGCGAAAACAGTCATATCGGAGCAAATAAATCCAAGAAAGTTTCTAAAGAGCTAGATAAAGAAGCAACTGTATATGAAAAAATTATGCAAATTCTTGCATTTGAGGACGTCTTATTTCTTTAGCCCGGCTTTGAAAAACCCTTTGAGCTGATTACAGATGCCTCAAGTCATGCTCTGAGAGCTGTCCTGTCGCAAAACGAACACCTAATAACTATGATATCAGGAACATTATCTTCAATAGAAAAAAATTATGCCACAAACGAGTTTGTGCATTAAAAACTTTACGGGTTGAAAAATATAAAAATTTTTACAGACCATCAACCCTTAACGTTTTATATTTCAGACAAGACTACAAATTAAAAAATTAAAAGATGGAGAGCTTATATCCAAGAGTTTTCTCCTACTCTTTGTTACAAACCAGGCAATGACAATATCGTAGCTGATGCCTTATCAAGGCAATTTTTAAATAATATATCAGAGAACGTATCAGTTCAAGATACGGTATGTAGCGAAATATCCTCTTCTAATGTGATTAACTCTATAAAACTCCCAGTAAATCAAATTATAATTACTAGACATAATGTGAATATAAAAATAACTAAAATATTCTTTAAGAGATACATTCGACATATAATCGAATACAATAATATAGAGGATCTCTTCCTCTTCTTCGAACTAGTGTAAATTCCAAGGTCGTAAGCGTGATACATTGTGACTTACCCACACTAGCCGAAATACAAAATCACGTTATAGAAACGTTTCCATCAGTGAAATTTGTTCACACCGAAAGGCTCGTTATTGATCTCACAAATCAAAACGACCAAATAGAAACAGCTCATCGCGAACACAATCGGGTACATAGGTCAGCAAATGAAAGTTTTAAAAAACTGCTAGATGACTATTTCTTTCCAGAAATGAAAAAAGTACTTAATTCCATGGAAAATAAGCATAATAGGAAACCAGCAGGCGCTATAATTGGAGAAACCCCTATTCCTGAATACTCAGGCTAAATCTTACACATCGATGTTTGCTCAACGAATAAACAACACTTTTTGACTTCCATTGACAAATTTTCAAAATTTGCTATCCCAATCGCATCGAGAAATTTTGTCGACATACAAATTTTTGAATGAATTTCAGAATTTCAGTGATATCAAGTGCCCTCAGCGAAATTGTAGACTACTTTGCTTCGCAGTACATCCCGATTACTGTAGGACGGGCGCTCGTAACTAATTTGACTAAATACGAAGAACTAAGGAAGCAGACAGAAGATCTACGGACGTACTTTCCATGGTCTCACATGAAAAAGCTATTAGAATTTGAACTGCAACAATTAGATCAACTTCTGGACACGATACAAATTCACCATCGACAAGCACGCAGCCTTAATTTTATAGGGACAGTATTAAAATCATAGCCGGTACGGCTGACTTCGAAGACTTTAACAAACTAAAAATGAAAACGGACATACTAATGCTTGACAATGAGAATCAAATCTTAATAAATACTAAAATACGGAACCAGATAAATAAGCTAACGGATGTAGTAAACAAACTGACATCGGATAACAAGACGAGTCTCGGAACTCGCTAGAAATAATTTATAAAAATATATATGTCAAATAGTGAATAGAATGCAGTAAGTGCTCGATAAATGAAATGCTTCAATTTAGATTTATAAAAATGGAGTGTTCATAAAGGGTGTTTTTTTTAGAGGTATAGAGCTTCGAATTGAAATAAAACACAAGAAAATCGTTTTAATGTCCATCAATTTGGCTTTATTGGAAGGATAATTTTATGCCATTAACGTTTAAATATGATTTCGGGCATGTGGCCGCCGCGGCTGGCTCGAATAAAGCCAATTCTACAGGTCCAATTTTGAACCACTTTTTCGAGCATATGGGGCCGTATGTCGGCAATAACGCCACGAATGTTGGCTTCGAAGTCCCCTAACGTTTCTGGTTTGTTGGCGTATATCATCGAATGTTTCCTTCAATAAATCGATTGTGACGTGCGCTGTGTGGCATGTAGCGCCGTCTTGTTGGAACCACAACTCATCCACATTCATGCCATCCAATTCGGGAACAAAATAGTCGGTTATCATGGCTCTATACCGGTCTCCATTAACGGTAACTGACTCTCCAGCATTATTTCGGAAGAAGTATGGCCCAATGACTCCACCAGCCCATAGAGCACACCAAACAGTCAGTTTTTGTGGATGTAATGGCGTCTCAAGGGTCTCATGTGGATTCTCTTCACTCCAAATGCGGCAATTTTGCTTGTTGACGTAGCCATTCAACCAAAAATGAGCCTCATCACTGAACAAAATTTTGCGATGAAAATCAGCATCGAGATCAATCTCATTTTCGGCCCATACACCAAAATCACGACGCATTGCATGGTCTCGCGGCTTTAATTCTTGCACAAGCTGGATCTTGTAAGGTCGCAAGCCAAGATCTTTGCGCAAAATCTTCCATAAAGTTGATGGACAAAGCTCCAATTGCTGTGCACGGTGGCGAATCGATTCATTCGGGTCCTCTTCAACATTTTGCTCTACAGCGGCAATTGTTTCTTCGGTGCGCACTGTTCGACGTCTCTGCGGATGCGTATTATCACATAGAGTAAACGTAGTGCGAAAACGATCCATGGTTAACCGAATTAATTGCTCTGATGGACGATTATGTCGACCATAAAATGGACGGAGCTTGCGGTAAACTTCGCGAACTGAACCATTATTTTCGAAATAAATTTGCACGATTTGCAAGCGTTGTTCTTTTGTCAACCTGTTCATGATGAAATGGCAAACCAAACTGAACATAAATGACATTAGAGTTGCCAGATTTGACCATAAAATGCCAGTTTTATCTCTATTCGAAAAACAAACCTCTAAAAAAAACACCCTTTACATGTAAAAATTATTTCTGTTTTGTTTGTGGATTGTATACCTTCAAAAAACTTGAGAAATGTATCAACATGTGTCGTAACCGGATTCGAAGGTTCCATTGGTATAGCTTATGTGGTATTTTCCTGAAGTTGTCTGCAATTATTGTTATCGAGGTTTGACAGAATGGACTAGTGGATCTACTCGACATCATCTTAAGTAAGCCATTCGTTTGGTTGTCACATACAGAACATTCTCTGATGCTGCCATTTTTGTCAATCATATCTAGGTACTATTGGTTTTAAATATAAAATGCGTGAAAAAATAACTTATGCTGACGTTCAATCCATAATTGTGGCCAGAGTACGTCGCGAAGAATATCCAACTGCTTCTTCAGAAGAAATACCTTTAAAAGAAGAATTAAATATGGATGCCATTACTAATGTATCAATGCCGCATACAGTCTATGCATCCGAATATTACCCAACAACTAGTCAATTTGGATGCAAAGTTTCGCATTTAATTGCGCAAGAAGATTTCAGAATATATTGAAATTGCTCATGTGTGCAAACTTTTGTCTGACCGTGTAATAAATGGGGTTGCATTGTCGAAACTTGTCACAAAAATGGGTTGCCACTGGTTTTTTGGGTAATTTTTTATCAATATATATTAATGCATTGAAATGTGTGTCAAACAATAGAGCTCGATGGGCCTAAAAAGAATTCACAGGGTTACCTTTTCGAATTCTGTCTTACATGTAGGTTGGGCCCTGTTTTTAGGGCCAGGCTTTGGTAAGGCAGTACTGGTTACTTAATTTCACCAACGAGCATTACTACCTTATCTTATCCTGCAATGTTATACACTCGACTTTTATACAGCAGGCTCTCCCCCTAAGTTGTTTGTTTGTATGATACATATAAGATGGGAAAAACTAATGGTTTGATAGTTTTTATTTCACTGTAAGTTTTGAAATTTACTGTGCTGCAAAACGTTGTAGAATTTTTGAATTATTCCTTCTATATGGAGCTATAGATATTTTAAGAAGACACGCATTTTTTGAATATTTATAGTTTTTCATCATTTTAAAAAAGTGTTGAGTTGTAGGGGATCATTGCTTGAATCATTTAAAAACTCATTTACTGAATAATGTGTTTTCCAGAATTCAGTTAAAAAGTATACAAAAAAGTTTTTTTTAAAGTATTTAACCTCAAAACGAAACAAACTGAAAAAAGCATAAAAATCGTGGCTACTAAGAGGAAGGAAGAAGGTTTTTCACTATCATTGCACAAATTTTCAGCCAAAAACAAGGTAGTTTTTCCGAGAAAGTGAACTTTAATTTTTTTAGGATAAAAATGAAAATTATGGAACGATAGGGTTAGTTTTTTTTTCCAATGTTAAAAGTATCAGTAAATTTTTTTTTGTGTAAATTGAAATAACAATTTTTTGGTACGTCATATAAACTTTTTCATACGATGTTTTTAAATATCATACGTATGTTATAGTATCATTTATAAACAGTAAATATGCAATTAAAAAATAAAGATAAAAAGGAAACACTTTTTGATCTACATATGTACATTGACTCTAAATATCATCCCAAAGAATTTTCTCTTCAAGCTTTTTTGTAACACTGCCTTGCATTTACACTTACTCAAAGCCCGCCGTGATCTCTATACTATACACTGTTGAGAACCGATTTAAAACACAAACTATATTAACCACTATCAAACAGAAGGAGTTTGCAATAGTATCGTACATTCTAATAAGAATATTCATATTAACTCAGAGGACCTTGCCGACAACATAATTGATATTTTGAGAACATATATAATATGTAGTGTCTGCAATGTTACATGTACACATTCACTACAACACACTTACGAAATACTACACAAAAAATAAAATACTTTGTTGCTTTTGAATTATTGAATTTTTGATTTATAACTTTTTGTTAGTTCTCAAAAATTGTTGAAGAAAATTATAAAAAATTTTAAAAAAAATAAAAGATATTGTAAAAAAATATTGGAATTAAAAATTGTACTTTTAAATATAAGCGATTGCTCCTTATGCAATACTAAATATATATGTGTAGTGTCCCACATTTACACTCTTACATTTACACTTCTACATTTACATTTTTACAATTACACTACATAAAACACTTATCATAATTTAATTATTCCTAGTTTTAAAAAAATTTGTTTTTCAAATTTCGAATTTTTAAATACTGTCAAAAGTTTTCTATTCAAAATTTTCAAATTTACAAAATAAGCAGCATAAAATTTTGTCCTACATTAGTGTCAAAAATAAAACATATACATAAAAATTAAAAATATACAAAATATAATGGCTCAATAATTCAAATATAGTGATTCCATATATATATGTGGCAATAAGGAAAAACAGCTAAGAGTAATGTTTGAGCTAAGGCCAATTTTGCATTAGTTCTAAGTGGAATTCCATCTTTGTATTTCGGCATAAATATATACAAAAATTCGCAAAAATACTAAACTGATACTTTCTGCAGAAGTTACGGAAAAATTATGTTAACTCAGCCTCAACTCAATTTTTCTTAACTCAACTTTTGCAGTTATTCCTTGTTGCCACAGATATAGTACTAGGAATAATAGGAATATTTACAGACTTAAGCATTCGTGAACACAATAAAACTGAAGAAGTCTAAAAAAATATGGAAACCATTGCACAAAGTTAAAAGATATTCAAAAAGTCGAAAAAATGTGAGAAATGTTGAAAGAGGTTGAAAACTCAAAAAAAGTTTCAAGAGGTTGAAAAATGTTGAAGCAATTCAAGATTAATGAAAAAGTCCAAAAAATAAAGAAAATGTCAAATCAAGTTGAAATAGGTTGAAAAAGTGGAAAAAAACATGTAAAATATATTGGAAGAAGTTGAAAAAGTCAACAGAATGTGGAAAATGTTGAAAATAATCGAAAAGCAATGAAAAATTTGAAATATGCCACGCCCACTTCTCTAGTTTGCGGTATATGCCTTAATTAACCTTAAAATTTAATGCGGTGACACACCCACTGGTACAATCGAGTCCGATTTTGACCCAAAATTAGCTTTTTACAAACAAACCTCTCACACCAAATTTCAGTATGATTGTTCATATATTTCGATAGATATGCCACTTAAGGTATTTTACTTGTATAGGAGGTGCCACGCCCAGTGGTTCTATGTTGCATGCTTTAGATGTAGACATACGTTACAGCAAGTAGACCACTTGCATCAAATTTCATGCTGATTGCTGCAATAGTTCTCTTAAAATATCGCTTCCAACTTTATGTTAATATGAGAGATGCCACGCCCACGGACGTATTCTCGTTAAAATTCATTTCATTTTATAGCTTATAATAATTGACATCTATACACCAAATTTTATGAAGATTACTCTCATTGCAGACTATCGATAGATAGACGTTTTTTGCTTATATGGGAGGTGCCACGCCCACCCGTACTGTTGTGCCAAGTTTTCGTAATACGTAAACTTTTCGCAAGTATATCTGCCATACTAAATCTTAACGTTTATAAATGTTGTGGGCTGTGCCACGCCCTTCAACGAGTTTCTCCATATTCTGACGTAGCCTTTATTGATGACTGATTCCAGTGGTGTCCCAATTTTTAATTAAACGAAATCAAAATTTTCAATTGTTAAAAGTGTCACGCCCACTTTTTATATTCCGCCCACTTTAAGCTTAATTCAAGATACATATGATCTCATCACAATATTTTGCTCGGTTGACGAGCTATGGCGTTATAAAAGTTAAAGTTTAGGGCTGTGCCACGTCCATTTAAGTGCCTTTGTAAATTTAAAAGCAACCAACTTTTTTCAAAATGGGCTGAGGTATATTTACATAGAGTATGGGCGGTAGGCGTGGTCGTGACCAGATTTCGTAAATTTTTATATGCTAGCAGTTTGTAAGAAGGTATGACCTGTGTGCTAAATTTTATTGAATTAGCTTGCTTAGTTTTACCGTAAACGTGATTTCAACAGCATTTCGACTCAGGTGGTGACGCTGATCAATAATACATACACTTTTCTATACTTGCCACGCCCCCTTCTATGCGTTACAAACGGAAAGACAAAATGAATATACCCTTTAAGTAGGGTGTACAAACATTTCAACAATTTTTCGAATATAGATTTGAGAAATTGAATTCAAAATGTTTTTAAATAATTGCTGAGGTTGCCAAGATGTGTCCACATATGTAAATGTCTCTAAAAAAAGGAAAACTGGCGGATGCTACGTTCCAACGTTTGATGATCGCCTTGCAGTTGTTCGATTGATCTGAAGTCTTTCATAGCCCTTTGTTACATTGATTGGAACAGGATAGGAGCTGTTTTTCAACTTTCGAAAAATTACCTATAGCTAAGGGCCGCCCTATATGTATAATTTAATTATATTTTCATAGTTTTTGAAATATACATCAAATGAGGGTCAGTTACAAAATTTAAGACAGCTGCAAGTATTACCAAATGAAAAAACCATAAGCAATATTTTGCAAGGTTAGAAGAGTCTAAAAAATTTAAAAAAAAAGAAAGTATTTAACAAGTCGCTGACATTGCTCGGAATGGATCAGAGATGATACAAATGCATTTGATGCTCTCAACAGGAATCCTTGAGAGAACTAGAAAGCCGAAATAGGACCTTAACTAATCGGACGTAGTTTGACACGTCTGGATAAAGAGCCCCCAATGATCATGACAGATTGTTAAGGAGGATCCAGCTGCTGGTAGCTGGAAAGCTTAGATTATCCCAGCACGGCTACTATAAGAGTGAAGGTGAGGAAGAAAAAGCACATGTTTAGCAGCTTCTCTGTAAATGCGCTACAATCCAAAGCAACATTATCGCTGCCAAACAAAATGTTCGACGATCTAAGTACTCCACTAAACGAACTTGCTGATTATCTCAGGAGAAAATTAAATTCGTCATTACTTGGTTTTATAAAGCGATGGACAAAAGAATTTAATAGCCCTTTAGGAACAGTAACTTTATATAATACAATTGTGCGTCCTCACTTAGAGTATGCTAGCCAAGTATGGTCTCCATATTACAATATACATATAGATAGGCGAATTCAAAAAAATTTTGTTCGCTTTGCTCTTAAAGGCTTAAATTGGAATGACCTCTTAAACCTTCCTCTATATGAGGATCGTTTAAAGTTATTACGTAGGCAGTCTTTGAGCACTCGTAGAAATATTGAGGGTATACTTTATTTGCATCAGCTTGTGACTGGGTCGCTTGCTACGCCAGAGCTTCTTAGTTATATTCATTTTAACACCAATCGTAGGAGTAATCTTAACTCATATCAGATATTTTACCAACCAGTCAGTAGAACTAATTATATGGCTACAGCTCCTTTTAATCGAATGACTTCTCTCATTAATAATTGCGATGTATATAATATTAGCTTGTCAAGCTAAGATTGAAAAATAACTATAGTTAATTTTGTAGCTTGGTGGTTGTTGGTCTTTATGTTTGTGTTGTCCGAGCCCCACAGCATGATGGGTAAATTTTTTCTAACATTTTATTCCTTAGACCATATGAATAGATTCCATACAATTGCATTCATGCAGTTGTGTGCTTTTATACATATGGTCTGAGTGGGTATGTTGAGAAAGTGCGATAAAGCTAAGAAAAAATTATAAAAATATAACAAATTAATTGCATGTATAATTTTTTCATTTCCATAATTTATTAATAAGCTTTAACCTTTGTTAAAAGCTTCAAACTAAATTGCTAAGAAGGCTAATAGCTGTAGTAGCTAAACTCTATTATTATTATTATTAACAAGGAAGTTTTCAACACTTTTGGGCATCCAAGTGATCCTTATGTGCCTCTGAGTTTTCTTACTATTTGAACAGCAAGCTGTCTGCAAAACTAATCTAATTTTCAGCATAGTAAGAATCCACTGCAAGTTATTTAACATTTTCCCTGGCAAAATACAGAAATTGATTCATTATTACCTTTACAACGCTATATACTGCTTGGGCATAAAGCATGTTGATCTCGACAGGATCTTGAGATAATTCTTTTGTCGTTTTAAATAATCTCTTTTTAAAAACAAATCTATTTTCACCAGTTGAAGAATTATTTATGAGCCGTCGATTAGTTGTCGCTGCTGATTGTACTTTTATTTGCTTTAATTCCCATGCAGCAATAATATCATACAGATAATCATGTGATTTAACATGTTCTTCTCCATCTGGCCTTGATTGATATATCGCCCATCCATCTGTGTTACTCAAACAAAGTTTTTCTGCCAACTTAATGACAGCGTCTCCAGCGCTATCAGTAGGATGAACATCAATTGCTTTTGTTCGACCATCTAAGAAAAAGAATCTACAAACAATTGTACCCAATCTCCTCATAGCCTACAAAGAGAACAAATTATTTTTATTCAATTAGTTTGTAATTTTTAATACTTCTGAAAATTATAAAAGGCGTTCAAAAAAGCAATAAATGCACACAAGAAAACGTCATTAACGTATTATTTAAAAATTTAATAATATCAGCGATTTTCAAACTATCTGCAATCAGAATGTGCCAAATTAGGACTTATTCGACAGTTTCTTTCTTCTAGCTCTTAACTCCCATTAGGTCTTAGAGAATTAACAAAACAGTCTTCAAGATTTAAGGTTAATTTAACATGAGTCATTCTAGACGAAAATTGGAAATTTTGTTGCTCCATTTTTTTGAATCTTGCTCAGACTTTGGTAGAACCTTTTTGATGGTTCCAAAGAAGGAAACTTAACGGCATTTAATTTTCGGATGCATCAGTTTTCGCCTGGTCGAATTAAAGCATTTGAAAAGCGTAATTTTCAGGCCTCAATATTTTTAGCTGTAAAAATTTTTCTGTTTAATATATCAACATATTTAGCAAAGAATTTAAACTCACACAATCAGTATATAGAAAATATTACACCGCACTGAAAATACTTGTATTTTACTAATTTTTTACTGGCGACTGTTTAATGCAAACAATTAATATTTCTCATAGGTTAAGTACACACTTGTTCGGCCTCCTCTTTATAAATAAAAACTATACTTGAAATTTCAAACTTTTGAAGTGGCATTTTTTGGGCCATTATATCAATATGTGGACCACGAGATCAAAAAATGAAACTTACAGGATATCTAGTTCTCATTTTAGCTTCAAATGTCTGCAAGTTCGTTAAGGTGTTTTCATCCTTTCCACGTGTTCAGGTGGCTTAAAAGAAGCAACATAACAAAAAAATTAAAGTGAGTATATTGTATCGAACCCAAACAGCAATGGTACAAATGATAAAAATTGTTGAAACATTTTTACAGCTTAAATATTGAAGACTAAAAATTACGATTTTTTAATGATTTAATTCGGCCAGGCGGGAACTGACGATTTGAAAATTAAATGCCGTTGGATTTCCTTCTTTGGTACCCTAAAGAAGATTCTCACAAAGCTTAAGCAAAATCTAAACTAAACCAGCTTTGCCGATTAGAGGTTTTCATCAGGAATGACTCATGTGTATTTGCAGATATCTGCGCTATCAAATCAAATCTATTTTCAATACCCTGCATATTTTAGGCAATATATAGTTTTTATTCATATTTTTACCTCATTTCACACACATTGGTATTTCTGCATTAACTTAAAAAAAAAATCGAATGGTCAAAATGGCTCACTCTGGATTAATAAATTTAAAGTGTAAAATAAAAATTTTCGGAAGGTCTAAAATGACTCACTATGAATATTAGCAAATTTAAAATGTATGCAATGCAAATTGTGTTTTGTTTATTCTTGACAGCGCTGAAAATCACTTTGACTACTTGATTCTTCTACCTTTCTTTAACTAAAAGTAATGGAATTTTCGTTTTTGTCTTTCATTTTACGCTTAATTTCTAACACTGAAATTTATTTTATACACGCAAATACTTACAGCTACTTCAACACTTGACGGTGGATGCAATCTTGGTGAAACTTTGGTACATTTGCAATTGTCAAAGCACCATTGAGCGTACTGCCTTAATTTGCCATCTAATGACTCCAAATTTTTTTTAAGAAATGAAACATAGTACCTAAATTAAAGAAAAAAATGAAAATACGTTATATAAAGCAATTATTTTACATTTAAAAATTTGTTATGTCATTTGTATGAACAGAAAATATTCAAAATTCAGAATGTTATAGCTATCTGTAGGATCTACACTGTACGTGCATCATTGCATTAAGCTAGGGTTAGGAGCAGCAATAGCCTCGGGCACCGATCCCCAACCTGTTTTATGAGAAATGGAAAATGCGGAACTTTTTTTTGGCTACGCCATCAAAATACATACCAAAAGCCTAGCAAGGACCTCTTTGATTACCGCCACTTCAATAATTTTTATAATTTGCTAAAAAACGTTTTTATTGTATGCATGACATTTACCCGGGCTCCGCAATCTTAATCCGACACATAGGTGTCGCTGCACCTTACGACAATATCTTCACCTTCCCCATTGAATCTTTCTCTATATACAACACCAGCTGTTCCGGCAGACGCGATGTTGTATTTTGAAACTAACTTGCCCGTACTTTTTATATCGAGTCTCATTCATCTGCTTCCAATAGTTGATGAGAAATGCTAAATTTGTTTTTGGAGGGCGGTTCATCGCACAGTTTTCTAAGCCAAAATTTGCAAAAACCTTCCATAGACCATAAGAAGCCTTTAAAAGACAGCTCTAAAATCTTTGGGAAAATTCTATTAAAAAAATTATTTTGTATGAGGGCCACTCTGAGTATGCACCCTTAATAAATTTTTACGGCCTAAGCTGTGCCTCTTAACATAAAAGCCACGTGGTGTAAGTTATCGAGAAATATGATAAAAGTAGAAAATTTGCGAACTTTGACAGAAAAAAATGGTATCTCCGAATTTCGGAAATTTTTTATATGTAATGTGAGAAAGTTAGCTAAAAGACAAAGGTTCAGCGGCTTTTCTTAACATTTTCTTTATCAAGTTTTTCCTAATGAAGTTTTCGAAGGAACAAAAAATATTGACTTTTATGAAATGCTCTTACTAATTTATTTGTATCGAAATTTACATATTGGCAAAAAGTTCAGAGATTATACTTTTCAAAAAATATTTGCTTAAGCTTTTGGATTCTATATGTGAATTGTGTTGATTTTTTAAAATTAGGGCTTAAAAGTCATAATTGAGAAATTTTGCAAACTTTAACAGTTAAAAAAGTACATATCCCCGGTTTTTTTTAGTTTTTTTATATATTATGTAAGAAAGTATGGTTATGCAAAGTCCAAGGCTTGAGCTGCTTTTTTCACATTTTTTTTTAATAATTTTTTTTTCTTTGCAATAATTGTATTAGTTGTATTTAAATGCTTAAATCGTGAAGAGAGGTGCTTCAGTTCAGAAAGGAGTTTCCTTCAAAGAAGGGGAGCAGGTAAGGAGTACTTTACGCCTTTTAACTCCCTTCGGGACAAAAGAATTGAATTCGATTGCTTTGCAATAGCAGAAGTGATAAGCCTTCGAAACTGTTTTCTCCAATAACTTGTAAACTGTGAAAGATATCACACAATTTTAAGCGTTTTTTGAAATCAGCATTACCAACTCAATGGTAATTGATACCCACTTTGAAGAAAATGATTCAACCACATCCCACCTTTATATGGGAGGTGTCCATGGACTTGTAGTGTCTGCATTGTTACATGTACCCGGTCACTACAACACAGTTACGAAATACTATACAAAAAAAAACACTTTGTTACTTTTGATTAACAGATAAATTGAGGTTAAATCCGAGAAGTAGTGCATTCTCAAACACCCACGCAGACACATATAAAAAACTCAAGGAGTTGAAACGTAGAATATCTTCGGTTTCTCCGCAATATCACACTGCAACCCTATCAGCAGGTAAAACAACAGTTTCGACATCAAGAATCTGTGCAAGAAGTTAAATTCAATTCTAATCAAGTCTATAAAGTAGAATAACAGCAACAACAAGTTCCACAACAACGCTAGCAGTTACAACAACATCATCAACGTCAACTTAAAAATCACGTAAATAAATACACTTTTATAGTAATAATAAATACACATTTATAGTTATAAAAATATTAATGAATGTCACACACACACCCCTCTCACATTATCTCACACTCTCCTCCACTCACACAGCAAGGAGAAGGAGATGTGCACAGACCCCTAATTAATTTAGAGTTAGAAAATCCATTCGAAACGTCTGTCCGTATGGAAATACATGCGACACCCGTGAAGTTGCCACAGTTTTGGACTAGTTGTCCTGAAGCGTGGTTCATACACGTTGAAATAAAATTTCAGGCAAAGTCCATAACTGTGGACAAAACGAAATACGAGTACATAGTTACCGCTCTCCCACAAGAAGTCATTATGACTATATATATATTTAGATGGCATACAAATACGCTCGATAAATAATCAATACAAAAATTTGAAAAAGGTTTTAATCGAGCGTCATTCTCTGAGTGAGAACAAGAGGCTGGACAAAATACTGTCCGACTCTGAGGTTGGAGACCGTAAGCCATCTCAGTTTTATAAAGCCTTATTACTGCTAGCTGATTCTTCAGTAGAACCAGACAATTTATTAAAATTGTGAATGAGAAAGCTCCCAAAAACATTAAGCATATCACTAACAGGTTCAGGCCACACAGAACTGGATGAGCTTCTGAAGCTAGCCGACAAGATATGGGAAGTTATGAATGAGAACGAAATTTCAACATTGCAAAATTCCAAATCTTCTAATACCAATGAGCTTACAAAGATTGTACAGACATTAGCAGAGTCAATAAAGTTCAATAAATGGGCAATAGATGTTGAGACCCTCAGATCCGAACAAAATTTCCGCTCACGTACGCCGATAAGACGTAGATCGAACTCTAGGTAGTCATCTCGTACACGTAGACCTAACTGGCTATGCCGATATCACTTTAAGTTTGGAAAAGACGCACGTGGATGTAGACAACCGTGTGCATATGTTCAAACGACTAACACAACACAATACAACACAAATCAACAATACTCGACAAACTAAAAAAATCCATTATCGCGACGACTGACATGTCGCCTTTTCGTTTATGACCCAACAAACAAATTAAACTTCCTAGTGGATAGTGGAGCGGAAGTATCTGTACTTTCATCCTCCAAATTCAAGAGTTCCAAACAAAAATCCTATCTAACTTTGACAACTGCCAATGGCACGTCTATTTCAACTTTCGAAAAAAGATTACTCACACTTAACTTAAGATTACGGCGTGACTTACCGTTCACATTTATCATTGCAGACATATCTAATTTGACAAATTTTTGTTATGTTAACCTTAAAAAAGACTGTACCAAATTTCAAGAGGCTAGCGCAACTATTACTATTTGTGACCGCCGTTCCATACAAGTCCTCTGTGGGTCTATGCGTCAGAAAACTTAATTTAGATTTACTTAATCTTAATTAATCGACTCCAAATTTTGTGTCAGAAGTTTTTTGATGCAATGTAAACTCTTTAGCATTCTGGAACGAGGGTCAAAACATCTTGAGGAATAAGAACACCAGATCCAGTTCTTATAAAAGTACGAGAATAATTTTTATTTAAATCAAATACCACTAGTATTGTAAAAAGCGGATAGTAAATATAGCTACTATTTTTGAAAGAGCTAAAACTATCCTTGAGCATTATTTGAAAAAACTCAAGAAGTTGGAACTTAAGGTCTATGATTTTGGTTATTTTTTCTTGCATCAAACATGTTGAAAATTAATTTTTAAAATATTTTTAGCTCGGTTAACGTCAACTTTACGAACAAAACATATTTAGGTCAGAAAAAAAACTGACCATTCTGATTTTTGTCGAAATGTTGAAAAAACGGTTGTGTCTTAAGTCTTCGACATACCTATGTTTTTTTATCAAAGTAATTGCAAAATCAAACTTTAGGTAACTTTATAAACAAAATATATATTGGTCTTGTGCAAATGAACCGATTTGAATGAAACTTTATCACATTAAGGAAGGATGCTGAGCTATGAAGTCCAAAAGAAGCTGTTTTGCGAAACGTTTTTGGAAGCAACTTAGCCCACCAAACTTTTTGGAAATTTTTCATTAAAATTAAATCCAAAGAACACGCGTTAAAAGTTTGCAATAGCAAAACATTCCAATACAAAGTAAAAGATCTGTAGCAGGACGCACACTCCCCTTGGGCCGAAATACTTTCACACAGTTGTCACTTGTGGCACTCGTGCTACTCCGCATGATATGAAATGTGAAAAACCTATTGTGCTTGGAATCATAGTTCAGTTCTTCGTCGTTATTTGAAGTTATGCCTTAGCTATCAAAGTCAGCTCTAATAAGGCACTGACATCTCCAAATAAAATACTCATACTCATAAAGAGCGCGTTGTCAGAGTTTTTGCCTTCGCTTGTTTTGTTTATTCTTGACACCAGTGGGGTATCTTTTATGGTTACATTAATTTGAATTTGACAAGATAATTCTTCACTGTTAGTTGTATCATGCGTTGGAATGACATATTTTTGGGATCATCAATATTATTTTTAGTTTTCAAAAATATCTTGGATGTTCAGAGCTTATTTCTTTTTTTTTTTGTAGATAAAAACGAATATATTTCCATTCGCTCCTCATCGCTTTATTTAATGAGTTTCGAAACTCAAAGCAATAATTCAATCTAAGTATGGTAATGATTCAAT
This sequence comes from Meiosimyza decipiens, assembly GCA_963680825.1. Classification (NCBI taxonomy): domain Eukaryota; kingdom Metazoa; phylum Arthropoda; class Insecta; order Diptera; family Lauxaniidae; genus Meiosimyza; species Meiosimyza decipiens. The sequence goes on from OY804259.1 coordinate 42,949,567, forward strand.
AATATAGGTTGCTGCAAGTTGTCAAATTTTCTAAATGTCAGTTGTCTTAATCACAACAAAAGGAACATTTTGGATTATGAGTTTAGCTCAATTTTGAAGAAAATATTATAGAGAAAGCTATTTTTGCCTTTAAGTGTGCTATTGGGCATCCAACTGTGCAACTTTGGCAACACTGAATAATTTCAATTGGTCTCTGTAACTTTTTGTCTTGAATCCCTTATGTATTGATTGAGGTAATAAAAATAATTCGATTTTCCTGACATCATAATTCAGGATTCCCCCTAAAGGCGGGAACTTTAACTTCACTTAATCTTTAATCTGGAAATTTTCGAATATACTTGCTTACATCATAACCCTAAGAAATCGAAGTCCACCGATATAATTTTGTTACCACAATCATTTTAGAAATTATGATCAAAACCATGCTGCGCACCGTCCTACTTTTTTAGTTATTGTAAATTAATTTTGCGGTAACTTTATAAACAAAAACTTGTTGCTCTTGAACGAACTAACGGACTTAATTGAAAATTTGGCATATCGAACGGAATAAAATGGAAGTTAATTAATCATTTGGAATCATTGAAAATAATAATATTTGTGATTATTTCATTTATTTTTAATTTGATTTACTTCTTTTAAAAGTCTGAACGATATGTCGCCATTTATGTTGCACGCAAGGTGTACGTGATGGTCCGATCACGTTACCGTCGCCACGGAAAACGATATTCCCTCATTACGTGACCAAAAGCACAGAGCCACCATTTTCTGACTTCATTTTCTTCAAACAATCTGGTTTCTGATAGAATTTCTTTCTATGTATTTTGGTGCATAGATTCCAAAAATATCAATCATTTTAGTTTTCTTAAGAATCGTTTTCGAGATATCCCCCAAAAAACAGGGTTTTCCCCACTTTCTCCATTTATTTGGCCATATTTCTATCAATTTAATTCCGACCTAAATTCGTTGCACAATGTTCAAAAGCTAAATTTGTCTTCTTTCTAATGCTATCAATGAGAATGGAATAAGATTTGATGATGCGATCAAAGTTCAAAAAAGTGATTTTTTTGGTCTTTTTTAAAGTCAGAAAATTTCAATTGCTCCGTTTAAGTGCAAAAATCTTTAATTTTTGGATTTTTAACATTCAGGTTGAAAACCTATTCTTTTAAAACTACTTTAAGTATATGATTGCAAAAATCGGACTAAAAATGTAAAAGTTATTCAAAAACCAATGAAAAAAGGTAGTTTCCATATATCCTTGCATTCCCGTATAAAAGCCCTTGACTATGTAATTGAATAAAGAACAACAGTGAAATTCTTCTTTATGGACAGCTTCTTATAACCGCACACATTTCGACAACACTCACTTTTTCTTAACTTTTCCATACAATATTAACTCCGATAGCCGGACGCGGGCATTATTTACTAAGTATATCGTTTTGATCAAAATATCTCTTTAAAACGGACAAAATAAAATAAGAATCGTATTAAATTTGTACTAGGTACTTCCCTTTTTTACAAACTCTAACTGGTTTTTGCTTTGTAAGCAACGAATCTGGTGATTCCCCAAAATTTTTTTGTTTCAGCAACTCATTCCGCCGGAATCATGTCAGCAGTTGAGGAACAATTTTTTTGGCACCTCCGAAGACAGCACATAACTCCGTTATTTTTCAATATTTTTGTAAAAAAAACCTTAAAATATAGCTGAAAATATACCTTATTATGTCCAGAAAACTTCAAAAAATTCTATCGAGTACTTTTTTAAAAAAAAATTCCCGAAAATCGCCTAATTACGTACTTAAGTCAATTGGACCCGAAACTGGGTCAAAAACGTTCTCTTCCAGGGTTTAAGTCAGTTTTGCATATTCTCTTGACCCAAACTACAATCGCGCGTCATTTCACTTGTGGACACATAGTTAGAGCCGAAAGAGCTAACTTTCTCAAGCAACATGTGGACGGAACTACATTGTTTATGACAATATGTAAACAAGTTAAAATACAAAAAATACTAAAAAAATAAAAATATATTCAGTTTAATAAGCTTTTATTTAAAAATGCATTTAATTCGGCTAAGCAGCTTGCTCTGAAAGTAAATTTGTGCCGAGAGATTTTTCCCACTGTACGGCGCATCGCAATTTCTTTGAATGACTTGTACGCAGGCACAAACAGAAGCAAAATAACAAAATCTAAGCGAGCTCACCAAACTAAACGAACTGAGTTCAGTCGAACCAAACGAACTTGGTTCGGTGTTGAAATTTTGTGAAAAATTCGATAGTTTAGAGTTTATTCAAGCCTACATATCTTCACCTAACATCCAAAAAGCCGTAACCACAATATATTCAATTTTTTGATTGATTATGATGCATTTGACTAAAATACATATCCCTACAAAATTTTTAAGTCATATGTCCAATAATAAAGACTTTACGTCCGAAATTCAAAAGACCGTAACAACAAGATTTTGAGTTCCATATAGACGTAGCAGACTAGCATGAAAAAAAATTAAATACAATATTTGAATTCTTTAGATAACTTAGTAAGCTTTGACTCTTTTCAATCTTTTACATAAGAAATATACAACAATATATTTTTTCAGTATAAAACGGATTTTGCTTCTCCTGTATTAAACTAAAAAGTGTGGTTACGGCTTTTTGGATGTTAGGTGACGATATGTAGGCTCGTTGCGCAGCTTTAGTATTGATAGTCTGAAGTTTAAAGTGCCAATGTTTACTTTGTTATGTGTCGTTAAAAGGAAATAATGAATTTATAAAGAAATGACATTATAACAGGCAAACATTGCATGACACAGCGCATAAAATACGTTGTCTCATTTTCCATAACTGCAAATTATGCACTCTAGGTGCAAAACAGACGATAACAACTGCAGCAGCGTATGATGATGATGGGTCAATGGTTTTTCGAAAAATTAAATGAAAGAGCATAGTAATGCGTGTGATATTTGAGCGCACAATTGTGCTACGCGGTGCCGACCACTGATTTATAACGTGAGATATTTTAATTTTTGTACTGTGAGATTTTAATACAATAATTTTATAAATTAATTGAAAATTATTCGACCTTTTTATTAATTAGTTAAATCGTTGATATTATTTCGGCTCAAGGTCTATCTTTATTATGTTAACAATAAGTTTAATTATTTCCCAATATTTCGAAAAACATCGTTTTTCATCTTCAGGGATACTAAAAATATAAATACAATACAATACATTTCAATTAATGCAATTTTCAAACTTTAACATCTAAACAAATAACAAATGAACTAAAACCAAACACACTAACACAATAATTAATATTAAACATTTTAAATATTTGAACTTTTTGACATGTCACTTACATTTCTACTTAATGAGGTCCAAATTAGAACTAAAATTTATTTATGAGGGCACGGTAAATGTGAGCACAATTTTCAGTGTCACTCTTAAAGTTCATCCTAATGTTTGTCGGAGTATTAGTTATGTGGAGCATTTCGAGCATTAATCTCTTGTCCTAATTATTCTCCTTTTGTAAAATTTTAACGTCATCAAAATTTGGATGATGTCCGAAATCCGTACAGTGTGCTGAAAGTGCAGTTCTAAGGCCTAAGTTCTATTCTTTTGGTCCGATCGGTGTCCTGAGATTCTTGTCCTCAGTTTTGTTTTAGTAATACCAACCTTAGGGCATACGTTGGACCCGTCACCGTTACAAGAAATTTTGTAAATTAAGTTAGATTTGTCAAGTTTGTCAATTTTACTTTTTGTCCTACTATAAAATTGTCCAACTACATTGTCCGTTTTTTGGCAACAATTATGTTGTCAAAAAAGTTCAATTTTGCAAACCTCTCCATAACAAGTGCAAATGTAAAATCGACGATCACTTTTTTGATTAAATGCAGAAAAGGAGGAATCATTCCTAATTTTATTAACAACACAACAAAAAATATAAATCAGATGTTTGAAATAAATAAAAATATCCTGCCAAAATACAGAAATAAAATACATAAACAAATACACCAAAGCCTCGATTTGCGTCGTTTTCGAAGTTGCGTCGTTTATAAATTTTCGGATTTTCAGAGTTGCGTCGTTAAAATTTAAATTTTCTTTGAATAATTTTAAAATATTTTTTTCAGTGCAATTATCAAGGCTTCAAATTCTAATTATTTAATGGGGAACCTAATTTTTATGAGTAAATCATATGTTTTTCGATTGAAAATTAGTTTTAATAGATTTTTGATACAGAAACATCTTGAATTTATATTAAATTTAGTTTTGAAAAATTTAAATAACTTATCCGCAATAAATAATAAACGAAAACAAATAAGTTTGGGACGAAAACTAGAAATTTTCAAATTTATATTTTTATGAATTTTATGTTTTTAATTAAAAACGAATACAGTTTTTGTTTTAAAAATATTAACTTAACACTTAAAAAGGTGCTGTTATTAAAAAATAACCATTTTTTTCATAAAACTTACAACCAGGAACCAGGAACCAATTATCAAAAAACTAGTACAAATACATGCAAAAATGATTTCGATTTGCGTCGTCTTTTTGCGGTCCCAATTAACGACGCAAATCGAGGCTTTGGTGTACAGTGTTTTCAAAACAAAATTCTAAATCTCCTAATAGAGCAAAAACATGTCTTACTCAAAGACACAAAAATTGAACAACAAAAAACAATAACTACGATTATGAGAAATTTATCCAACGAAGACTACGAAGAGCTGATGGAGAGCGAAAGAATTTTATATGAAAAGCTCTTACTTAAAACAAAGTTGAAGCACATAGAAAAATTCAACAAATTACAACAACAACAAATCGAGAAATTCAACATAAAGCTTAATAGTGAGTGGTTTAAAAACAAAACTAATTTAACGATACCAACAAATGTACAGTGGCTTCTATCGCTGGGACCAAAACATGCAATACCCATGACCAGACAACAATTTCCACTGTATAAGTGCATCGCTGATGGGGAGAACTGCATACAGACAAACAAAGAGAGAGAAAAGCAAGATACGGCTAGAATAAAACTAATGATGATGATAAACCAACACAATTACAGAAGAAGGTTCGATGGGAGAGACAGATTTGTTTTAAAGACAGTGGAGCAAACAAAATAATTTTTAAAGAAAAATAAAAGCATATTAATTTTAAGGGCAGATAAGGGATGGGAGAGACAGATTTGTTTTAAAGACAGTTGAGCAAACAAAACAATTTTTAAAGAAAAATAAAAGCATATTATTTTTAAGGGCAGATAAGGGAAATGTGACGGTTATGATGTACAAAAAAGAATATAACGAAAAAATTAGTACAATTTTCAGTGATTGTACGAGATACAAACGTTTAAAAAAAGACCAGACAACAACAATACAAACAAAAAATAATGAAATTGTTGACAAATTATTTAACAACAAACACATAACGCTAAGGGAAAAATTTTTGATTAAAACTAGCATTGCTTTAGCACCACGAATATATTGACTACCAAAAATACATAAAAATTACATGCCCCTGAGACCAATATGTTCCTCCATAAATTCTCCTTCACATGGACTTTGCAGACTCATAACGAACATTTAAAAAACTTGACGAAAGATTTTCCGTACATCTGTATTATAAATTATGATGACGTTAAAATTTTACAAGAGGAGAATAATTATGACAAGAGATTAATGCTCGAAATGCTCCACATAACTAATACTCCGACAAACATTAGGATGAACTTTAAGAGTGACACTGAAAATTGTGCTCACATTTACCGTGCCCTCATAAATAAATTTTAGTTCTAATTTGGACCTCATTAAGTAGAAATGTAAGTGACATGTCAAAAAGTTCAAATATTTAAAATGTTTAATATTAATTATTGTGTTAGTGTGTTTGGTTTTAGTTCATTTGTTATTTGTTTACATGTTAAAGTTTGAAAATTGTATTAATTGAAATGTATTGTATTGTATTTATATTTTTAGTATCCCTGAAGATGAAAAATGATGTTTTTCGAAATATTGGGAAATAATTAAACTTATTGTTAACACAATAAAGATAGACCTTGAGTCGAAATAATAACAACGATTTAACTAATACAATAATTTTAGCTAATCAGTTGCCAGCAATAATTGTAGTAATTTTCGGGCTTTTTTTCTTAGTGTAAACAACAACGACACCATCTACATATGTAGGTTCTGTTGTTGCATAACGAAAGGGTTTCAGGGTTAAAGTTCATCTGAATGTGTAGGAATGGAATTTTTCTGAAAAATATTTCATCGGAGTATTGAAAACAAATTGAATTAAAATTAAACAAATTTAAATGAAGAAAAACTGTATTCAATTCATTTTACTTTAGATCAAGTTATCCAGTATTATTATTTAACTTTAAATCAAGTTATTCAGTGTTTAGTTTGTTTAACTTAAAATTAAACTAAAAGTATTTATAAATGGCGTTGTTGGTATATTTCGACAAAGTAAGTTGAAATTCAGCGATTGAATGAATATAACTAATTGTTCAGAAGGTGAAATATTAATGGGAGAACCGAAGTTGATTTAGCAACGTAAAAACAACTTTAGAATTGCTTCACTGCAAAGAAGGACTTTTTTAGTATATTTACTAAAAGGAGAAACGAAGATGTTTAAAGGAATAATAATAGTCTTCTAATCACAACACAAACAACAACAAGACATTTGAATAACCAAAATACAGTGTTGCAATGCCTTGTAGCATTAACCAACGTAGTTGTACAACAACAGCAGCAACAACTTGAAGAGCGCAAATCAAAAGAGACATTCGAGAGAGAGCAAGCTTAAGTAATCAAAAAAAAGTTGTAGCTTAAGCTTATATCAAAACTTTTACTTTCGATTTTTAAAAATTAAAGTCAAGAAAAACTATTAAGAACTTAAATAAAAATAAAAGCTTTTTATTTTTTTGTAATGTAAGTCAAAAAACAACTTAACTTTTATGCTCTAATGAAAATTTTTCAATTTTACTTCTACTTTTATTACAAAAAATTTACTTTTATTGCAAAAGGCATAGTCATTTAAAACTTTTATTCAAGAACTAAAAAGCTCTACTTTACTTAACAAAAATCTTTTTTGAAGTTTACTTCAGCTCTGATTTCAATTTAGAATTTTTTCGATTTCGCTAAAGAGAAGTTTATTAAAATGAATAAGTATGACAGTTTACTAAAAATATGTGTTTGAATGTTAAAGGAAAAAAACTTACCTAAACAGTAGTTTACTTGGTTGAAACGCAACTATTGCAAGACACATCAACAGCCAAATCCGATCGGTCCATTCTAGATGAGGATTGTTTGTGGTTTGCCTCATGCACTGAACAAAAATCTCGTCTCTTAATTCTTCTCGTTCAATACCATATCCAATTATATACTGTATCAACTGAAGTTCACGGTCAGTATTAGTTTCACCACGCATATACTTGCACAGCTCCTGAAGTAAAATGCAAAAAATTTAATTGGAATACAAAGAGTATATTTTTAAATTAAAATAAATTTGTTCTCATAAATAGCTTTAAAAGATCTGATAAAATATAAAAAATGATAAGTTGACCAATTATGTCCCAGCGGTCGATTTTTCGACCAGTAACTTTCGCATTTTTTCCAGGTGAGCCAGAGTGTGGAAATATGTTATCGCGCTTGGCTAATATGTTAGTTTGGACCTTTGCCAGCGTCCCTTTTTTTAGTTTGGCGCGTTTCGGTTACTTATTTAATTTTTTTTTTGTGCCCTGGGGCGGAGACATTTTCTGATATTTTTTTTGAAAAATCGGTAAAAATTTTGCATTCGAGTATTGATTTCTCTCAATTTTAACTATTATTCAGGGTATATTTGATATTAAAACAGTGCAGGTGCAATCCGTCATTTTTCTCGTAAGCCGCGTGAACGACAAACAACTGATATCAAAACATGCAATATTTTTTGAAATGAAGGAAAAACTATTATGGTGGCACGTAACATAAGATAGCTGGCAACCCTAGATTAATCAGTATGAAATTTAAGTCAAGTCAAAATTAGTATTTATTTCTTTATAGTATGCCAAAATAAATTCTTTATTGAATTAATATTAATGAAAACCGATTTTTGTCATTTGTGGACAACTCCAACAACGCATTTGGTGCATAACCATGATGCATGCCTCTGGCAAACGATCTTCAAGACTCCATGTTGTATTTTAGCAGCGATGGTTTCGGTCAAATTGGCTGCTTTGACGATTTGGTTTGAGTATTCTTTTGATCAGGCAAGCTGGTTCATCAAGCACGATCGTTCCAGGTGATTTACTATGGGCTAGTATATCGACTTGGCAACGTCTGTTTTCAAATTTGGCCAAAGCGCAACAAAACTTCAACGCGAACAAGTGCTGAAGTTTATAGCAAAATGAGCTCTTTATATTGTAAATGGTGCAAGTTCCTCTACCTTGAGAAGAAAACATTAAAAGAAAATATAGATACAGTCAAGTTACTTATTTTACATTCTTACAAAAACGTTTTTCGTTCATTTCAGATATATTGCATTTTTTATATCGGTTGTTACAAAAATCTTGTTTCTTGTGTATTTCAAGTTTATAACGTCGTTCTAGATTTTTATTTGAGTTGAAATAATCAAATCAAAAATTAGAGAACAACAACTATGATGGATGGTTGGTGCATTCATATGCGCTGTCAGAAGTTTGAGTGTTAGTCGCATTACGGAGATTCAGCTAATTTTTTGTGCTCGTTTCATTACTTGCGCACTGCTTAGTTGTTTCCCTTTACTTTACTCGGATAAAAAAATAAAAAGATAATTTTATTAAATCTTATAACATTAACATACAAAGATGATGAATGAGCTAAAAGCTCAAAAATCACTTTTAAAGTTAAAAAAATGTCGGATTGTTCTAGTATTAACTCATCAATTGAACTTGATACACATGAGTGTAAAAGAAAAAGATAAAACAATTACAACTATGCCGTTTCGATACCGAATCACTTCAAAAATAATCCATTTGCTTTGCTCAATATTGAAGGCGATGCCCACTGCAACAAAGAATACTTAGAAAAATTCCTTAAACATGTGCAAAATAAGCCTCAGCTAGTTGAAAGTGGAAAACAAACATCACAATCAATAGCAACTACTGTTCAAATATATCAAAACGGTACTGTTTCGCATAATTCGAATTCTGAAAAACAAAATATTCCCCCAATTAATATTTGTGATGTTGAAACAAATCAACTAATTGACTTTATCAAAAATGGTTTAAACATTATAGATTTGAAGATAAACTAAGAAAATGATAAAAAACTAACATTGTATTTAAACTACCTCAATGATTTTGATAGATTAAAAGCATCTTTGCGAAAAACAAAAACAAAATTCTATACATTTACTCCAAAAGGCATAAAAACAAAAACCTGTCTACTAAAAGGCCTCGGTGCTGACACTGATAGAAATTTAATTTTCAATGCGCTTTGTGAGTTAGGCGTAGAAGATTTGCAATTTATGAAAGTAAGTCCATTTGTAACAAAAGCTTCATCTAATAGAGAGTATGGCCTTCCAATATTTTTGGTATATCTGCTGACAGCAATAATAATCAATTAAAATCTATCAAGGGACTCCCCACCGCTGCATTAGATGGGAAACTTTGAAAAAACCCAAAATTTCTCAGTGTAGAAACTGTCAGGGCTTTTTCCATAGTGAATCAAACTGCTATCTACCACCGCGATGTGTCAAATGTAGGGAATCTCACGGAGTTGGGAAATGTTTTACAGCTAAAGTTCCAGAAGAGGAAATCTCAAAATTGTATTGCGTTCTATGCAAAAAATATTCTTCATATAAAGGATGCGAAATATATAAACAGCTGCAGCAAAAAATCAAAATGAAAAAACAAGCCTTAGGACAGAAAAAAACAAACAAATCAACAAAATTCGTCAATCCACATGTTAGCTATGCAAACATAGTAAAAAACAACAACTCTTTTAGTGTAGAAAATAAGAACAATGCATTCAGCCACAACAATGCATTTAGCGACAATATCAACTTTCAAAATTCTCTGTTGGAAGATATGAAAAATTGTATACAAAACCTTAGTAATCAAATACTAATTTTCCAAAAAGAATTACAATTACAAACGTCAAGAATTGACACAAATTTCTCCTTGCTAAATAATTAATATTCAGTCTATCTAATCAGATACACATTACGCCAAAAACATTAAATATTATTGAAATTAATGTTAACTCTTTAATTAGACTAAATAAAGATACGATTTTTTAAGATTTGTTGAGATCTACAGTCCGGATATAGTTCTTCTAAATGAAACAAAACTGAATGAAAAACATTAAATTGAGTTTAAAGACTAGCATCTGATTCGCAAAGATAGAAAGTGGTCTACCCGAGGAGGTGGAACTGCAATATTATTTAATAAAAGTATAAGGTACAAAGTGTATAAAAATTTCAATGATTAACAATAAAAAAATATCTTTGATATCAGCATATTGCTCCGCTGGTAATAATGCATCAGAATTTAAGGCTGAGTTAAAAAATCTTTTTGAAATTAGGAACCTTCAAAACCCAAATAATTTTTACCTCTTGGCAGGTGATTGCCAACGAATCGATTGGGGCAATGCCTCAAACAACTCTAAAGGCAACAACCTAAGGGAATGGTTGTCAAATAATGAAGTCGAATGTAGGTGTAAATTGTATGGTTCTGTTGTACCTTCTAATCCACGCACGGGGTCGTACTTGGATGTATGCATTGCAGCATCAAGGGTATATATAACGCCATACAGATTATTGCCTCTAGCAACGAAAATCGTCAACCTTTTATGCTTTTTAAGGAATTATCACCTTCAAAATTTAATTACAAAGCGACTACTTGGAAAAATTTCAGAGAGAGATTTTAAGCCATCTAAATATCAACGCTCACATCCCAAATGACAGAAATTTAAGCAACTCAGAAATCGATTCTTACCTACAAAAACTTAGTGACCTCATTAGCACTGCCATAGAAACTACCGTCCCTAAATTTTAAGAAAGTAATTTCATTGACATGTTTAGGAATTTAATCATAAAAAAACTGCAAGCAGAAAAAAGTGAAACCCTCACAATAATTAAGAGGTACTACAGACTAACTCATGTGATTTCTCCATCACTATTTAACATACTAAAGGCTAAGTTAAAACTTATCAAAAAACTGATAAGCGACAATATTTCTCTATCTATTAATAAATATTATGAGATTAAGCTTTCAGGACTAAATCCTACAGATCCCTCGCGTATGTTTTCGGAAGCTAAAAAAGCTTTCGAACTCTTAAGTCAGTGAATGTACAGAACATAAGAATTCCCCAAGAGTCAGAAAATTTATTAAAGAAGATATTGATGTTCAGACATCCGAAAGAGGTCAAGAGACCAATAGCTTTATCATAAGAGATCAAAACCAGATCCTTAATGTTACAGGAGCCTTTTTGGAGTCTGAGCGCTCTCATAAAGAGAATGATTTAACAACAATATTCATACCAAAGCAGACGATTGCTTCGACAGATTTTTATTTAGAAAAGGTAAGAAAACAATCATTCTACTATTACAAATTTTTCTTCTAACAATAAATCTAATAAGCCTTATCAAGTGCATCAAACTATTTCGTGGCTAAAGATGATATTGTGTACATTTTTTACAATTTAAGAGGTAAATTATCATCAGGTGTAGACAATATACCCAATTTAGTACTGAAAAACATTCAAAAATTTTTGATTCTTGAATATTGTACTTTAGTTAATAATATGCTAAACAACTCTTACTTTCCTAAAGACTGGAAAATCTCAAAAGTTATTACTCTAGGTAAAAAAAAATTAAGACACGAGCGATCCTAATAATCTTTGCGCAATAATTAGTTTACTTCCAAATCTAAGTAAAATATTCGAGATCTGTATTAATACTAACATCAATAAATTCAGTGAGAAAAACAACTTATTCACTAAGTTGAATGCCTATGCTTTAAGCATAGGCATTCAACTATTCACGCTATAAATTTGCTGACATCGAATATAAACTGGAATTGGAACAAAAGATATTGTACTGGTAACCTTCATATATGGAATGAATGCGCGTATTTGAAAGAAAATGTTTGCGATCATGTACATCGCTGTCAGTAATTATGCAAAATACATTCCAAATAAAAAACTGCATACTACAGAAAGAGTGAGTAGGATCGATAATTTCATCATTCACCTAGTAAGGAATCATATCGTCAAGACCTTTAAATGTACAGAAAATAATTTATTCCAGGCCCCATATCATGTAAGCGATAAATACATAAGTAAAACCTTACAAAGTGGATTTGTGCCACCTGAGGCCTTCTTGTATTTAGATAAAAATGGTTTTATTCAAAATAAAAATGGTACTCGTATATTTTACCTTATATATAGGCGATAAAACAATAAAATTGTCCAATGCAACCAATTAACGTCTGAGAATTGCAGATTCGATATTAGTGTTTACGCAGAAGAAGTATAAATTGGAACTTAAATTTTAAAAAGTATTGCTGGCTTAATGTCTAATATCAGTTTTATCCTTGAACTGCAACTTTTAACTATTCTTAAATATATAAGCAGGGTTTTCAAACTTTTTCTGGCATTTATTACAGTTATGTATATACATTAGGGTGGGTCAAAAAAATCAATTTTTTTTTTTTGAATCCGACACACGAAAACTAGTTCCTAGGTACCTCTAGAAAGTACTTACCAAATCTGAGCTCTTAATATTAACGGGAAGATTATGCTCATCATAGTTTTCCATTTTTAATTTAGTCTCATTTAAAAATGGTCATATCTTATCACCAATAGATTATTAAATCAGTTGCATTATCCATATTTATGGGAAATTAAACGCTCTACAAAAATGATCTCACTTTTTTCATTAATCTTACCATTTGAAAGATATGCAAGGTCAAAGATTGAAGTATTTTAAGGAAAATTATTTTTTTGTTTTGAATTTTGTAACTTACTAAAAAATAATTATTGTCAAATGAGCTTCAATTATTTCTATAGGAAATTGAACGCTCTACAAAAAAAGTCTCATGTGGATAATTAATGACTCTAACCATTTAGAAGATATTTGTAGTAGAGTCTCAATGCCTATTGATTTTAATATCTATTGATTATTTATTGAAAAACTATTAAAATCAATAGGCATTGGGATTCTACTGCAAATATCTTCTAAATGGTTAGAGTAATTGATTAACCACATGCGACCTTTTTTGTAGAGCGTTCAATTTACTATAAATATTGACAATGCAACTGGTTTAACAATCTATTGGTGATAAGATATGACCATTTTTATATGAGACTAAATTAAAAATGGAAAACTATGATGAGCATACTCTTCCCGTTAATATTAAGAGCTCAGATTTGGTAAGTACTTTCTAGAGTCGTGAGTCGGATCCAAAAAAAAACTGACAGAACTGAAAACTTGAAATAATATTTTGGAATTTTTTTTTTTCATGATGTTTTGTAATGTTTATGGAATAATTTTCCACGAAATGTTTTATTTATCAATATAAAGTACTATCATGTTTTTGGTAAATTACAATATTTATTTATTGCGCTATCTTCCACAATTATTTTTTTTAAAAATTTTACATAAAATAAAAAAATTACATTTCAGTATTATTAAATTACTTTACAAAAATAAGTTACGAAGTATAGAAAAGAGAGCGAGAGAACGTAGTCACGCATATATATACTATATATATACACATACATATACATATATATATATATACATATATATATATATATATATATATATACAGAAAAGAGAGAGAGCCTTAGCCGCGAACGCATATATGTACTATATATATTATACGATGTTATTATGATTATTATGCGGTGACGGTCGGTGTCGCGAGTTTATACTTTTTTCCTCAGCCGCGAATGCTGTCTTATGGAGGTGCACAACGTGCCATAAGAAGTTTTCACTTCAAAAATATTTGATTTTTTTGACCCACCCTAATATACATATATATATTTGTTTTGCAAATAATATATTCATAAAATGAACATAATACATTGTAACAACACAAATAATGAATATACTAGAGTGGTCGATTACGGGACTGTGTATAGTAAGATTTATTTATACATTATACAATTTGTTTATTTATAGTTGACTTGTACTGAGCTTCTTTAAATAAACGCTTTGAAAACAAAAATAAATATCCGCTGTGTGTTAATTAAATCGGACTTGAGGAGATATGTGGATGGATCTATTCAAGAACCTCAAAATGATAGAAGTGCGGAAATTCTAAATCAGTGGAAAAAACAATGATCAAAAGGCGCTATCAACAATTCTTGTCAGAATGAAACAATCACAGTTGGGATTGTTAAGTATTGTAAAACATCTTTTTAAGCAGGGGAAGCTTTAAAGAAAAAACTTCAGCCGAAAGGTCCAGCGTGAAAAGTTTTGCTGTTTCGGAAGCTGCTATCAGTCAATATGACTATAGAACAAACAATGTCTGAACACCTTTATGAATTTTCCAATGCGATTGAGAAACTTGCTGAAGTTGAGGAGTTGTCATCAATCATTTTGCTGAATAGTTTAGATGAAGATTATGAAAATTTTGTCGTAGCAACTGAATCACAAGATAATTTACCAGACTTAGAAGGATTAAAATCAAAACTTCTGGAAGAATTTGAAAGGCGTTGCAACGACGAGTCAAAATCATATGAAAAGAAGCTTCAGCGTCAGAAGCGTTTTGAAATGTGGAAAACTCGGACCAGAGAGTGCGGAAAACGGAATTACGTAAGTGCTTTATTACATGGAATGAAGCCTGCTGAGCTGCGAAGAAGCACTTGGGTGTATGATAGTGGATCGACAAGTCATGTGTGTTTTAATGAGAAATGGATAATTTCTATTTAACCACAGCTAACAGCTAATAGGAATAGGAAATGTTCACCTGTTAACGACACTTGGAGATAAAATTATTTTGCAAGATGTGTTATTTGTGCCGGAATTAAAATTCAACTTTATTTCTATGTCGAAATTGATTGAAAAGCAAAAAGAGATCAAGTTCCAAAGAAAAGAGGTATTAGTTTCAGACGCAAATAAAATTATTTTGCGCGGAGAAAAAAGTAGTCAGTTGTACGTGTGCCACGGCGAAGAAAGAAATTTTGTACTAGACAAAAACTTTGCTCTAACAAACAATAATTCTTTTCAGTTATGACATCAACTCTACGGACATTGCGGAGAAAAAATTAGTGCATAGTCTTCATTTGAATAATAAAATAAAAATAATCAAATTATAAAACATGCTATAAAGCAAAAATACATGTCGAGCCTTTCGCAAAGCACGCAAGCAATAGAGCCAAATGCGTTTTGAAATTGGTCCATTCGGATATTTGTGTTCCAACGCGAGTTAAGTCATACTGTGGAGCTCGATACTTTGCTTTGTTCGTCGATGACTACTCAAGGATGAACTTTGTTTATTTTTTAAAAGAAAAAGGTGAGATCTATAATGCTTTCATTAGTTTTATAGCTATGGCTGAAAAACAGACTGGTAAGAAATTAAAAGTATTGCGTAGTAACAACGCTCCTGAAAATTTAAGCAAGAGGTACTCTACAGACTTGGAACGTTTAAGGAATAAAGAGGCAGTTTCCAGTAGAGTACACACTACAGCAAAATGGAGTGGTAGAACGAGCTAATAGAACTATAGTGGAGATGGCTCAATGTATGATGACTGGTTCAGGCTTACAAGAATCCATATGGGGTGAAGCTGTTGGTACCGCGGCATATATAAGAAATCGATGTGCAACAGCAGCATTAGATGGTAAAACACCAATTGAAGCTTGGAGTGGTATAAAGCCTTCTGTAGCTTATCTAAGGACTTTCGGTTGCAAGGATATAATGTTGGATAATCGGCATGGTAAGTCTAAATTAGAGAGCAAAGGCATTGAGTGCGTACTTACCGGTTATTGTATAGAATCGAAAGCTTATGGCATATTCAACACAAGAACTAAAGTTTTATATAGAGCTATGATATATTTTCAGAAAATACAAATGATATATTTAACCAGGAAGAACAAAGAGACGTTGATGTGTCTGGTCTAATTGGAACGCCTTATGTTCAGAGAACGGAAAATTCACCAATCAACGGCAATATGTCGAATTATAGAGATCTAAGGCGGAGACGAATTTATTTTAACAGTTTCCTAAATGAAGATGTAACACGTGAAGGCAATCTTCTTACGATGGCAGAAGCAAAGTCACGGAGTGACTGGCCAAAATGGAAAGAGTCAATGGTGTCGGAATACAATTCGCTAAAATTAAAAGGATCTTGGATTTTAGTGAACAAGCCTGTCGATACTCCCATGTAAAATGTAAATGGGTGTTTAATGTTAAAAGAAATAAAGTATTGGTCGTCACAAATCAAGACTTGTAGCTAAAGGGTGTAGTCAAAAATTTGGAGTTAACTACAAGGAAACATTTTCTCCAGTTACTAGATACTCAACGGTAAGAGTGGTTTTGGCTTTGGCTGCTGAATTTAAATTGCATGTTCACCAACTTCATGTTACTACTGCATATCTTAACTTTAGAATCGTGTTTGGGGTACTGGATTCCCCCAAACGATTTTCAAAAGAGTATTAAAAGTCATAATTTGTCAGTACCATTGTTTTCTATTCGTTTTTTGACGTATTGCAACCTTAGTTATGCAATAAACATGATTTTCATCTATTTTTTTAAAGGCGGAGTGAAAAAGGACTTGAAGTGAGACAACCTCCACGTGTTTGGGGAACTGTATTCCCCATCATCTACGTCAGTACAATTTGTGTGAAACCGTTAACCCAATCTATTTTTCGTCTTTATTATACCCTACACAGAGGGTATATTCACTTTGTCATTCCGTTTGTAACGCATTGAAGGGGGCGTGGCAGGTATGTAAAAGTATATATATTCTTGATCAGCGTCACCACCTGAGTCGATATAGCTATGTCCGTCTGTCTGTCTGTCTGTCTGTCTGTGTGTCTGTCTGTGTGTCTGTCTGTTGAAATCAGGTTTACGAGAAAACTAAGCAAGCTAACTCAATGAAATTTGGCATACAGGTCAAACCTTCTTGCAAGCTTCTAGCATATAAAAATTGGCGATATCGGTTCTCGGCCACGCCTTCCGCCCATACTCTATGTAAATATACCCAAGTCCAATTTGAAAAAAAGATGCTGCGATTTTGATGAAATTTGGTGATTTGTTGAAGATGAGAACAAAACTAAGATTAGGCTTGGATTGAAGTTTGCATAAACCCTTAAATGGGGCGTGGCACAGCCCTAAATTTTAACTTTTATAACGCTATAGCTCGTAAACCGTGCAAGATATTGTGATAAAATTTGGTACACGAATACAGAGCTTATAAATCTTGAATTAAGCATAAAGTGGGCGGAATTGTAAAAGTGGGCGTAGCACTTTATAGCAATTGAAAATTTGGATTTCGTATAACTCCAAATTGGCACATACGATTTTCATAAAAATTTTAGGGATGATACCACTAAAAGTAGTCATCAATACAAGTTTATTCGATATTCTGGAAAATTTTGTTGAAGGGCGTGGCATAGCCTACAATACTTATAAACATTATAAAAAAAGAACTAATAACGCAATCGCTATGAAATTTAATATGGCAGATATACTCGCTAAAAGGTATCTTCTAGCAAAATTTTGGTACAATAGTGCCGGTGGGTGTGGCACCTCCCATATAAGCAAAATACGTTTAATGCTATAGATAATGTGCTATGAGGGTAATCTTCATAAAATTTTTTGTAGAGGTGCCGGTTGCTATAAGCTTTGAAACTCAATGAAACTTGTGGGCGTGGCACCTCCCTCATTAACATAAAGTTGTAAGTGCTATTTTAAGATCACTATTGGTGCAATTGATCTGAAATTTGATGTAAGTGATTTACTGGGTATTAGGTACATATGAATCAAAAGCTTTTGAAATAGCAACAGTGGGAGTGGCACCTCTCATACAATTAAAATACCTTAGGTGGCATAACTATCGAAATATATGAGCAATCATACTGAAATTTGGTGCACGCGGTTTGTTTATGGAAGGCTATTTTTGGATCAAAATCTGACTGGATTGTATCAGTGGGTGTGTCACCGCCCTAAATTTTAAGAATAATTACGGCACATATCCCAAACTATACAAGCTATTGTGCTAAAATTTGGTTTGTGCCTCTAAATCAGGAATGTCATTTATTGAAACAAAAGTGGGTGGAATTGGAGAAGTGGGCGTGACATATTTCGTGTTTTTCATTTCTATTCTATTTTTTTCACCATTTCCCATATTCTTTTGACATTTTCAGTTTTTTCCAACACTTTTCAACATTTTTGAATCTTTTTACATTATTTTCGACTTATTCGACCTCCTCAACATTTTTTTAACATTTATTTAAAAAGTACTTTCAATGCAGTGTAGGGTATGTGAGTTTCGGCCTGGCCGAAGATAACACCTTTACAAGTTTTATTTTATTCTCTTTATCTGATGCAGCTTTTTGAAAATGTTCATCTTATACATATTCTAACGTATAAATCTAGTTTATTAGACCGTGAAAAAGAAAATATTTGAATTTTAGGCTGTTTGATACCTTATTTGTTGACATCGGTTTCCATTTCGACAACGATAATTTCGAAAGGTGTCTCTTTTAGGTAAACAGTCCGAGATCGTGATGCAAGCAATGCATAGCAGCATAATTTAAAAATTATCGTATAGTGCTCGTAGTGACGTAAAGATTATCGTGTCTTTCGCGGCTCTCGTACTTTTCACAACTTGGTATATGTACCAAGAACAACAATATAAAGACTTTTGCTTTATAGGAGGCGCCAATGCCTGTTTATCGTACGAATCGTTGCTTTATTTTTCGTATCATAAGATAAATAGTACATTATCGCCGAGACCTTATATCGACCAGACCTTTTTCGTCCCCTTTCGCTGCCATCAGAGAAATAATTTTTTAATATCGTCTCGTTATCGTTATTGAGAACAAGAAGAGGTGATTTACTACAAAATCCACACCTGAGTGTGATTTTTGTGTGAAGACAACATGAACTGGAAGAAAATATTAAACTGGCCAAGTGTATGTACCAACTCTGTCGTCACACATATAATTTTATTTTATTACTATTTACACATACGCTTACATATAAATCCAAATATAGTAGTATGAATACATGTATAAATATTATATTATATTTATAAATATGTATTAATAATATTTATAAAGATGTATAAATAAAATTATCTCAACTGTTTCCAAAGAAATGTAATTAATCTTTCGACAGTTAAAAAAAACAGTCTGGAAGAAAGTGGAATGAGAAGTTGAATGAAGTGCTGAAAAATATAGTATTCTTAGGATAGTTCAAAATCGATGATTAAGAACCAATAGATTACTTCCTGGCGATGGAGATTGAGAGAAAGTCACCTACAGGATCTATTAGCTTATCGCAAAAAGATGTGATTCTTCATTTATTGCAAGAAAACGACTTGATAAATATTTTGTAAAAATGTCATTACGTCATTGGATCCAGGCCAGCAATTCAAACTTTGCAATAATTGTGTTGATTGCAAAAAAGTTGATGAAGTAAAGTATCAATCACTTATTGGATCTCTTATGTTTATTGGGCTGCGTACCAGGTATTTAAATAATGTAATTGATTTAAAAATTAATCACAGATCTACAGGCAAGCCAATATATGGAATCGTTGATGCTGATTGGGCCGGAAGTGCTGATGAGTAGCAGTATTTATAGCCTCAGCCTAGAATTTTTTACTTAAGCTTTTTCCGTCGATAGTAGGCATCTCTCTTTCAGCATATCCATTTTGTTTTGGGTTATATGGAACAGTCCTCAGCGTGTTGTCTCAAAAGTTGTTCCATGTTTCTGTTAACAAACACACGCCCCTTATCCGAGCGAATAGTTTTCACCTTTGTACCTGTTTCAATTTTCACATCAGTAATATATTTTTCGATAAGTGTATAAACCTCACTCTTTTCATTAATGAGAAACACCTTTCTGTAATGGGAAAAGTCATCTTTTAGCAAAAGTTCAGCAATGGTGTTTTATGCTGCTTCCAAAAAGACATGCATCACAAAAGGTGTTCTTTTCATCAATTAATTGAATTCTCCTTCAAGAAATTTTTACAGTGTGAAAAATTTTGATGGCTAAGCCTGTTATGCCACTCGCTGATTGTAAGTAATCTTGTTTCTGCAGAATATAAGCAATTAATCGGCTGAACCACCAATAAAACTTTTATTAGCAATTTCAAAAGTTTTTCATGACTCACTCCCACTAAAACTGTACTACCATTTTTTAAAAATTCACATCGGTGAGAATTTGACTTCATTTGAAAACCTTTATCTGTGCGACCAAATTTTGTTGTTGTATGGCTTATATGTTATAAGCCAATTAATTTCGATTATTCGTCATGTGATTGCTCGCATCCGAACCGACAAACCATTCGTCTATTCTACAAATACTGTTTGCAATCTTCGTCTGACACATAAAAGCACTGCCCTTCGTTTCATCACCTGTTTTCCCTTTCTGTTTTGATGAACATTCACGTTTCCAATAACCAGGCCTTAAACCTTTACGCTTTTTGAAAGTGTACTTAACATTTTGCTTAGCTATAAGTGCATCACCAACATTAACATGTCCCTCGGAAGAATTCATTCGCGCCTCTTCCATTACCAGATAAGCGGTCAAATTTTTTAATCGTTTGCTGTTCGGATGATGTAGACTCCCATGCACTATAGAAATGGGTGTATGTTGAAGGCAGCGTCATCAATATTTTTGTAATAATCATCGATTTCGAAATTTCTTCTCCTACGTCATGTAACTGTGTCACCAAAATTTATAATTTTGATATGTGCATAGCAATATCGTCTCACGGATCTTTTTAAAAACTATAAAATTTTCGCTGCAATCTAAGTACGCTCGCCGCACGTGGATGGATTTGTATGGACCGGCGGCCATAAGTAGTAGTAATTGCGTTGCACTATTGAAATTTGGTAAAGATATTTCAAATGTAAAAACAGCAAATATTTGTGCATGTGAGAAAAATCGGTCCACGGACACGCCTACCTCCCATAAAAAGATCGGATGTTGTTGATACCTTTTCTTCAAAATGGGTATCAATATCCATCAATTTGGCAATGCTTATTTCAAAAATGCTATAAGCTTTGTGATATCTTTTACAGTTTTCAAGTTATTAGAAAAAAACGAAATCGGTGGCCATTAACAGTAGTAAGCACTAGAGCCTTGATATTTGGAACTGAATTTTTTTGGGTTGAAACAATAAATATTTGTGACTATGAAAAAAAAATCGGTTTAAGAACACGCCTACCTCCCATACAAAGGTTGGATACTTTTTGAAGCTTTTTTTCAAAGTACCATCATCCCAATAATTTGGCTATGCTAATTTCAAAAATTTTATAAATTGCCCGATATCTGTTATAGCTCACAAGTTATTAGAGAAAAATAAAAAACTGCATATAAATACCACATTTGAAAACTAGATAAAGAATATAAAAAACGAAGATCTTACTTTTGAAGATAGAGAAAAAAGGAAAGCTATTGATTTTGTTAAATTTATTTTAATCGCATTCTTCACAAACTTGAAGCATTTCTTGTGCTTCTGGTGATAGCTCTTTATATCTTTTATCTCGCTTTATTACAATTTGGCTGATAACAGGATCCAAGAAATCAGTAAGTAATGCAAAACATCTTCGTTATTTGCTTTTCTAGAGCAACACCTGCTGCTGTGCAATCTCGCATTTTTAAAAACTTCAGAGCTTCTTCAGAAAGACGTGCAATTGGAACTTCTAGTTTTTTCATAATTTCGGCTCCATGCATTAGAACTTTGTGCACGGAAGGAGGCATTTGTACGAAATGTAGCTTTTTTTATAATGTATGTACATACTTATCAAAAATATTTCAATTATTTAAATAGTTTAAGACTTTTTTATCACAATAATACTTGATATTTAACTTATTTAATTGAACTGCACTTTTTTATTTAACTTTCGTCACAATTCACTTTATGATATTGTAAACAATACAGTAGAAACTGGATAGAACGATATCCTATAGAAACAGAAATTTCGTCGTTATCAGCGGATGACGTTATAGATGAATCTCTTGATAGTCCAGTCCTAGCAAAAATACTACGATCAAACCGCACGGCTTTTAAGTGCAGAGTCGATTTTCCTGGGTTCTACAGTATTTGTTTTGGTAAAATTACTGTAAAATATTAATTAAGAATGCAGTCTTCAGTCGTAATGACTTTTGAAATTCTCTAAGCTTAGTTTTGTGTGAACATATATTAAAAACATTAACCATAAAATAAATTTATTGGAAAATGCAAAATAATAACAATTATAAGTAAAAACATAAAAATTTTTAATATATTTACTGGAAAATATGTAACAAGAAAAATAAAAATAATAATAATAAAAATGTTTGTTTTGTCAAATGATATGTGTAATTCTAGTCAAGGCACATGAACTTAAGCTAGTGTCCTTTAGTGGAATTGTATAGTGATTCAAGCACTTCAACCTGAATATCTCGTGTATTAAGTATTTATTTTATTATAACAATATTTTCTGTTCTATTACTAAGGATAACAAAGCTCAACAAAATTACCTTTTTTTGTTGACTTGGATGTCTTTGCGGATTTTTATAATTCCAGGTACCCAGTTTACGAATATATTTATGAAAATACTGAATTGGTTCTAGTTCTTATGATATTGATTCTATAACATACAACTCAAGAACGGCTAGACCGATTTTTATTATCTCTGATTTTTTGGATTTTTCTCTACCCCAAGATTTGTCTTTGCCCCGAAAAATAGAAAGTACTTGTTTTATTTTCTAATTTATTCTGCTATTTATAGTGTAACAAGCGACCCGGCTAACATGACCTCAATCGGTGAAGACGTTCAGAAATTACGCAATCACTAACAGACACACCAGCGATTATGTGTGTATATTTGTACGTAGGTCCTTAATAAAATTTTTATAGCTTATGTTACTTTCGGGGCGAAGATAAATCCAAATAATCAGAGATCAATGAAATCGGTCCAACCGTTCTTAAGTTACGAAGCGGATAACTAAACCGACTTTGTTTTATTGTATATAGTTGACCATCATGACCTTTAGGAGTGCCCAAACTGAAGTACTTGGACGGCACCACAATATTTATACATAACAGAACAAACTAAGAATGGTAATTTAGGTCGGAAAAACTTGCAGTGAACGTCAGTTATAGGGCTAAAATCATAAAAAGCTGAAATATGAAAAAAAAGTTAAAAATCGGTTTTCTCCAAAAGGGGCAGGTCCCCGATTTTAATTTTTACGGGAAATGTTTTCTTATGCACTGTAGAATAAGTTCCAATTAAAAAAATTGGATTAATTTGTGATTCGATAATAACGTATTTCAAGCTCACCGTGTTTTTCAATACAATTTTTGAACAATCCGTCCAATTCATATAAAGGCGATAAAAGAAAATTAAATTGATTTTTACAAAGCGGAAACAATGTACTTTTCGCTAATATGCTACGTTATTGCCTTATCAAACAAATCGCTTTTATAAAAACTTTCATAGAACATTTTTGGTGTACAAAGCTCAACTTTGAGCCCACTGTGGCATTCCCTAAGTATCCTCTGACGATTGTCTAAAAAAACTTTTCAACCCCTAGCACTTTCATTTTCTTCCTATTTATGGCCACAAAAATCTACTATGCGACGTTGACTTAGACTCATAGACGCTTTCACAAACCAGTTTTGCAATTTAAAATGTGTAATTCTGGTGACCTAAAGTCATGACAATTAGCTTTTGGGCCTTACTGTCACCTCGTTCCCATTTTTGTATTTTACTTTTATCTGCAACAGCTTTTGCATCTTCAGTGATGTATTTGAGTAAGTATCCAGCATTCAACATAGCCCTGACCTGAAATCAAGAATTATTATAGAAAAAGTGAAAGGTGGAAAAGGGTAAAAACACACAAAGCAAGACTACATATATCCAAACATTACATTACTGCAAGCTATAGCTTTGAAAATAGCTTTTTCTTTGATCCAATTTCTGGTTTAGAACTTTTAAAAATAATTAAGTCACTAAATAACACAAGCTCATGTGGCAATGATGGAATATCAAACCGCCATAGCATTTAATTTAGTAGATGTTTTGAAACACCTTTTTAACCTCAGCATCAGTTCCGGTACTTTTCCCGACGATTTAAAATGCGCCACAGTGGTTCCTCTTTTCAAAAAAGGCAACAAAAAAGACAAAAACAACTATAGGCCTATATCCCTGCGCTCCTCAATTTCGAAAATTTTTGAAAAAGCTGTCAAAAGTAGAATTTTATCTTATCTTGATAAAATACATTTTTTAGTAAAATGCAATTTGGTTTTAGGTCTGACCTATCAACAGAAGATGCGCTTTTGGATTTATGTTCTTCAATTTACAAGGAAATAGATAACAAAAAGGTCTGCGCCGCTCTTTTTGTTGATATTACGAAGGCCTTGGATATGGTTGACCGTCAAATCCTTCTTGATAAGCTATATAACGCAGGTTTTCGAGGGATTTTTCACAGTTGGCCTAAGTCGTATTTAACCGTCCGAGTTCAAAAAGTTAAAGTGGCAAACAGTTTTAGCAGCGCTAGAGCCATATACTTGGGGGTTCCTCAAGGCTCAGGACCTATATTTTTTTTAATTTATTTAAATTCAATTTTTTCTTTACCTTCCGTGGGTAAGGTCACTGCTTTTGCTGATGACCTTGCCATCGCTTATAGTAAGCTCAATCCACTTGATTTGGTATCTGGAATAAATCATGATATTCACCTTTTGAGGATTTGGTTTGCCAGTCATAAGTTGATTGTTAGCAACAAAACAAAATTAATGTATTTTAGTAACAATAGCAAAGTTTCGCCCTCAGCTGAAACTATATTTCATTCTCCTCGTAATAAATTAAGCTTACACACGGAAATATGTCCCATGAACACCTCGAAATTTAGTTTTTGTCAGAGTACTAATTGTAGTGATAGATGCTTTAAAGTAGAAGAAGTTTTAAATTTTAAATATCTTGGTGTAATAATTGACCATCAACTGAGATGGTCTGACATCTCTTATTTAAAGCAATATATGCTTACTATCACTCGATACTTCTATAAATTACATGAATTTTGTTCAGTTGCAACGCTTAAAACTGTATACTATGGATTGTGTCAATCTAAGCTACAATACGGCATTAGTTGTTGGGGTGGTGCTTCACTTAACAAGGTTAATCCTCTTTTAATCCTTCAAAAGTGCGTCATCAGCAATATTTGTAATGTCTCGGAATTCTTCCATTAAGACAACTTTATTACTTTAAAGTTTTGAAAATTTTTTACGTTAGATCAGGATATATGCGTAGCCGTATTTCAGATAGTTATAGTTTAAGAAGTAATTTTCGCTCTCTTTATGAAATTTTACACTTACGTGTCGTGTAAATTTTCAAATAGTCTACCTGCTGGTATTCGATTCATAAGGAATTTTTCTCTTTTTTAAAAATGTTAAAAGTTTCTTATTTAGTTTTAACCATATCGAAATAGAAGTTTTGCTTAGGCCTACAGTTTAAGTTTATGGATTATTTACGATACTTTGGCTCTAACAAATGCAAATTGAAGTGTTTCATGTATATTTATTTCTTTGCATTTTGTATCTATGTTTATCCTACATAATGCTATATAAAAGTTAATTCCGTTTTTACCCCACTACAATTTTATATGTAAATGAATTTGAAAGTAACATTTAAAACTATATATTATTTTTATATTAAATGTTATATACCTTTTCTTAAAGCAACTGTTTTCTAGTGTTTGCTAAATAGTTCCATTTTAATACAATGTGTTTCAGGAAAATGAATGAATAAATAATACTAATAATAATAATATTGGACAAGTAGTTACCGAGACTACTTTTAAATTGTGTTGCATTGCTTATCGTTTGGATTTGAAAGAGAAGCGAGATCCAAAAACGTGACGTATATACGAAGAACTGACGTTTTGGTGTAACACACGTACATTTCGGTAGTACAAGATTTTGTCCTCGATTTGACGATTTAAATTTAAATTTTTGATGTAGCTGACCTCTGGTTTCAACAGGATGGCGCAACGTGCCATACAGCTGGAGAAACAATCGCTTTATTGTGGGAAACGTTCGATGAAAACATCATCTCAAGAAATGGTCCTGTTGATTGGCCACCAAGATCATGTGATTTGACGCCATTGGATTACTTTCTTTGGGGACATGTTAAATCACTTGTTTATGTTGACAAACCCGAAACTATTGACGCTTTGGAAACCCACATAGCTCGTGTTATTCAGGGAATACCGGTCGATATGCTCGAAAGAGTTGTCGATTATTGGACCCACAGAATGGAGCATTTAAAAACTAGTCGTGGGCAACATTTGAACAAAATAATTTTTATTTGTAGATTTTGGGCTTTTAGGTCAATATATTTTTGATGCAAATAAAACAAATTCTATTTCATCCTTTCACCCAAAGTTTCGCCAATGGATTTTGGCTTCCTCAGGGGAAGTTATAGTTATAGTGCAGTGATTTAATGTTGTATTTTTCGTTGTAAATTTTTGTGTAAACTTTATTTATTAAAAACCTTAATTTTATCTAAACGTAATTCAAATGTAAGTTGACAAGTGTTCGTGATGTTCATAATTTATGAAAAAAAAAAATTTGTTCGTTATTTTAACTTTTTTATCACCAAATAAATACCCCTGAGGAAGCCGAAAATCCATTGGCTAAACGTTGGGTGAAAGGATGAAATAGAATTTGTTTTATTTGCATCAAAAATATATTAACCTAAAATCCCAAAATCTACAAATTCATACTATACAAATACATTGGTCATTGGTCATACAAATACTAAAAATAATTTTTAAACATTGAAATGAAGGAACCGAACTATCATTCCAAATAAATTTTTGCATCAATACATTGATTTTTATGTATTTTATTGAGAAAACAAAGTAGGAAGCTCTTATTGGATCACCTTGATTCTAATATCTAAAGTCGTGAAGTATTGGGCAACCCAGAGGGTGCGTAGCATGCCATATACCTTTCCAATAACAATGTTAATGTGGTTGGTCGAGGTCAGCGCGGTGTTAAATGTTATGCCCAGATCTTTTGCCACAGGCACTATTTCTATTTCTGAACCGTTGAGTAGAATGTCTAAACAAACTACTATATTGCAGGGCTTTCTCCGGATAATCAGGTATTAAGATTTGCTTGGAATGATACATAATCCATTCAATTAAGCCCGACTTTGCACACGCTCAAGATCCTCGTTAAGCTTAGTCGTATAGCAAGCTATGTCTCTTGGGGAGCATCTAATAAGCAACTGCACATCATCGGCGTACATGTGTATCTTAGAATTTTGAAGGACATCAGGTAAGTCATTAATATACAATGAAAAAAACAATGGCCCTAGTATTAAGCCCTGTGGGACGCCTCTATTGACAGGTAAGAACTTTGAATAAGTAGCATTGAGGTTAATTGGTGATGAACTGTATCGAAAGCTTTAGAGTGGTCAAGCAACACCAATGGTGTCAATTTTTTATGGTGTATATTACTTCTAATTTCTTCAATAACGTCTATTAGTGCTGTAACACATCCTCTTTTGGGCCCAAAGCCTAATTGATTTTCAGTAAGAAGGCAATTTTTTATCAGGTATTTACTTATTTGCAAGTGCATCATGTTTTCAAAAACTTTAGACAAATAAGGCAAAATTGAAATGGCACGAAAATCATTTCCAGCTTTTGGGACAGGTATTACTTGCGTTTTTTATTTTTTAATTTTACTCTACCTGATAGTCTTATAAGTCTAAAAAGACACAATATTTGTTCTATGTAACGTGACGTTTAATATGATGAATGACACTTGAAGATAGTACTTTCAACGACAAAGATATCTAGCAAGCAATAAAATGTCCGCGAACTGAGCAGCAAAATTAGTTGGTGCATCAGAGAGAACTGTCTTTATGGATATTTCTAATTAAAAGAAGGGTCTACTTGTTTCCTGAAAAAAGGTTCAACCAGAAAACCAAAATTTTCTAATCCAAAGGTTGCATCAAAATCTACTGTACAAAAGATTAAGAAGAAAAGTAAGCTAAGGACATATAGAGTTCAAAAAGTACCAGACCGTTCTGATGAAAAACAGTTGATGGCTCAGATGCGAGCCCGAAAATTGTGTGAAAGGTACCTGACTAAATATGATCACTGTTTTATTCGTGGCTGCCGTGATGTTCTAGCCAGATTTAGCAACCTCTCATTACTCTAAAGCTACGATGGAATGGTAAGCAAGTAAAAATATCAATTTTGAACCAAAAATAGCAAATCCGCCCAACTGCCCAGAGCTTTGCCCAATTGAAAGTCTCTAATGAAAAGAGATCTTCGAAAGAGTGGCAAGACTTCAGACCTACTGTCCATGAAACAACTGTACAAAATTTAATGAATTTTATAGAAAAAAAATTGTTATTTAGTTTTTAGTTATTTATATTCTGAACACTAGCCATTATTAATGCAAAAAGAAAAAAAACCAAAAAAAATACTGGGTATTTTTTTATAACTAAATAACAAAACGCAAGTTTTTTATGGAACAGTCCTTATTTGGCTGTTTTCCAGGCGGCAGGAAATCTAGATGTGTTCAAAATAGAAGTGAAGAAGTGTGTAATAAAACGTAAAGTCTTTGCTAGCAAAGCTTTGACGAAAATGGGATGGATATTGCATAGACCAGTTGCATTAGATTTAATTGGCAGAAAGCCTTGCAGCATATCGATTTGGTCAACACCAGCAAAGCTGAAATGACTAAAGTTATGGGTAACAGCATTGACAGAGTAACTATTATTTAGAGAAGGTAGCGACAAGTTTATAAATTTATTGTTTAATTCGTTCAAGTTAACGTTTGATGGTGCTCGAGCTGTATCTTTCCCAAAACCTGTTTGCCGAATTAAATTCCATTTGTGAACTGTTCAAGGCTGACTTAATATTTTCTTGAAAGTAGGCCAACTTGGCTTTCTTAGTTGCCGCTACAACTTTTCTTCTCAACACTTTAAAATTATCGTGAAATTCAGGTAATTTGAATCTCTTCCATCTGCCATATGCTTTGTTTTTTTTTATCAATTAGCTATTTTATTCTTTTCGAGAACCAAGACGGCTGCCCGTACTTAATGAGATTTGTTTTTAAGGAGACATATTTATCGAGCAAATTAAATACTTATATTTTATGCCAGAAATGAAAGCTGCTGGTCGACAGAGTTCATATAGAAAATATCTGACAAGTCTAAATTTTTCAGATCGGCGCTAAGTAAAGAGTAGTCAATGTTTTTGAAATCGCGATGCTGTAGTCTTTGATCTTTAGTATGGAGCTGAAAGTTATAAATATCACATCATTTTTTAAGAATACAGGAGCAGAGATTTGGTCATACAATAGGATTTTTTCACTATCATTCACAAAAATTATGTTCAATAATGCATTTCTATGTTTTGTGAAATGAGTGGGCATAACACAATTTACTGAGGTCTGACCTAAAACTGTCATGTCATCGACTAAGTGGCTGTCTTGTAACACGTTGCAATTGCAATCACCGGATATTATGATATTTGTATATGACAGAGATAAAGTTTCAATTTTTTGAAGCAGAATATCAGTTGGTATGTTGCGGTTGGATTTATAGACGCCACCTTTTAGAATCTTTCCTAAACCGTGAATGACTTCAAGAAAGAAATACTCAATTTTATCATTCGAACATGACCTACATATAAAGTTGCATATTAAACCATCTCTTACATACATTACTACGCCACCCCCATGGCTATCTCTGTCTGCACGGAATAACTTAAACCTTTTCACCTTAAAAACACCATCACTCACACGGGACTGAATCCAAGTTTCCGAGAGGCACACTGCATTAACTGATGAACCTTCAAAAATGTAGCGAAATTCATCAATCTTTTTCTGCAAGCTTTTCCTTCCTTTTGCTTGCTTAAGATGCAAACAAGAGGATACATATTCCCACTGGAACAGCTTTGCATATCACTACCCAAACTTATCATTTAAAAGATTTATGAAAATATTCAATTTAGCAGCAACACAAAAATAAAACGGAGCACTAGCGTTAAACTCAATATCATTTAATCGTAATAATCCATTTCGCGCGCGTTTAAATTGTGATATGGTTTTTAAAAAGCTGTCCTTGTCATAAGAAGTTTCAAGTTTCGCGATAATGCCAGTATCTGGTGATGTACTTGTGCTAGCTTTTTTAACGCGGTAAATGCTTTTAAGCTTCGGTGCTACTTTTATAGTATTACATAAGCGTTGGAAAATTTTATGAAGGTTTTCATTTTCATAAAGGGAACACCTGCAATACGAGTTCTCTTGCCGAGCGATTTGCAATTTTAGAGCACTTGTATCTGATTTAAGACTGTTTACCTCAGCAATATGGACTTGAAGGAATCCAACTCTTTTTGTCACAGCGTGTAAATCAAGTTGTATTCTGTTTATTTTTTCGCGCACCTCTTCTCGAACTCTATTTTCACTCTGCTTTATTTGTGTGGAGATATATTCTCTTTGCTCGGCAAAACGCAGCTCTAGCAGCTGGTTCTGTTTGAAAAAACGTGTATCCATTAGTCGAACTAACTGAGAGGATGAGATCAGATCCGTAACTTCCGATTCTACGATGTTTGAGGGGTTTTTTCAATTGCGAATAACCGCTTCATCACAAAACGATTTTCGCCTCACGTTGGCACATTTCTTACATTTGAACGCGGACTTGTTCTCTTCGAAGAATACAAACTCGTCTTTTTTAATGTTCATGCAACTGCAGTGACAATATTCATTACAGAGAGAGCTCTCTATTTTTTCATAGTGTCGCTCAACCTTGTGTCCACAAATGCACGGCATTTTCAAATAACTAAAATTAATTGTAATACAGGGAATTATTTTTTTATACCCTACACAGAGGGTATATTCACTTTGTCATTCCGTTTGTAACGCATAGAAGGGGGCGTGGCAGGTATGGAAAAGTATATATATTCTTGATCAGCGTCACCACCTGAGTCGATATAGTTGTGTCCGTCTGTCTGTCTGTCTGTCTGTGTGTCTGTCTGTTGAAATCAAGTTTACGGGAAAACTAAGCAAGCTAATTGAATGGAATTTAACACACAGCTCACATCTTCTTGCAAGCTGCTAGCATATAAAAATGGGTGAAATCGGTTAACAGCCACGCCTTCCGCCCATACTCTGTGTAAATATACCCAAGTCCATTTTGAAAAAAAGTTGCTGCGATTTTGATGAAACTTAATGATTTGCTGAATATGAGAACAACATTAAGATTAGGCTAGGTCTTAAGTTTGCAAAGGCTATGAAAAGGGCGTGGCACAGCCCTAAATTTTAACTTTTTGATATTGTGATGAAATTTGGTACACGAGTACAGATTTTATGAATCTTGAATTGCGCATAAAGTGGGCGGAATTGTAAAAGTGGGCGTGGAATTTCTTAACAATTAAAAATTTGGATTTCGTATAACTCCAAAATGGCACATACGATTTTCATTAAAATTTTAGGGATGATACCACTGAAAGTAGTCAACAATACAAGCCACATCAATATACTGAACATTTTATTTTAAGGGCGTGGCAAAGCCTACAGTATTTATAAAAGTGTTAAAAAAAGAAAGTTAATATGGCGGTTACACTTGCTAAAAGGTGTCTTCTTGCAAAATTTTGTCACAATTGCGCCGGTGGGTGTGGCACCTTCCATATAAGCGAAATACGTTTAATGCTATAGATAGTGTGCTATGAGAGTAATCATCATAAAATTTAGTGTAAAGGTGTCGGTTACTATAAGCTTTGAAATTAAATGAAGCTTGACAGAATTGAATCAGTGGGCGTGGCACCTCCTATACAATTAAAATACCTCAAGTGGCATAAATATCGAAATATATGAGCAATCATACTGAAATTTGTGTAAGAGGTTTGTTTATGTAAAGCTATTTCTGGATAAAAGTCAGACTGGGTTGTACCTTTGGGTGTGTCACCGCCCTAAATTTTAAGACTGATTACGTCATATAGCGCAAACTGTACAAACTATTGTGCTAAAATTTGTATGCGTATGTATGTTAATTACGAATATTATTTTTATGCCAAAAGTGGCGGTATGGAAGAAGTGGGCGTGGCATATTTCGTGGTTTTCATTTCTATTCTATTTTTTTCCATTTCCTATATTCTTTTGACGTTTTCAATCTTTTACCTTTCTCCTTCAATTTCATTCCACATTTTCTTTATTCTTTCGACTTTTTCATCAATTTTTCAGCATTTTTCATATATTTCGACTTATTCAATTTGTTTCAACTTTCTTCAATGGTTTTCATATTTTTCAACATTTTCAGTTTTTCCCAACACTTTTCATTATTTTTGAACCTTTGTACATTATTTCCGACTTATTCAACCTCTTTTAAATTTTTTAACATTTATTTAAAAAGTACTTTCAATGCAGTTTAGGGTATGTGAGTTTCGGCCTGGCCGAAGATAACACCTTCACTAGTTTTTTTTTTAATAATTAATGGAGCCTTCACTGTATTTAAGAATGGAATAAAATAAAGTTTGGTATGCACTGTGGCTTCGCTTAGTTGATAAATACTTAGATGTCACCGCCATTTATGAATAGCTGATTTTTAGCACAATAGGAAGTCTGACGTTTGTAATAAATTGAGTTTATTTTTTTAGTTTTATTTTATTTTTTTGAGTTGAGTGATATATTTTTATTTTATTATTTGAACACTCTAAGCACAGAGTCCCGTTGACATGAGACAGAAACAACAGTCTCAATATTAGTATTTTTAGTATATTTTTATTATTTTTGGTTTTTGTTGGTTCCGAGTATAAAGATAGCGCGCAAAAATTAAGATATTCAAAACAAAATTTACAAATTATATCAAGATTTCGCACTTAACCGAAACGAAATTTCACTGTAAGTTAAATAACTATTTCGTATTATTTCATTTGCCTTAATATCGTTTTATTCAATACAGAATGAAGAGCGCTTAAAAGTACGTCCGTTATCCGTTAAAGCAAGAGAGAGACTTCGTTAAATATATTTGTGGCATTTTTGAGATTTAAATATTTGAGTTTTTCTTGAAAATGGTTTTTAACAGCTTGACAAAAGTTATCATTGATAAGTTTCTTTGACTAATTTCAGTTTTTTTTACCAAATTCAGTTCCAAAAGCGCTACCAGTCGTTCTATTCTGTTATGATTTTTAATAATGGTTAAAAATTTTATTTTTTCTTATGCCAATTTGCAAACACCTTGTGGTTGAGTCGTAATTTTTTAAATTTTGGCACTGACTTTTCTATTGCATTCATTATATGGTTATTTAAATTCAACAAATCTCGGCATTTGTAAGATTCTTATCATTAATGTTTCCGCACAACGTAAACTAGTGTGTAGCCTACATATCTGCTCGTCTTTGCTAACTACCGCAAAGCGCTGCCGTTTGCTCGTTGTGGCTGCAAAAATGAGTAAAATGCTCAAAAAATCATTTGTCATATAGAATCCCGAAGTCAGCGAACCCTCTCGCAAGCAGCATTTAAACATTTAACAAAAATCAACATCGAACCACAATTTCGCAAACAATTCAAGAACATAAATTCACATACAACAGTGCTCAAGCATTTAACAGCTTTAACACAAATCTCAAAACATATAAAACAAAAAAATATTAAACATCACAGTTTTCTTTCAACATAATATCACAATTTCACAAACAATCGTGGCACACACGATTTTCATAAAAATTTTAGAGATGAAAGTAGTTATCAATACCAGCTACGTCAATTTACAGGAAAATTTCGTTGAACGGCGTGGCACTGTCTACAATATTTAAAAAAGTTATAGAAAGAGAACTGACAACGCAATCGTTATGAAGTTTAATATGGCAGATATACTTGCTAAAAGGTGTCTTCTTACGAAATTTTGGCATAATAGTGGCGGTGGGTGTGGCACCTCCTATATAAGCATAATACGTTTAATGCTATAGATAGTGTGGTATGAGAGTAATCTTCATAAAATTTTGTGTAGAGGTGGCGGTAGCTACAAGATTTAAAATCAAATGCAATTTGACAGGATTGCATCAGTGGGCGTGGCACATCCCACATTAACATAAAGTTGTAAGAGCTTCTTTAAGTGAACTGTTGGAGTAATTGATCTGAAATTTAAAACAAGTGGTTTACTTGCTATAAGGTATATATGAATCAAAAGCTGGCAAAATAGCACCAGTCGGAGTGGCACCTCCCATACAATTAAAATACCTTAAGTGGCATACCTATCGAAATATATGAACAATCATACTGAAATTTGGTGTAAGAGGTTTGTTTATGGAAAGCTATTTCTGGATCAAAATCGGACTGGATTGTACCACCGCCCTAAATTTTAAGACCAATTACGGCACATATCGCAAATTATACAAGCTATTGTGCCAAAATTTGGTTTGTGCATGTCAAACACGAATATCATTTATTTAACCAAAAGTGGGCGTGGCATATTTCGTTTTTTTTTTCATTTTTATTCTATTTTTTTTTCAACATTTTCCATATTCTTTTGACTTTTTCATCCTTTTATCTTTTCCCATTCAATTTTATTCGACATTTTCTTTATTGCTTCGACTTTTGCTAAGTTATTTTTGACATTGAATATGTATCTCGTATTAATTTTCTTTAAACACATCGCGTTTTTGGGACATATGTGAGCAAACGTGTGAAAAACACTGATTTTGACTTATTTATTAACAACTAGAAACTAAGTTGTGGACTTTGTCTGTAAAATCCATCTTTTATTTTGCCCTTGCGGATTTTATTGTCCTTAGAACTATGACATTTATAGAAAGAAACTGTTTTTGTACATACATATTTTGCTTAGACCTGATCTGTTTTAATGGCAAATGGGAATTTTTTGACGTACCTAATTTACCAAAACAAGTGAACTTAAATGAGCTCCAAAGGACCTGAAATAGAATTGTTGGTATTTTTTTTAATCTGATGAGCAAAATATAAGACAACAGATCCTCAACTTGTCAAATTGTTGCTTATTTTTCAGTTCCAAAACTTAAGTGTTTTTAATGACACTAGAGCTAACAGTTTACAAAATATAAGTAATAATTTCCAAAGAAAATTGTATGAGAATTCTTTCGAATATTTTGACATCATATTACTGTTCTTTTTTGTGCCGTACTTTCAGTGCAAAAACACAAAAAAATTACAAGCGCAAAGTGCATCAAAAGAACAAAAATGGGCAAGTAGCTGCTTATAATAGTTTCAATCACCGCTACCTGGTATTATCAGTAAGCTTTGTTACCCGACGTATAAGAATCTGCAAGCATTCTATAGTTTATTTTATGCATTAGCCAGTTAAGAATCTTAGCAAAACAATATAAACATATTGCGCCAAAAATCTAAATTTTTTCCCTTTTATATGCAATTGCTTTTGTAACTCATTTGACGTTACACATTTCATTACGAGCGCTCCGTTGAAATCATCCGAAGATATCAAATTATTCGTTTCTTTTTTGTCTGACTGTAGACCCTAATCGATTATTTATCGATATTTCGACTTTAGTTTTAAGTCATCATCATTTAAAATATATTACAAATGAGTGTGTATTTTGGTAAAAAAGAATATCTCTGCATTTTTGCCTGATCTCTTATAAACAAAATTTAAGAAACCAAATTTATTTTTTATTATTCCACGGTCCGACAAAACCCAACTTTTTGTTGCACACATGAGAGAATTTCAATATATTCTGAAAATAGACACTAAAGAAACAAATTTACGTGTATCGTGGTTTTCTCTAGCACGTCAGAATTTTTTTTAACCGATGCCACACCCCCCAATGTTAAATAAAATTAAAAATATTAGTTTTTAGCGACTGATAATTTATTATATTAAGAATTATTACATTGAACTTGCAGTCATTTTGCAAAGACCAATATGATCGTAAAATTTTACTTAATTGATCAATGCTTTTTATTCAACAAAGATAACAAATGGAACAATTTAACCTGGTAATTGGTGACATATGTTTCGGCTATTACCACATATATACACATTCTCATATGTATATACATAGCCTCATCAGACCAGTTTTTTGGTTAATGTTGTACATGGGATCGA
This sequence comes from Meiosimyza decipiens, assembly GCA_963680825.1. Classification (NCBI taxonomy): domain Eukaryota; kingdom Metazoa; phylum Arthropoda; class Insecta; order Diptera; family Lauxaniidae; genus Meiosimyza; species Meiosimyza decipiens. Next base: position 42,985,802 of record OY804259.1, read on the forward strand.
ACCCCTGACCGTTCTTGAATTGCAATGTTATTTTTGACGGTCGCTCTTAAGTTAAATTGTTCCATTTGTTATCTTTGTCATGTTTGTTGAATAAAAAGCATTGATCAATTAAGTAAAATTTTACGATCATATTGGTCTTTGCAAAATGACTGCAAGTTCAATGTAATAATTCTTAATATAATAAATTATCAGTCGCTAAAAACTAATATTCTTAAACATAAGGAGAACACGCCAATTTTCAATAAATATATGGCTGGCAATGCCACAATTTCGAAAAATAAATCATAGCACGACTTTAAGCCAATGGCTTAACGGCTATGCAAACAAGCGAGAAAGTGACAAGTATATAGATAACAAAAAATGGAACATTGTGTGTGGATTGAAATAGATAAGCGCACATTGTACACTTCAAGGTCATGTCCCCAACAGCTCAAGTGTTAAGAGCGACCGTCAAAAATAACATTGCAATTCAAGAACGGTCAGGGGTTCGATCCCATGTACAACATTAACCAAAAACTGGTCTGATGAGGCTATGTATATACATATGAGAATGTGTATATATGTGGTAATAGCCGAAACATATGTCACCAATTACCAGGTTAAATTGTTCCATTTGTTATCTTTGTCATGTTTGTTGAATAAAAAAAAAAAAAAAAAGCATTGATCAATTAAGTAAAATTTTACGATCATATTGGCCTTTGCAAAATGACTGCAAGTTCAATGTAATAATTCTTAATAAAATTAAAAATCATTATATTTTGTCAACTACTATATTGAAATTTCTCATGTCTACTCCTTTGGGCTGTAAGTATACCCCGCCATTTTCTCATCAAATCCATGTCGTGTACTGATACATTTATCGCATTTTAGTTCCCATACAAAGTTTGGCAGTTCTTATATTTACATACACCGCAAACGCTTTTATCGATATACACCTTATATGGCGTGCAATATTGTTAGTATTCATATTAAAGCAATTGGCTTCTTTATATTTTAGCCTACTGGGTGGTCCCAAGTTATATTTACATATGTAAGTACTGCAAGTTTTTGTAATTTAGTTGTAAAATTTATTCGGCCAATGACAAAGTGTACCTAAAATGGGACAATTGTACCTAAAGTGCTTTTTAGTTTGATAAAGTCGGAAAAAGTACATTTGTACCTTCTTTTTCACCACTGCTGCATCACTGTGGTCAAATTATGGTATCATTTTATCTCGGGGAACCAGTCATGATAGAAAAAAGAGAACCAGATTCAAATGCAGCATTTTAAATTACATAAGAAATGACTAAAATAAGTTTTAAAATTTCATGTCATTTCATTAAAATGTCATGTATATACATATGTGTATTCTGAATCCTCTCTTTTCAAGTGGAAGAACTGGGTTTCTAAGATTACATCATATTCACTAAGAATACAAACTTACACGAAAAGTGTTACAAGCAAGGACGACATTTTCAGGATCATACATATGTATATGGGCAGTTGGTATTTTTTCTCCTCTGTAAAACGTAATCATTTCATACTTTGGCACCAAGTCCGAAGATTTTTTGCCTTTCCGTGTTAGTGTTGCTATTATTGTACCTTCTGGAGATCTTTCGTGCGCATTAAAATAGTTTTCTGCAAAGTCTAACATGTCGTAATAAACATCATCTCTTAACACTTCTCTGGCTTTATCGGAACTATCAATCTGATGCATTTCCTGTAATTTTTTTTCAACACGATGTTTTCGTCTTTGTTCTCTATCTATGTGTTGATGTCCAGTCGACCTGTTTCCATCTTTTTCTTTAGGCGAGGAAGGACTTCTAATTGTTTTTGTACACTTGCCTGATAAAGACAAATTCGAGTTCATATGAAGATTTACTGTCCTTTGAGTATTTTCTTTCTCTGCATGGCTCCAAGTATTTGACAAATCTTGCATTTGGGATGACAATATTTTACCAGATGCAATTATTTTGCAGACGTCTTTTGTAATGACAGCTTCATATATTGGCTCAGGACTAAAGTCACTTTTTACTTCTGCATTCCGAAGAACATTTTGTGCAGTTAACAATATGTTAATATTATCATTAAGTGAGGTCAAAGGCGGTGGAGGTGGAGGCATAGTAGGCTCCGGAAGTGAAGGAACTCCTTTGCTGAGAGTATTTGAAGGACGTTCTAAGTCAAGCTCCTCCATTTCCTGATGAAGAACGTTTTCTAACTAGAAAATGATGAGCAAAAAAAAAAGTAAATTTTAGTGCATGTATTGGAAAAGTTTAATGAAATAGCGTTAACCATATAAGTGTTTGGATAAATCCTAAGCTAATGAAAGTTTTTAATTTGATTTATAATATCACTAGCTTACAATAAAAACGTACCATGGCTAAGAGGTTATTTTTCTTATGTATTTTTTCCCGCTGAATTCGAAAATGAAAATAAAAACTTTTTTTATGGAACAGTATTCAAGATATTATTGTTTTGCGATCTCTTTTCACTTTAAAATCCATATCATGAGCTAGAAATGTCTAATTTTATTGTACCAAATTACAAACAGACGTAAATGATTGGATCTTTCAATAAATAAACGGTTAAAAGATATTAATGAAAACAGGCCAGAATTTTAAGAAAACTATATTATACAGTTGTTCACCAAGATCATGCAATTTCTTTCTTTGGGGTTTTGTGAAATCTCGGGTTTATATGAATAATCCAGAAACAATTCCTGAGCCGAGGTCAAACGCGTCATCCGTGAGATACAGCCACATGCTTGTGAAAAAGTCATAGAAAATTTCATGAAAAGAGCAATGGCCTATCATCAGAGCCGCAGTGGGCACTTGCCGGATATTTTATTCCATGCCTGGTCGGAACATTCATTTATTTAGCAACTACAATTGTAAATTTGAGACTAAGCTCTTAAGATAAATCGACGATAAAAAACATTTTTAAGTTGGAATATCGTGCTTAAATTTTTGTAATAATAATAATAGTAATACAAACATACTTTAATATAAGCAAGAAAAAATGTAATACAAACTGAGAACAAAATTAATGTATAATACCATGTAATTACAAAATTAAGTATGATAAGCTTATCACTGCCACTTAAAAACGCGTTTTGATACGTTCGGTTCCGACGGACTTTGGCAACATGTTCCACAGTTTCACAACACTAACAAAAACATTCTTGATGAAAATACTGATTTAAATGTAGGTACTATTAAACTAAATGTAAGATTAGGCGAAGCAAGCGTGAATTTCTTTACAAATATTTAGGACACTTGGTGAGAACAAGTTTATGCAAGAAGATGAGATTGCGAATTTAAAAATATTTTGGGTCATTGTGGCGTATCTTGTGGCGTGATCTTGGTCTGAAGGCCTATAAAATACAGCTCCTACAAGAATTGAAGCCGGCTGATATTGCTTTACGTTTTAATTTCGGTATATGGGCCTTAAAATATTTTAAAATTGATCCATTTTTTTATCGGAAAATTGTGTTTCGCGACGAAGCTCATTTCTGGTTGAACGGCTACGTTAAGAAGCAAAATTGCCGTGTTTGGGCCGATGAGCAACCAGAAGCAATCCAAGAGCTTCCAATGTATCCCGATAAAGCTATTGTTTGGTGTAGTTTATGGGCAGGAGGCATTATCGGACCGTATTTCGTCAAAAATACGGATGAAGCCCGTGTTACGGTCAATGGTGCTCGCTACAGATTAATGATCAATTAACTTTTGTTGTTAAAAATTCAGGATATTAGTGTAGCCGACCTCTGGTTTCAACAGGATTGCGCAACATGCCATACCGCTGGAGAAGCAATCGCTTCTAAATAAATATTTGCATCACATTGATTTTTATGCATTTCATTTAGAAAACAAAATAGGAAGCTCTTATTGGACCACGCTTTATGTGTTAGAATTGAAAATATATATGGTAAAATAGTTTAAAAGTTTAGCAAATTTCAAATTTAAACCATCATTTCCAATAGCATTGGACTTAATTGACAGAAAAGACTTAGCAACTTCTTCCTCAGTAACATTTTTAAAATTAAATTGTTCTTCGTGTGGATACTTGAGTCTGTAATTTATGACAAATGATGGACGACCAATAAATTTATTTGCTAGTGAGAAGAAATCATTGAGTTCATTACAATCCAAGTTACATTCCGATGCACTATTTTAAGTCTTATTGACTTCAGATTTTTCCACAGAACCTTCTCTGGTAAGTTTTAATCGAGTATGTCGCTTAAATAAACCCTTTCCGAGTGACGTAGAGCACAAGTAGCGTTGTTTCTGGACATTTGATATACGTCCCAATGATATTCTGTAGGGTAATGTTTCCACTAGTAAAAATTTTTATTACGAGTTGTACTACTTCTCGTGTGAGCCATGGCACCTTAGACTTTTTACTAACGAGTTTTTTAATTGGAACATATTTATCGTATATATAACGAACAAGCATTCCGAAACTAGCTTCCCGGAATAGGGCATTAGTATCTATTGATTTAAAATTATGATAAAACAGACAAGATTCAGGTGGAACTTTAGTAAAATTAATGTTGTACGTAGCAAAGGGAATGTCATGATCTGAAATGCCTGCTAAAGAAAGTTGTACACAGTGCGAAACAGATGGTTTATCAGAAACACAAAACAAATCAAGAAAGCTAGGTCTACAATTAGGGGTAAAGCGTGTTGGCAAATTATTTATTAAATTTAACCCACAAGAACTAATAAGTTCTAAAAGTGAGCTTGATCGTTGTGAAGGCCTACCAAATTAGTCCGTCACTAAAATATTCTAAATTTAAAGTTCTAAGTTTTTCAAATTAACAATGCATTCTTTTTCTAATTAAATGAATAGTTGGTGAAAAGTTGCCTTTAACAAAATTGGAAATTTCTAACATAAGAACTTTTGAAACACTACTAACACAAAGTTACTATAGGAAATTGGATAGAAAAAAAAGAAACAAAGAAAAAACATAGTAGTATGTTACTGCTTAGAAACCAAAATTTGAATTGAAAAATTTATTTCATAGATTAAAATTAAATTCGGAAAAGTGTTAAAATCATATTGTTTAAAAAGCATTTTGCAAAGACATACTCAAACAGAAAAAAAAAATAAAATCAACAAAAATGCAAGCTTGGATGCCTAGTTAAAAAAAAAATCTTAAAATTTAAAGAGAAAGTTTCTAAATCTTAATTACATTTGTATGTAGCATAGTATTATTACGTAAGTAGATCCAGATTAATAAGAAATAAAAAACATTTTCTAATAGCACACGACATAAGTGTTACTGAAATTATATATAGATATACATGTATGTTAAATGTGTCTAACAATAAGATAAAGTTGCATAATAATAGGCGCCTAACGGTGATCGGCAGTTCCCCTGTGCGGCGCAACTCGTCAATAGAGATTTGATTTAGCCTTGTGGCGGAGGAATGATCAAAAATAACCTTAGCGGCTAACCCCTGAAACAAAGCCTTGTGGCTGTCCAAAAAGGCGTTGTGCGCCATATACATTAAATACTTAGGGAACTTTTTGGGACTACTAATACCCCAGCCTATAGACCCATTTCAGCCCATATTTTTGGCTTTCTAAATCTATTTTTAAGTTATTGTTACTGTAATAAAAGGAGTTATTTCTTATGTTTTCTACTTAGCGCTAGTAAATACATCGACGTTTTCTTTAGTTTTCACATCTTGCGCTTGTGCGTTAGGTTGTGCACCTCAGTTTTATAGGGTGGCGCCGTAGCCCATTTAGTTAAGATGTAAATTGTTTGGAAAAAATATATGTTTTATTGTAAGTACCAAAAACATGATCTTTTTTGTATACTTTCAAGGCCATGTATAGGATTCAAAAAAGTTGTTCAGCTTATTTCAAACTAAAGCATCATTCTTGGATTATCTTTGTCCTTTAAAATGAGCCTTCAAGTGGTGATCTGTGATTTTTCCTTTCAAAGTAGCAACCATTTTAAGGTAACATGATTTTGAAACCGGTTGGTTAATAATGTTGGGTTGCAAACCGTTGTGGGGGATCAAATTCATGCCACTTTAAAATGACTATAATTTTTCAAGGAAACATCTCAACTACCACTTGAAATCTCATTTTAATGGGCAAGAACGGTACTAAATAATGCTTTTGTTAAAATTAAGCGAAATAGCTCATTTTTAATACTATACATGGCCTCGAAAGTACGCAAAAAACATCATATTTTGGTACTTAACCTCAAATACTGCAGAGTTCTGACTTGATCTGTCAATTCTGAGGCCAGATTCGAATTTAGCGCAAAAAATTACTTTAAAAAAAGACCATCAGCAGCCCTACAACATTCATTACATATTTTTCTATACAATTTACATGCAAAACTAACAGGCTTCGGCGCCACCCTATAAAATTGAGGCAAAGAGCTGAAGTTTCGTGAAATTTTTCTTCATGTCATTAACTTACTGTTTAAGCAACGGCACCTTAAAAAAATCAAAAAAAAAAATTGGATCACCCTAATACATATATATATGGGTCATTCCATCTATATAGGCCCGTTATAAATGGTTTTATTCCCTCGGACTCATTCTTTATGTTTCAATTTACATTGAAAATCATAAATCTTAGATTTAAATGCTTGTAAAATCAAATAGGGTAAAAAAACATGGATAAAATTTTCAAAGATGGTACTCCTATATGTTCTGAAAATTTTGTCCCTAAACAGGCTGAAATCGATGATGGAGTATTTGGGAAATTGATGTTTCTTGGAAAATCAATTTTTTTATCTTTTACCACATAGAAACCGTTCAGGCCTTCATTTATTCAGAGTTTCATTTTTTTGTCATCTACTGGCACACAATTACCTAAAAATAATACAAAAGCTGATTTGGATTGCGTTGGTTTGTTTATATTCATCAATGAATTTTTTTGTTTTACTTACGAGTTTTTTTAAACACAATTTGATACTTTTTTTAAGCAATAATACTGGTCAAAAAAATTTTATCGATTTTTTTTATATCTTCTACATGATAGACCAATCACTGAAAAAGGTTTCAGCCTATTTAAAAAACATGAGGATAATGATAGGCCCATTATAGATGGAATGACCCATATATAAAAAAATTAAGTTTAAAATCATAATTTAAAATTCTATCTATATGTATAGTTTTAGCGGGTCCGGCAAAACTTCACCCAGAGGGAGAGGGTCAATAAAAATTTCACATCAACTTTTTAATTCAGAGAATACATCTGTAGGGTTGGCATGGTCTTTATAGATTAACCTGACAGAGAGTGCAGGGATTGGCCTATCGTTTCGTGTATTGTTTAGGCGCACACGCCGTTTATCACAGCCGCAGGGCTTTGGGTGCTTTTAGCCACAAAGGCTATGTAAGCATATGTAGCCACAAAGGCTTTTCCAGTTTATTAAAAACAACTTGTAATTTTACTGTGGCAGTTTTGCCTTCAAACTTAATTCTGTTCTTTATTATTAAATTGTCTAGTTATTTGCACAAATTATACAAGTATTTCTTAACGCTATTTTTGTCGTTATTTTACCATAACTACTCCTCCATGCAATTTCCCCGCTGATCATGCAATTTTAGTTGCATCAGCATTTCAATTCCCAATGTGCAAAACTTGGTAAGAGTGAAAGAGTCACAAAATAATTGACATTAATCAGTTGTTCCCAGCCTTCAAAATAAGGGTTCTTGTTGTTGTTGTGTGCGAGTGGCGTTAGCGGCACGAGCACAAAACAAGGCAAAGGAAAAAATGATGATGACATGCAGATGTGTAAGTCATAAATTTTACGTTTTATGACTCGACCGAGTCATATGAATTTGTTTATTTTTGATTTCCATAAATCAAAAATAAAATTTGAATTTGAGTGGATTTATTTTACTGTGAGGAATGTAGGTTAAGTTAATTTCAATTAAGTGGAATTCGGTGGGAACATTTAGTGCATTTGGTTCTCTTGTTATTGGAATTTAAAGAAGGTGTTAGTGGTGGTCATGGTGATTAAGTGGGTTCACTACACATCAATCAATCCTTGCTGTCACGTTTGTTTCGTCTTGTCAGCATGCCGCTCAACATACGTATTATAAAAGCTGACGTACTGTGTGTAGTTGACGTTAATCTCAAGTGACATGAATGCGCTTGGAATGAAAGAAGAGTTAGGGAAGGTGGTGCCGCAGCCTACTCTTATGTGTACCTTAAACGTATTATCATTTCCGTCCGCTTATTTCACAGAAAAAATTTGGTACATACCCACTCGACATGTAACGTTTCGTAAAAATTTCAGAAAACTTTCTTACAAAGCTTCAGTTATATTTCAGAAATTTTTCATATCCATTTCAGAAATCTATCTTTAACACGGTCCGACAAATCAAACTTAAATTTCAATATATTCTGAAAATAGACACTAAAAAAAATACGTGTCGTCAGATTTTTTTTTAATCGCCACCACCACGCCCCTCCATGTGAAAGAAAGTTAAATTCATCATATTTTACCAACTATTTGACGCAAATGAACAAAACTTGGTATATATATAAAAAGTAGAGCCATAAGTAATATTCAATGAAAAAATGGGCGGTGTCCCAACTTCAATATGAGAAAAATCAGATATTTTATATCTCAGCAACTGGTTCACGCAGTTAGGTAATACTAACTTCCCACTAAGCAACTTGTTATATATACATTCATACTTGTTTCTTTGTCTGTAATGTTAATTTTGAGAAGCTTTAAAAATTCAATATATCGATATTTAAAAAGAATATCGTGACTATTTTTATTGGAGATTGAAATGAAGCATCTAAGGAATTTGAATAAAATTGATTCAGTAGTTTTGGCATGGTGCGTGAACATCGAAAACGACTTTCGTTTTATTTATATGGGTAAACACGTTTTAACTTATTCAATTATCTAACAACACTAATAAAGAGCAATTACCCTAAAAGGAGAGTTGTGCAAATTTTATTCGACCCGTTTTTGGACTTCCCTTTTGAAATTGATTACTTCATATGGCAACAAACAATAAGGCTCCTATGTGAATTTTACAAATACTCTGCAACGCCTTTTTTGAAAAAAGTTTTATGCGTACTAAACATAATTTTCCTACGCAACGAATTACCTGATTCTTTTCGTAAATCAATTATCAGAGCGCTGTGCAAGAAAGGCGATCCAAATACTGTTTCTTATTATAGAAAACTATATTTTTTTGATACCCTCTATAAAATCTATATGGGTCTAATCCTGAACAGACTTAATGTTTGGCTAGATTGTCATAGTGTAATTAACGAAGCTGGTTTTCGTAAGGGTTATTCCACAATCTATAACTTATTCAATTTAACAAGCATGATTGAGATGAATTTTAAGAATAAGGTAAAATCTTACGCCTAAGGTAAAAACATACGCGCTTTTCGTTGATTTCTCTTGTGCATTTGATCTTATTCCGAGAAACTCGATATTTTATAAATTAGCTAGTACCGGGTTATTAAGTTAACTTTCTCAATTACTGCAGATGCTCTACTCTGATACGGCCAGTTCAATTTTCAAGGATTTTTGCTGAGTCCAGTGCTGTTTAATATTAATTCAAGCGATCTTGACGAGTTTTTACCTGATGGGGTGATGGTGGCCAATACTTTGGTAAAAGTTTTGATATATCCTGATGATAAAGTTTTGCTCTCTGAATCTGTACTGATCTGCAGCGGATAATTGACTCAATATACGATTATTGCTCTATGTGAGGTCAGAAAGGGGACCTTTCAAAATCAAAAATTATGGTGTTTAGAGAGTGAACACGTGTGAACACCAAGTGATCTTGGAGTTATGGGAACGATCCAAACGAAGTTGTAAAGGATTACAAATACCTTGGAATTTTTCTTAACTATTTATTAAGTTACAACAGACATCTTGATATAACGTTATTGGATGCAAAAATTGCAATTAATGCGACATGGTTGAGCTACATACATAGTCCGAAAATTTAAATTTCCAACAAAATTTAAATTTTCGATACCGCAGCGAAGTCTTTAAACTACCCACCCATTGATTACCACGTATTTTGGCTGAAAAAAAAATTGCACTAAACATCCATTGGGCGAAAGACTGGTAAACTTTATGTATATTGCTGGGAATGAGTCAACCTCAGAACTTTGCAGCTACTATCCTCGATGTTCTATACAAACAAATACTTGTGCAATCTTACAACCGTCATAGACACATTGAGTATGCTAAAACTTCACAATTTCATGATCTTTATCCATTTCTTGAATTAAATCGTCCTGAATACTTTATAATAGATCAAAGTTCAGCAAAGTTTTTAAGCTTTGTATTTAAAGCAAGAGGCGGTCTTTTGGATATCAATGCAAGAGCATTTAAAAAAGATACTCATCAAAATCAAATCTGGAATCCCTCAAAAACTCTTCAGATTGATTACATGTTAAAGATTTTGTTTACAATGTGTCAAAAATATTTCATTTGAAAAGTTCAGAAAACTTTAAATCTGGAACCTTTCGGAAACAGTACAGAATGATTGTAAGTGAAATTGTACATTTGAAATTTATAAGGAACATTTCTGCAGCGTTCCGTTTGAAATCGTTAAAATGTAGCATTACTGGTATGTTATGTACTGTTTCTGAAACGTTATTACATGCCGAGTGGGTAGAAGAGATGTTGGTAAGTGTTAGTGCCATGAATCAATGTACGTGAACATGTCAAATAAGTTCAATTATGTATTTAAAAACTATATAACGCACCAAATCTCACCAAGGGGCAGAGTGGTTTGTATTCTCAAAAAAAAATTTAATGTTAATAATGAACGTACTTTTATTACATACATGAAAACCGGTAATAGTTTAGTTTAGGGGACGCTTCTTTAAATTTTGAAGCGACACTTCTTTAGTGACGGGTCATTTGAGAACTAAGGTATGTATAATAAAACGCAAAACATGAAATCAGTTCATGAAACGCTTTTTAAATTCGGACCTAATCGCTACAGTAATAAATTATATATCAAATTAAAGTACTCATCGCAGCAAAGTGTGCTGAAACTATCAGCTTCGAGATGGTTTAACCAAATGCTGAGATGTAAGCGTCAAAGAGTATCCAAAGAGATGAAGCTCTCGGCAGAATTCTAGTAATAACGCAAAAGAATTCAGTCGCGTCGCTGTTTTTAAAAACTCACCCACCCATGGTGACTAATAAAAATCTGGACCTTACCACTAAGGGCATTTTTGTCCAAATTAGGGAATTTTAGAAATTTTTTTTATTACATATTCGAAAAAATCAACGTAATTGAAACAAATTCTGAAAATTATTAAAATAAAATAATAAATAATTTAGTTTACGGGTGTTTAGACCTTCAAATAAGCAAAAATCACTTGCAGACTTTTTTTAGCTAAAACTTTTTACATATGGTAGCCTGCACATCTGACAAATGTCACAAAATACTTCACCACTAAATTTTGCGCACAAGTTTTCGAGAAAACAGCTGTTAAAGGCAAAACGACAAAAAAGTGGAAAATGATTTTTTTACAACTAGGCACCCTTTTCATAGACCAGACTTATGACTTCATGGATATTAAATGTTTTTCACAAAATAACAATTGAATCATGTCGGTCTACAACCAGTTTAATGCACACAACTTAAGCATTTAAAATTAACTACTCCGGGTGTATAAATAAATAAAAGCATATTTCGGCTTAAATTAAGTTTAGCTTCCAAATCGCCAATTTTTATTAAACTAAACTTTTCTTATGTGCTTTTTGATACTAAGAATAAACATTAAATTAAAAAACGTAGGTCGAAGCCAACGGAAGTTGTGGATATAACTTTTCTATAGCTATAAGTTGGGAGCCACTCTATTGATTTTCAAATTATGGATGTCATATGTTACTGCCGCTTCCACCACCGACACTATCCGAATTACGACGTTCGCGATGCTGCCCATTACATTTTCCATTTTTATTACCCAACTGCACAAGTATCAGCTCTGCATGACCCTTAGGCTGTATCAGCGGATGATTTCACTGATTGTCCGTATGGGCCCTGCTATGACGCGTGTCACCATTCAATTGGGCTCTGTAAACATGATAGTAGAAATCATCAATGTAAGGTGTTAAGCATAGACAATTGAAGGTTAATCATCAATTTCTTCTGGCAGCAGATTTCCATTTGCACCTCCAATTGTACTACCACCATCTGACTGACGATGATGCTGATGGTTTAGTTTATTAAGACCTCGTTGTTGTTGTTGTTGTTGTTACTGTTGCTGCGGTAAGTTAAATGCATTTGAAGTTGCAGCCAAAAGATTTTGCTGTTGCTGATGTTTGCAACATTTTGTAGCAATGGATGATTTTGTTGAATCTCTTGCATTAGACGCCTATTAAATTTGATATACATTGTACTTGATTGAGTTTGATTAAGAAAAGCAGCTGCATTTCGTGCATGTGGTGGCAAGCGAGGTTGCTGTTGTGGCGATGTATCTAATGCAGCTACTTGCATTCAGACTTCATTAAGTTGACTGCTGTTTGACTTTGCCAAGTGCCGCTTATCATAAAAATCCAATGTGGCAGTCGTAGCAGCTGACAAATTAAAAAAGAAATAATTATAACAGAATGGCATATATTATTAAAATGACTTACCTACGAAAGTTTTTCGATTTTATTTCGAAATGTCATTTATAGTGGGACTTCAAAATCAGCTGTCAGTTTATTCACCACAAAAATAAAATTTTCACTTTCGCACGGTTGCAAAAATCAGTAAATTTGACAAATCCAAATGGGACCGACTTTTGCATATCCTTACATTTCTATGGGACCAGGTTTTTTCCAACCTCACACTTTTTTTATTTTTTTTTAGTACTCTTCTTCTTTTTCTTAATTTTTTGTGAAAAAAACGGAATGAAAAGAAGATAATTATGCACATCCAAAAAATCATAATGAGTTTTAAAAATCAAAAAATTTTATATCTTGCTTGGCAAGTTTCAAAAAGCATTGGAATTGTATTTTAAAATTCTCATATTTCGGCAAATATTTCAGAAAAATTTTTTTTTCACCACGATGTTATGATGTTGCCCCTACGGACAATAACTTAAAAAATATGCCGGAAATTGTTGAAATTGGCAAGTTTTCCCACAGCAAGTTATTATGACGGGTTTCAACAAGTTAATTTAATTTTGCGTATACATATCATAGATGATATTTTCGGTACATTTGCATCCTGAAATATCGTTATAAGTACTTTCAGCAAGTATACAGTATATTCAGAACATTTGCCATATTTTTAGTACATTTGGCCAATTATTAAAGATTTTTTCTAGCTACAATACTTTTAAAATTCCAAGCATAATGACATTTTTTCATATAAATAAATAAAAATAAACTTAAGTTTCATAATTATATTATGAACATAAATTGAAAAGATTGCCTTTTTTGGGAAAATAGAACAATGATATGTTCCTGAGATACTTTTTTTTAGTAAAAACTTGTTAAAGCTGAAAATTGTTGTTAGTTCGACGGAGAAAAATGTTTTTTTTCGTAGCGTTTGTTCTCACAAAATCGTTTTAAAATGGAACTGCACAAAAGGGTAAAATGTTTTGTGTATCTAACGTTCTCAAATTTTAGATTTAAGTTATTTTAAAATTAAACATCTGTAATTTTTGCATTTCAATGTGGATTTAAGAAAGCAATACGTACTTTTTTGCATTTTTTCTTCGAATTAAACGAAACTCATTTTGAATTTAAAAATTTTTTATTAATGGTTATATTTCCATAAGAATACTATAGACAATGCTACTTTATATGTAGAAAATAATCAACGTCCCTCTTTTTACGTTAGGCACTGTAGTTGATGCATGAACAGCTCCTTACCAAGTTGGACTGTTTCTCATTAGAGCGGATCGAATTTGTTTTCTCTTGTGTACTCTGTTCATTCTGACGATTGTTAGTTTATACTTCTCCATGCTTGAATGTGGACATAATATAATTTTTGCAAGATTTTTTTCTCACTTCTGTAACATGTATTCATCACATTTACAGAAAAACCGACAAAAATTAATAAAAACTAAGTAATTGAAACATTTTTCGAGTTATGATAATGTTCAAACGTTATGAAACTTCTCAATTATTTAACAGCATAACATAAATATTTCTACTTCGCAAGTGATTCCCCCAATCGCCTAATAATATCCAAAATCATATGCAAATTTTCTCAAATATTAATTCACAACATACGGCAGCATTGTTTTGAACGAGTCACACGCATTCTCTGACATAAATACAATACGTTGAGCAAAATTTTTGGGCAGAATAGAGCTTCATCTCTTTGGATACTCTTTGGTAAGCGTGGAAGCCATTTGCTATTTTTTCAATTTTGTCAAGCAATGCACTGATCAACTACCAAAGCGTTGTCATAGCGAAGAGAATTACATTGATTGCTTTCTATAACTGCGTATACGCGACAGCTCAGTTTGTTTTACCGAAGACCGATCGGAAATCGTACTAGAGTCGACAAACTTCGTGCGTTCAAAGAGCTTTGAGTTTTGGTTGCAGGTGTTCTGAATAATGGCATGGTCTACTCCAGGGGTCGGCGCGCATTGCACAATTGTGCGATCAAATATTTCACATTTTCTTATGATCTTTCATTCAGTTGTCGAAAAGCCATTGACAAAGCAACATCAAGCGCGGCTGTAGTTATTTTCGCTTGTTATGCACGTAGTGAATTTATTATACAGTTATGGCAAATGATACTACGTATTTTATGATTCAAAATGCTTTTGTTGCAGGCTTTACAAAATAATGATTTTAGTTTAGATTGAGTATTTCTCTCTGACGTTAGTAAATATTTAAATGAATTAAACTTACAACTTCAAGGGAAAAACCTTAATATATACAATTCAATAAAAAAAATTTTTAATTTTACATAATTTTTGCTTTTATGCAAAGTTCGATCCAATGATTTTTCCAATTTTTCAAAAAACGGCTCTTATATGCCGATGATAAGACAGCTAAAAAATATGAATATGCTAGTATTAAAGAAATTTTATTGAATAATTTCGAAGACAGATTCAGGAACGAAATAAGTTTATTGACGTAGTTGAAAATCCTTTCAAGTGTGATATTACTATACATGAGTTTCAAATTCAATTAGAACTAGTAATACTTCGAAGCGAAATGGCCAATCAGGGCATAGTCGATGTTAGTGAGTTGTGGAAAAATCTAGATGACTCATTTTATGATGAATTATATAAAATTTCTTTGAGATTATTATCATTTTTTCCATCAACTTATTTATGTGAACAAATCTTCTCTGATCTTAGTTTCATATGTTCTAAGCAGCGAAATAGAATAAACGCTAAACATTTGAAAAATATTTTGTTAATAAGAAACTGTAACCAAATTGTTGATCTAAATAATATGTGTGCTGTCCCAATTGAATGAATTTTTGATGTAGGAATTTGAAATTGCATGATTGAAGTATTTTTTTGTTAAGTTTAAAGACAACAGCGCTATGCCCGCGTTCGATGTTGCTTTGTTTATGATTTTTCGACAACTCTTAACATCTTGTTTAATCTTTTTTATTTTCTACATTCTACCGCGAATTTCTTGCGGTGCAGCCTCTCTCCTCTCACCAAACACTCTCAATTTAAATTTTGCCGACCCCTGGTCTACTCAATCAAATAAATAGTAAGGCATAAGTTTATTTTATGTTTATTGCGTGGACATAAATGCAATGAGAAAACAAAAACAAATTAACGAAATTCAATAAAACAACAAAAAAAATTAAACAGTTAATTTTACGTTGCTTTCTTTATACAGCCTCTGTTTTACGAAGGCTGGCGAAAAGACGCCACACTGTGGGTTGGCTCCATACAAAAAACATGCCAAAAGTCAAAATGAAAAATTTGAGAAATTTTATAAAAACTATATTTCGGCTTAGAGTCAAGGCAATGACACACATGCATCGGAAATATTATGTGTCTAGCACATTCCGATTCAGAGTCAAAGGGTTTCAAAGTTGATCCTTCTTGAATTTTAAATTTTTTTTTATTTCGGTAAATGCATAATACTTCTGTAAATTTTTAAATGAAGGACTTCATATTCAAACTAATGATGACATAAAGTATTCAAAATATGTTCAAGGATAATTTAATGCGTTACAATATTTCATTTGACTTGTTATCCTTGCGGTAAACCGAGAGTTATTATAAAAAATTGAAATAATTTTTAAAAGCGATTTTATTTTTGAACTCGCAAATATATAATCGAGATATTTGGAATCTTAAAGTAGAAATATTTGAATGTATGAAAAATTTAGTAGTATATAATTGCGAATCTTGAAATAAATGATTTCTTTCATATCGCATAAGTTTTTTTTAAATTATTTATTTTACTACCGTAAAAATAGGACAGTTATTCATGAAACTGTAGGACATGAGAAATTAGAATAGCATACAAGATATTTAAAACAATGCAAAGCAATCTTGAATGTACAATTTACTTTTTCCTGGAGAAAATGCAGTCCCATGTAATTGTTGGATTCAAATGCACTACTCTTGCCCAATTGTAAAATCGGTATTGACAGTAACCCCAATACCAATAGTTAACTCAACTACTTTGAAAAATGACTAAAATGTTGTTTATGTGAATTCAGGTGTAATAATATAAAATGGAGTTCAAAAACAAAATATCATTACTAATTGATAAGCTCAACCCAAATTTTGGCAATTCCATCAATGGCTATGTCACAAGAAATTTTTTTCAAAATTGGGAACTTTCGGCAGCTGCATTGGCAATGAATTAATTTCCAAATTTTATGTAGTACTCCAAAAAATTTAAAGCGAACTTGATATTGATACAATAAAATTTAAAAAACTTTACCCGTCTTCACGTATGTTAACCAGCATGCACAAAGTTCATACACATGTCGATAAAATTATTTCCATTACGCTTATTCCAATTAAATGTTGAAGCGAAGAAGCGCAAGAAGCAAGAAATACAGACATTAAAATTTATAGTGAACGCTTTAGTAGAAATTAATCACGAAAATAAAATATTATAGATATATGTATTTTGTTTCTTCAGACCCTTTTATTGCATGCCTGCGTGTTCTTCCCATCTTACATAAAATGAAATTTGATCCAGAATCTTGAAATGACATTAAAACAGACGACATGAAGATGTATTTTAGGATATTGTAATTTTTTGTTATCTATTTGTATATTTTTATATTTTCGATTATTCTTACAGAATAAATCAGATCATAACTAAGTATATGTTAATATCAAAACTGGTAAATTTCGCCTTATCACTTTCCTCCTTTAAGTCGCTATATAAATTTAAGTGCATGTTAAGCATTTGAATTCGGACTTTTTTTCAATTCCTTAATTATTTAATTGAAATTGAATCAAAAATCTGTTCATAACATTTTAATAGTATGACATTAGAATTGTTCCGAGATGTGAATAAAAAAATATTTTCCCCTTTACACTTTCCGAAACTGAATATCAAAATGTTACCGGGCGAAATCGAGTAAAATTTTTCTATAAAGACTGATAACTGTACAAGAAACTTATTTTTAAAATTTTACGATTATAGCATGTTTCTATAGGGGTCATTCCATCTATAATGGGCCTATCAATACCCTCATGTTTTTTAAATAGGCTGAAACTTTTTTCAGTGATTGGTCTATCATGTAGAAGATATAAAAAAAATGCATAAAATTTTTTTGACCAGTATTATTGCTTTAAAAAAAGTTTCAAATTGTGTTAAAAAAAACTCGTAAGTAAAACAAAAAAATTCATTGATGAATATAATCAAACCAACACAATCCAAATTAGCTTTTATATCATTTATAGGTAGTTGTGTACTAGTAGATGACAAAAAACTGCAAATCTGAATAAATGAAGGCCTGAACGGTTTCTATGTGGTAAAAGATAAAAAAACTAACCTTCCAAGAAAACATCACTTTCCCAGGGTTTTTCCCTGCTTTGTCATTTGGCTAACCGACATTAAATTTGCACAAATTTTCGGAATGTATAATACATCTTTAACATTGAGACGACCATTGTCACCAACGATGATTTCTTATGATTTAGATTCACGTAAATCACACAAATTTTGTTCGTTCATCGTCATATGTGCCGACGCACCACTGTCGATATACCATTCGGACATACCATCACTTTTTCCAAGCAACGAAGTTGACGCTAGCAGCAAACTGTTCGTCGTTTTCTTTCGTCTCATCGGACATTTACTTGCAAAATGGCCTTTTTCTTTACATTCGAAACAAACTACCTTTGATATGTCTCGCAGCTTCGATTTTGACGTGGATTTTGTCTGTCCCTTTTTTGTAACTAACGCCATTGCATCACTATTGGACTCATGACGAATTTCTTGTAACAAGTTTGTTCGCACTAAATCGGTTGTTAATGTTTTTCCGCTATTCGCCATTGCCATAACCATAGGACGGAATTCGTCCGGCAGACCACTTAACATAATTTGCGCAACAATGTCGTCTGGTATTTTTGTTCCAGATTTGTCCAATTTCTGTTTTGTGGTGATCATTTTATTTACGTAGTCCTCCATTGACTCGCATTCATTTAGCTCTAGTCGCATCAAATATTTCAGCAAATCCATTCGTCGCAACACACCGTTATCCTCATATGCGGTCTCCAGCGCCTCCCACGCTGTTTTTTCTGACGTGCAATTCTGCACATACGAATAGTTCGATGGTTCAATGATCAAGCCTATAGCTGAAATTGCATGTAGATTTTTCACTTGATCAATATCACTGCCCTCGATGCATGGCCAATAGCCTTTTAAAACAAGATACGATTTTGCGGCAAACTTCCAAGTATCGTAGTTCTCACGGCCTTTTAATTTTCTCGTTGCCCATCGTTCAGAAAAATTTACTATGATTTTTAATTAATCAACATCAACGAGTGCAAAGAATATTAATGTGCGATTGCAAAAAAAAATTGAAACTAAAATCGCGGAATTTACTCAAAAAAAATCACACGTGAGGCCCATAACCTATTGTAGTGGAAAAAGAAGGAGTAAAAACGCGTGTACACACGCCAACGATTCAGATCAAAAAGGAGAGATTTTTATTAGATGTAATGTAATAACAGCTGGTATTCTGACATAAGGCATACATAGTATACAGAGATGTTATACTTATTCATGAAATTTAAAAATGACACTCTAACTAATTACAACAAGTTGTATGGAGGTGCCACCAGCGAACAAAAATAAACAGTGCAATGTAACTGAATTAAATTATGTCACTATATTCCAGTAGTCGTTGGGAGTGTCACGAGGAATCTGAGCCCAATACCTCCTCCGTTTGCACATAGCACTTGTAAATTTTGGCTTTTATGCAGGACGTCGGCATATCAAGCCATTTTCTTTAAATCGGCGTCGCAATGTATTAAGCGACATGTCGACCCCAGCTTCGTTAAGTCATTCAGTACTGATTGCGTTGCTGCACTTCGTTCCATTATGGCTTTCAGTACAATTCTATGGTCAGTTTTTGGAATTTTTATTCTTTTCTTGACGAATATTTGGAGGATCATTTAAAAAAAACAGTTGACATATTCACACTTTTAGCGATATTTATCACAGAGATGGAGTATTTGGGAAATTGATGTTTTTTGAAAAAGTCAATTTTTTTATCTTTTACCACATAGAAACCGTTCAGGCCTTAATTTGTTCAGATTTGCAGTTTTTTTGTCATCTACTAGTACACAACTACCTAAAAATAATATAAAAGCTAATTTGGCTTGTATTGGTTTGATTATATTCATCAATGAATTTTTTTGTTTTACTTACGAGTTTTTTTTAACACAATTTGAAACTTTTTTTTAAGCAATAATACTGGTCAAAAATATTTTATCGATTTTTTTTATATCTTCTACATGAAAGACCAATCTCTGAAAAAAGTTTCAGCCTATTTAAAAAACATTAGGGTAATGATAGGCCCATTATAGGTGGAATGACCGACCCATAGCTAAATATTATTATCAGAAGTTTTTCTACCTAAGAAAAGGATGTGAGTCCTTTGACCAAATCACCTCATTTTTTCACTCAAGCATCCTTAAACAACAGTTGAAATTACCGCAAAGTCTTATTTAAATTGCATCAACAGTTTGGGAGTTATTGATTTTTGACTGTAAATTTAAAATTCGAACCCACTGTACCTAAGTCATAGCAAACGTGTTAGATATTAAAAGAAATACATTTTTCAAGTATGCCGAAAACTTGTGCAGAAAAATGTCGCAAATATAAGCGTCAGCAAAAGATGTGTAATGTTCACACGCGGTAGAAGTGAAACTTTCAGAAATCTAAACTGCGAAAGAATAATTTCTTGAAAAGATAAAAGTTGATGGGATCTAGAATAAGTACATCAAGGCAGGCTTTGGTAGTTAATCAGCGAATTACTTGGAAAGATTAAAAAAAAAAAACAAATCTTTGCACGCTTATATCTGAGTTTTTTAGTCAACCGATCTCGAATCTGAGTACTTATTTTGATATATCATTTACTGCTGTAACTACATATTTTAGATGCTGTCAATTTTTATCATTTTTATAAACGTTTTCGTCTCATTATATCGCAGTTTTCTAAAGGTTTCACTTCTGCTGCGAGTGAACTGCACACATGTTTTTTTTTTTAGATTTAGGTATAACTATTTAGTATCTACGATGCAAAAATTTGGGAAATTTTCTATTCTGCATTGAATAAAATTAGTTTCACTGAATTTTTAATTTATTTTTATTGGAACAGGCATTGTGGGTGTTCACCGCAATTATAAAACTTAAATTTAATAATTACACAACGGTTATTTGAATGTGGCAGTTGCCAAAGTAATATGAATCAAAATAATGTTATGTTTGAAATTTGATATAATTGATCTTTTGTGCACTTTTCTGTTTTGGGTTTCGTTTTTTGTATGTGTTATGGCTCTTTATATGGTCATAGCACAAGGTGAAGCAAAGTCACTTGATAAATTTTTCAAAATTGTTACCAAAACAGCCATTTTATAAGCGAG